>CM042012.1:109122297-109492297 GCA_023525715.1 Cichorium intybus | reverse complement strand
ATATAACATGTATTACCACTCATTCTTCGACAGTAATGTTTTTATTACAAGTATTATCATAATAATATTTCTATTACATATGGTCAAATAAAATTGATGGAAATTTTTTAAATCTCAGTAACATGTTACATAAATGTCTACAATATCAAACAATTTTAAGTAATTTATTAAAGACAAATATATATTAGATGCCAACCTTTGTAATCAATATGTAATGTCTACACATGCTTTGTCTATAGCATACATGAACTTCATACATCCCATTGGTGATTTCTTATCGTACTTTCTTTTATCCATTCTTTCTTTATCGAATACATTTCTCAATGTCAACTTTAATTTCGCATAGATATGTGATTCCAAAACTGTCAAATGCCCCTTTTTACCTTTTAGACAACACCATATTGTATCTCCTACACATAACATGATGCATTATGATCTATGCAGTTAATCGCGCCGGTATAGCACCGGTATTGCGGTTCGCGGTGGTCAGGATAATCGCGGTTCAGTTTAGCGGTGGAAAATAGCGGGTACCGATAAAATCGCCGCGATTTACCGCTATTTACCGCGATTTACCGCGATAATTATCAGCGATTAAATTTGAATTTGAATTTGAATATGATACTTTGACTCAGATGTCGATGAGAATGTTATGTTATGTGACTTATGTCTTAAATTAAGCCTTATGTGATGTTTTTTGAATGACTTTTATGATATTAATTCTACTAGTAATAGTCTAATATATAAATTCTACATATTACTAAAAAACCGCTATACCACCGCGAGAACCGCAAAATTAAATATCGGTAGGTTACCGCGATTACGGTTTTGACCGCGATAACTGCATAGATTATGATTCACTGTAAGAATAACATAATCGAGATAATAAATTAAAACAAAAATGTCCTTTAATGGATAAATCTTGAACCCACTGGCAAAACAACTTACTTGCGTACATTGATATGATTCTGATTCTGAAGTTCTGTGAGGCTGGGATCACCAAGTTGGTCAATCATAATCACTTCAAATGCAGATCAAATGCATAATTAACAGCTTTAGAGTCTCAAGTGATGGAAAGTTACCCTGACAAGCCTATATTTTGGATGATTCTTGTTTGCTTTCTTAACATAATCATATATCAAACCAAAACCAGTTGATTTACCACCACCAAAATGAGTTCTGGACTTGAAGAAAAAGATTGCCAATTCCTCCTTCAACTCAGCCTTAAAAATTACAAATAGAAACCCTAAGAAACAAATCTTGGCATATCCTATAGATGTTACCAAAATTGAAATAAAAAGACATAACATGTTGATAGGAAAAGTCACATATGAAGAGATTGAGAGAAAGTCCGAACGAACCGTGGAGATCTTGGGCCTGTGTGGATGTAGCACATTAATGACCTACATCAACACCACAACTGTAAGCAACTAAGCATAAAAAAATATTAACAAAATTACATAAACTCAAGCATCTGAAGATGGGCAAGACCCACAAACGGGTTCCTGGATAGAAGTCTGTCATGAACTTCTGTGTTTGAATTATCACTGCCTTGGTGACCTCCATTTTCACTAAAATATTAGAAATAATATACCCTTTATTTACAATTATACGGAAACCAGGTGGAGTCAATAACATATGATTTGTATATTACATACGTTAAAAGACCTCGTCTGATAAAACTTCAATTAGACTACTATGTCACCATAACGAACCTAAAATCCAAAATCGATGTTCCCAATGGCCTTAGGACTAAAAAGAAATGGCACACTAAGCAACCATAATAAATAGTATGTTGTGGCCTAACAATTAGACATCTACAAAGTACAAGACGTTACCATGTGAATGGAATTCAAAATATTTTCTGACTTCTTAGGAAGGATGTCAACCTAGTTTACATTTGGAATGGATCATATTTGATGATTTTATTGCTAGCGTATAACAAACACCCATCTTTACCTGAATGTAATTGAAAGGACTGTAGGCTCATTGACCATTATAGTTAAGGCGGAAGCCCCCTTGAAGCTGAAATCAACCAACACAATTCAACATGCTTGAGCTTTGGATGACAGGAACAGTAGTACCTACCAATAACATAACTTTAATTCGGAACCTGAAGCATCAACATCTAAATATACAAGATATTGATATTAGTTTAGGAAATCAAATTGCAATGTTGGATAAAGAAGTATCTTACGTAATGTGGATTATAAGACTTTTTATCTAAGATAAAATTAAATTACACTTAGAAAAACATAACGCTTTGTTAGCTAACTGCCAAAAAACCATATGGATTATAAGGTTTTGTGTGACTTAATCTGAAAGTTCCAGTAACCAATAAAAAATACAAATAGGCAATTTCAAGTATTCATTGTATAGCACCGATAAAGTCAAAACAAAGTTGTAAATGAGAAATTTGAAGAAACGTTGTTGCTATTTCTCTACAAAACATAGTAACCATGTAACTTACTAAGGGAAAAAACCTAAACAATTGGAGCACTATTTCTTCTCTGATTCCAATAGTTAGGATCTGAGTAAACAAATTAAACACCTGTATAATTCAGAATCACATAGTAGCAAACTCCAACCATGAAGTTAAAGGCAAGAAATAGTAGCAGTAAGATCATTGATTATGGCATCAAAATAACAAAAATCGGGAACGGTTTCACTAAGACATAACATCGAACAACTGGTGTGCAGTAGAGATCAACTTAGAATGAGATTCCCAAGTATTAATCATTATCAATTGTGTCTATATTAGTAGAAAAATCGAGCAATTTCAGTCTCAAATAGACAAATCGTAAACAAAAATATTGTGAAAAAAAGCGATAAGAATAACAGTACCAGCAATTTATCGCAGAAAAGCGTAAACAATACCTTAATTCTAGACCTTTGTGGGATAGAGATGCTAGGAACGTGAACTAAGGAATAAAACACAAGAGTGCAAGTTCTGGAAACATATTGTAAAGCCATAACTTGCTGCAAAAGGGTTTCAATACTTTTATGATTTTGCTTCTCAGAAAGATGTAATATTTCCATCTCACTTTTCACTAAATGTAGACTCCGGGAGGGCAAAATTGTAGGTGCTAATTTCCGGCACTGCTGGCATTATTTCAGGACCTGCAAAATAACACACACTAAAAATTTAGGGCTTTTTTGCAAAGAGTAAGAGAGGTAGAAGGATGGAGACGAAGTAGATGACTGCCGATGAACACAACATTTGACAAATGGTATGTATATAATTTGGAGGAAGCACAAAGTGGCAGAAAGTTGCATTTTGGGTTTCTAGATCGATGACAGCAACAATGATGAGCGTTATGAGATTCTTCAGGGTAAGATGGTGAGCAGTAAAGAATTTGTGGAGAACATAGGTGATTTGATTTTCAAATAGAAATGCGTAATCGGGGGAAATTGAGGGAGATATGCTAACTAACCCAAAGATTAAGCTAATGTGTTCCCGATCATTAAGGAGTTTAAGTAAATATCAAACAATTATTTTTTTAAGAAAATCAAAATTACTGGAAAATGACACGTGGCTAAATAAATATGGTGATGACATGTGGCAAAAGTTATTTTTATTTATTAGGTATAGTATATATATATATATATATATATATATATATATATATATATATATATATATATATATATATATATATATATATATATATATATAGACTGAGGATCTTTTGAGAAACAACTTCACCCCGAGAACTCCCAAACCGATATTTTTTTCAAAAAACCGACCCATAGGCCTCTTAGACGCTCAAAACGGGCCCAGGACACTGAAAAATTTTCCGAAAAAACGACTTTTTTTATTTTTATTTTTTTGAAAAATTTGTACGTGTACAAACTTTTTTATACGTGCACTTTTTTCAATTTTTTTTATGGATTTTGTAAAACAAATTTGAAAAAAAAAAGTGTACATGTACAATTTTTTTTTTTGCACATGTACAAATTTTTTAAAAAAAAAAGTCGTTTTTTTCGGAAATTTTTTTCCGAATAAGCTTATATTTGAGCGTTTTAGAGGCCCCAATTTTTGGTTTTTCGAAAATGTTGACCGTTTGGAAGTTCTCGGATTCTCGAGGTGAAGTTAGTTCTCAAAAGATCCTAACTATATATATATATATATATATATATATATATATATATATATATATATATATATATATATATATATATATATATATATACACACACACACACCAAAGCTTCATCCCAAACGGGTTCCACAACCCACAAGAGCACCAACCCACGCCACCTTGCTTCGCACGAAGCAATCATCTTCCTGGTGCCGGCGGCCCCGCCCTCCAACCCGAGCCAAACCGCCTTCACCTATCGACTACTCCGGCCACCCTAACACCATTTGATGTGTATACCTAAGTTAAAGAAATCAATCATTAACCATTCTTTAAGAAAATAAATTGGAATATGAACATTTTTGACATTGCCATTTCATAAAAAAAAAGTTTGCATTCATAACAAATGCTTAGAGAATGTAACGCCCCAACTCTTACAAACCATTTATAATACATAAAAGCATATTTTACAAATACGGTTTAACAAAAAACATTGTATTTGTTTAAATACAATAAGGGGTGTAACAAATTACATATCATACAACCATAAAGTTTAAGGGAAAGGATTTAATCAATACCAATACATGAAAGCTTTATCCAGCTCCACTCCTTCACACTCTAGGACTTATTTTACAACTTCAAACTATCTTACATCTTCGTACCTGAACCTGGAATACATGGCATAAAAATAGAATACGTAAGACAAAAATGCCTCGTGAGTTACATGAGTTTTAGACTCAAACATTTAATTTCTTTTTCCAACTTTTTTATAAAATTTATAACATGAAACATTTTCCAAACTTTATAGTAGTAACATACTATAACTCTTTACTTTTCAAAATCATTTCATATCATACTTTGCAAAAATAGCTTCTTTCTTACTTTCTTTGACTGGTTTTTATAAACTTGCTGGATTTTTATACTTAGGGCTTTAATCACCATAGGTGATACCCTAAGTCTCTACAGCTAGAAAGAACGGATCAATCCTCACAGTAGAAGTTGCTTAGGCAATCTACTTCGCGAAGGGGTTTTCCCCAGTAGACTCCTTACCTAATCCGGGTAGGTGGAACATAGTTCCCTTACTAACATTGCTAGCTACAAATACCAGTCATATATAAAATACTTTCTTCATACTGAAACATTACTTGTACACATAATGGCTAAATGCCAAACCTTTGACTTAAACATGCTTTTATCATAATCTAGGCTATTGCCAAAATCGTACGTATATGGTTTGTAATCAAAAACTCAACTTTCACATATAGCATTTTACTTACCAAATAAGCTAGAAAATATCATTCTTGCGTATATTTTCACACATAAAAATATTATATGAAATCTGAAAATACTTACTTGCCATGTACCCCAAAATGGGAAAAATATCTCATGTACTCACCTTGTCTAGTTAGAGAAGTCTAACTAGAATCACTTCTTCCCGTTGTGTTTTCCTTTCCTTCAACTTTACTCCTTAATACCTAAGGAGTTCATTTAACATTCTAGTTAATACAAGCTAGGCCTTAGTAACAATTAAAGACCTCTTAATCTACATCTTAATAGATTAATATCACATTATTAACTCATTTTTAGATTTTTGACATCTAAGACGCATAGTCAAAGAATTGACCATAACTCCCAACTCAGAAACTCGAATGGCACAAACTCAGACATTCGGAAAAATAGACACAATACATGACAAGTCTCGAGAAGATACCGAGACTTGAATCACACTCTAAGACCTTAGAAAATAAGTGACAAGATTGACAGTGCAATCTGTCACAAATCTGGATTAGTGGAGGAATCACCAATTCCATTCCACTTGGGAATGGAATCAAGGAAAACCCTCTTACATAGGCATACTAGATATAACCAAGAGACCATCCTCCGAAATTCAGACCCAAAAGACAAACTAATTAAGAATTAAAAATCACACAATATGAAGGAAATGAGCAGCAACATTTCTGTCACAACTCAGCATAGCTTGACAAGATTGGTCCGACAACCTAACTTCTAAAAGGAAATAAGTCAAGCCTTTTGGATGAGTTACACTAGACATGAAGATAAAGCTCTCACCCAAAAATCAAACTCAAAGCATAAGCCAATTGAGAATTAAAAATCGTGCAACAGGGACAATGTGCACAGCTACAATTCTGGTTCAGTCAAAGAGAAGGCATCGGAACCCTAGCTTCCTAATGGAATTGGATCAATCCCTCTGAATGGAACACACTAAACACGAGTATGGACTTCCCCTCAAATTTCAGACCTAAACTATGAACCATTTGGGAATTAAAAATCCCACAAGTTGACCTAGGTGTGCAGCAGCCAATCTATGGAGGTCGGATTGCACACACCAAAGTCCAAACCAAAACAATGAATTGAGTCGATACCTTTTGGTCGAGTATGGCTCATGACAAGGTTCTTTTCCACACAAAATTTCAAAACAATCCAGTGAACACACGATTTTACAAGAATTTCACAACACAATTGGACACAGAAATCATACTCATGGAAATCGGGTTCAAAACCCTGGAAAACGACCGAATGGGGTCTGAACCCCAACTGATAAAATGAAAACGACATCGAGACAAAACCATAGGCACCGGAATCGCCTGATTTGGACATCGTATGATTTTTCTACGAATTATACAACATAAGACAGATTCTTACCTTGCTCGTGTTGGAAATGCTAGTAATTTGATCATATCATGTGGCTAGCTACAAAACCATCACAATTTCCTCAAGAACCATTATCCTCATCCTCTCCCGTTGCTGAACTCATTCACAATAATGATTATGTAGATATTTTTCCTATTTATACTACCCATCTTTGAGGAAATGATCATTTGGTCCCTCTACTTTCATATTTTTCACATAAGGAATAAAACTCTCTTTATTTCTTGGAACTTTTAAGTCTTAGAGTTTTACGCCGCTTATAAACTTATTTTACACATTGAGGACATTCTAACACATAAAAATCTCGTTACGAGGTTAAATACTTCAAAATGACAAAAATGCCCTTTTTGGTCATTTTGCGCTTTTCACTCACTTTTATCTTTTCAGTATTCATACTTCATACTCATACTTTCATTCTACCTCATTTAATTTATTCTAATAGAAATATAAATCTTTTCATTTCATAACGGTAAGTTGGAGAATTACCAAAATGCCCTTTTTTCTCAACATATGAATATCACTTGTTAATTATTCCTTTATTTCTTACTTTCCATTCAGACGTGTCTTTGGGTCGAATTTCCATATTTTCACATTCCTTGACCATTTTGACCTTTTTATACAAATTTCTACTATTAAGACATAATTCAACCAAAACTTCACATATGTTTATTTTATAACTTTTACCAATATTTTTGGGTTCTTACAGAGAATATATTCTAATATGATATTGTCATATGTACTCTGATATGAATTTCCTTCCAATCTGAATTTATAGAAGTAAATTGCATTAGAAAATTAGTTAACTGAATACTTGAAGAAAATAAATTGGAATATGAATACAAACTTTGAACAACAAATTGCATTCATAAGAAATGCTTAACTGAATATATTCTAATAGGGTTGTGCTATAGCTACCCTCTCATTTCATATTATACTCCTCCTGATTTGACTAACTGATTTGTTTTATCTCAATTTCGTCTTTTGTTGTCTTTTTTCTTTATTATTATTATTATTATTATTATTATTATTATTATTATTATAAAATAAAATTATAACCGATCTTGTTTATTGATAATCTAATGTCTCTTTTTTATTCGTTCGAATTTATTCAGTCGTTTATAAATCTAGTGGTTGAATTAAAATTTATTTTTTTATAAAATCCTTCGGGTTATATCATTTGTAAGTAATCGAAATTCATGTTATTATTAGCCGGAAACCGTGATTCTTGGTCCGTCGACCCAGTCGTAATATTGGATCAAACTTTGCATTATATTATCATTTTTATACATTCATTCGAATTTGACATAACCGTTTTGATATAATTTGTCATAATTTTATACAATTATAAATGTCGTTCGTTGTGTCGTAATTACTTAAAAAAAAACTATTGTTTATTGTTACTAAAACGTAAAAATTATAAAAGCTAAATTTATTAATTTGACATTTGTTCAAATTTGACATAACCGTTTTGGTAGAATTTGACATAATTTTATAAAGTTATAAACGTCGTTCGATTTGCCGTAATTACTTTTAAAAAAAAACTATTGTTTATTGTTATTAAAACGTAAAAATTATAAAATGTAAATTCATTGTTATTGTTTTTCTAATAATAATAATAATAATAACAATAATAATAATAATAATAATACAAATACTATTAATAAAAAAAAAGAAAAAAAAAAGAAAAAGACAACAAACAAACAAAATAGACAAAAGACAAAAGAAAAAAAGAACAAAAATACAAAAAATCAAATCAATTGTGTATAATTAGATAGTAAGGGGTATGTATAGAATCACCCTTCTAATATGCTATCATAAATCATAATATATTCTGATATGAATATCCTTCATATTGGAATTTCTAAAAGATATTTAAATGGATGCTTGTAAAAAATAAACGATTTGGATATGGATGAAAATAATATATGCTAGAAAAAATATATAAATAAAAATATTCCCTTTTAATTTATGTGAATCGTCATCACAAACGGAATTTTGATCTGATTGGGTATTTCAGAACAAGCATTCCTTCTTATTCGTATTTTCTTGACGAATGATCCTTTGCAAATGAATTGAATTTGAAGAATTTATGTGTTAGATGAAATTCGATGGTGATTAAGGTCATAAAAATAAATCACCTACGTTTTCGTTTCTTCAAGATCAAATTCGAATGGAAATATAGGAACGATAATTGTGAAATCACTGAAGCTCTAAGGGTGCACGGAGTGGTGTTCGGGCTCGAGCGGGTTCAACCAATTTGAGGGTCGGTACCGATGGTACCGCCGTGGTACCAAAATTATATATATATATATATATATATATATATATATATATATATATATATATATATATATATATATATATATATATAATTTAATTTAACATTAAATTTTATATATATATATATATATATATATATATATATATATATATATATATATATATATATAATTTAATGTTAAATTAAATTGTGTAATTAATTAATTAATTTTATAATAAAAAATATGATGTGGCATCGCGGGTTCAGTGGGTTCGGTGGAAACTGCTTCTATGGATTTGGGATGGAGTGGCATGGGGAAATATAGAAGTGGGAGGAGAGACAAAAAGCTGATTTGACAATTGGGATGAGTGGGAATACGAGTGATTATCGCAAAAAAATCAATAAAGCTCCTATGAAAATGATTGGTTATGGCGTATATCACAAAACCTGATATGATGTGACATATGTGTGTGTAAAGTCAATCACACACAAATGCACAGCTACACACATATATCAAATCAACTGGGGATTTATTTAGAATTACCCTTTGAAATATATAAATCCTAAAACAAACAAACATAATTAAAGGCATTTTATTTTGGCATAATTATTGATTGTTACATAAAAGTATCACAATGTCCTTATTTGTTAACTTCAAACTCTCAACGTTCTTTTTTATTACACAATAACTTAGTACACTTTAAATTCGACCATATTCAATCAATTAAACCAATGCCACCTGTCAACCGAAATCAATTTCTCTTTACAAGTAAACACTTTTCAACCTCTTCGAAGCTTCCAATATGTTTTCTCTTTGCCCAAAAGCAGTCACCCGAATATACCCTTCACCCCCCGGTCCAAAACCACTTCCTGGCATTGTAATTACATGTGTTTTCTTTAAAATCTCAGAAAACATGTCCCATGATCTTGAACCAGGAAAATGTACCCATACATATGGTGCATTTACACCACCGTATACAACTAGACCTAGTGATGTAAATGTTTCAACCAATATTTTTGCATTTTCCTTGTAGTAATCCACCACCGACATCACCGCCTGCAAGAAGTTTGAATTAACGCGTTAAGTCATTCTGTCCAGATTAAGTGCTTAATCCATTAAGTCAGAAAGAAACAAGACCTTGAAGCCGTCAGGGGAGAGACATGCGAGTCCACCGGCTTGAGCGATACTTGAAGCGCCGTTAAAGCAAGTGCACACAATGCGATCAAAGTCATTAATGACAGGGACTTTATTTGCGTAGTACAACTCATCAGGGACCACGGTCCAACCAAGACGGACACCCGTGAAGCCAGCAATTTTGGAGAATGATGAGATTTCAATCGCACACTGCAAATGATGACGAAGATTTGTTGGATAAAGTGTTGTGATCATGTATGGATGGATGATGTTTGAAAAGTATTTGAGAAGATCGTGAAAAAGCAAGGGAAATGGAAGGAAGAAACAAACGAGGGAGAATTTGTAGAAAGTTTGGACTTAATATGGAAAGGTTTATTTTCCTCGCTTTTTTTATTAAAATGTTGTTTCTAGATTAGGTTAAAAGGACATATCCATATATAAGTTAATAGATTAAAGTGATGTTTCTTTTTGACTTAGGTATGTAATCTTTTTCTACATATGCAGATGAAGATGTGGACCAAACATCAAATTAGTGTTAGAACTAAGATGTCTTCCAAAATCAAAAGGTATTTTTATGTCTTCCAGAAAAGAGGTCAAACAGACATTTTTACGTCTACGGTATTCTAAAAAACAAACAGTCTTTTTCTTTAATATCTGACTGCCCACAGACAAAAGAGGTCACGCGGACGTTTTTGCACAAAACAAACACCGCCTTAATGGATTTGCTGAATAAGCATTTAATTTAGACAGATAGACATGGTTATTTCTTTTTTACTTAATTGAGACAAAACGATTTAATGGGTTGGATCAAAAATCCTACTTTAATAAACCTCATCATTTAAAAAAAAATCTTGACTTAATGTATTAAGACGCTAACCCTTTACCTATTTGCCCTTCTTTTTTCTCCAACTCCTCTCATGTTATAAAAGATGGATATTGTTTAAATTGATTAATACAGTGAAATTTGTTTTTGGAATATAAGGATGAAATGGCCATTTAGTTTCGTTCAAACGTTTTATCAAATCTAAAAAAGAAACAGACTTTATGTATACTTCACTTTATCCATACACGACTTAATGATTAAAGAAACAACACCTAAAACCGTTTGCTGCAATAAATTTATACAATCCATATTAATTCAAAATCAGAAAAAACATTAAAAAAGTTACCTCTCTTGAACCAGGGATTTCATAGATGGATTTAGGGCTTCCATCTGTTATATAAACAGAATACGCAGAATCATAAACAATAATCGATCCATTTTTTCTAGCAAATTCAACAAGCTGAGTCAATTGTTCACGAGAGGCTGCATGACCCGTTGGATTATTTGGAGAACAAAAAAATATAATATCTGTTCTTGATGTTGTTGACAAATCAGGAAAGAAGTTATTTTCGGGCCCACATGTCATGTATTCAATGTTTTTGTATTTTAGGGTTTCATCTAGGAAGTCTCCTGCTTGCCCGATTATAACACTAGAATCCATATATGCCTGTTAAGAAACATCTCATGAGAATTGCAACAATCATGTAATTGATGTTTTTGTATTTTAGTGATTAAATTATTGTACTTTTTTTTACTGTTAAGAAGTCCATTTTTCGCGGTTCTAAGAAGGGAAAAATAAAGAAAAGTGGAAACTTTTTTCACCGTTTTTATCGATTTAGCCAATGAATGGTTCTTTTTTATGATTCTACAATTATATTTTGGTGGTTAAATCGATAAAATAGTGGAAGTATATTATGTTTATTAGTATTTTGTCTTGATATCAGAACTGAGTAATGGGAAAAATGTTCTGTTAAATGATTAAAAAAAGTATAACGGTTTGATGACTATAGAAAACATTTAAGTGGCTAAATTGATAGAATGATGGCTAAATTCCAAAAAAAAAAATGTAAAAGATTTGCAAGAATAATTAAAAAAAAATACCGGAAAATTTGGATCTTGTACAGCAACTGAAACACTCGATCCTAGAAGCAGCTGTGTTAAGAAATTAAATACAACTCAGCATCAATTTCTATTATCCAATGATAATAAATATTTTAAAACAATATTTTTTTTTTCAAGAAATAAAGGGAATAAAAAAGCAACCTGAAGGCGAGATATGTCACACTGTGAACCATCTGAGACAAAAACTTCTGAATCTTTTACACCTAAATCTTTATAAAATGATTCTGCAATTGCTTTCCTTAAAGCCTGTAAATTTAACATTTTTTGGTCAGAATAATGTTTTGTTTTAGTATTTAAGTAGATTTTTTAAAGATAATGAAAAAATAAAAACATACCTTGTTCCCTTGTTCAGCACCATAACCTTTGTATCCTTTGCGTGTTGAAAGAGCGCGTGCATACTTTAATACAAAACAAATCACTTTATTAATATTAGTCAAATGACATCATAGTTGTTATAAAATAAGAAAGATTGTCCACCAATTATAGCATTGTACTTTAAAAAAAATCTTATTAGGACATTATACTTTGAAAAAATTACACAATTATTTATAGTAGTGAGAGTTGCTTTGTATTTGGATGACACTACTCCAACTTTCAAAGTGCAATGTTGTAATAGGAATAATTAATTGCAGTTAATTTCAACAAAATATTATGCCTCATTTTATTTTTCCAAGTATATATAAATCCATTTAAAAATTTGTAGTGTTTTTTTTTTTTTATCAATTAGAGACTTAATTACCTCAGCCATGTTTGAAGTTATAATATCAGGAATGGGTTCAGTGGTGTCACCAATTCCAAGCCTTATGATGTTAGCATTAGGGTACTTCTTCATATGTTCAAGCTCCCTTGCTTCTATCTACAATTTCAAGTTAAAATATAATTTATACAATATATATATATATTATGGTACACATATAATCAAAGGTTAAAAATGATGTAATATTAAGTTCAAGATCAAGAAACCTCGGGAAACAAATAGTTGTGGCGCAATTTCTCCAAGTTCACATTTCGGACAACTTTAGTGCAATGAACAGTGGCTGCAAATGTAACATTTTTATAAGTTATAAATTAATGATAGAGTGGCTTAAAAGTTGAAAATGAAACTAGAGTTGTATCATGTATGCATACCTAGACTCTCATTTGGTGTTTTCAAACTGCAAAAAGATCAAAGAAACACAATGTCAGGAAAATTTGAGAATCTTTTACTCGTATTAGTATCCAAGAATACAGAAAGAACAAATCTTTACATAATTTAGTATCCGGGTATACAGAAAGAACGAATCTTTACACAATTTAGTATGCGGGTATCAAAAAGAACGAATCTTTACTCAAACTTGTATGCGGGTATACAAAAAGAACCAATCTTTACTCAAATTAGTATGTGGGCATGCAAAAATATCAGTCTTTATTCAATTTAGCATGCAGGTACACAAAAAGAACGAATCTTTATACAATTTAGCATGTGGGTATTAAAAAAGAACAAATCTTTACCTGGCTTTAGGTTGCAAAAAGATTGTATGAGGTACAAACTTGCAAGTTGAAAAGATAGACATGATGATGATGCTATGAAGATTTCTTGATCTTTATGACAGTTTGTTTATGTGTGGATGGTGAGGTGAGTGGTATAATTTAGCACAATTTGATGTCTTTATATATACATTGATGGTGTAGAATAATGGTACAACACGATATTCGTAATGTATGTCAAGAGGGTATCCATGGAATTTTTATAAAAAATTATAATTGACTAAAATAGTCAATCTTGGATGCGAACACGTGTATAACTAACAATTTTTCACACAACAGTTGGACCATTTTATTATGTCCTCATTAAATTTGAAACCAAATAGTTTTCTTGTTTCTTAATGTCACTATTTGACCTTTTGATTTTTCCAATTTGTAATTCATTGAATGCATGCATTATTCATTCTAGTACCAAAATACCACCTTTCAGTTCAAATATTCTCATTCCAAAAGGAAGTTTCATACTTTCATCAGTATAAGGGCAATTTTGTCCATTTGGGCCAAGTCTAAGGGCATATTAAGCAGTAACCTGGCAACATACTGAATTCCACAAGGTGAAGAAAAATCTTTGTGTTGGAAATTTGTTGGTAATTTCCCTTTTTTGGGCATATGTTGTTACATACTAAGAAGTACACCAGATACATTTTGAATACAGAATCTATAGGATTATGAAAGATCTCTTTGTTGAAAAGTCAAGGGTACTTTTGTCCATTCAGAACTTGTGTAATTTTCTCGTATTAAACCCACATTAAAAGTGCTAAATTTCTAGATAACTTTTGTTTATAATAACACCAGATTTGCATTGTAATTTCTGGAGTACGTGGCCATTAAAGAATAGTGATAATCTAGTTTATTATTATTCAATATCATATCTATATATCTAATATCTAATATATATATATATATATATATATATATATATATATATATATATATATATATATATATATATATATATATATATATAGGATCAAATATATCCATACAAGTATTGTGTAACCTTGAAACTCAATCTGGTCCACTCATTTAAAATACATTCTTTTAAGAATGTACAAAATTTAGTTCATTCTTTTAAGAATGGTAAGAACTCATTATGTCAAAAACTTATTCTGTTAAGAATGTGTTTTTTTCATTGTTACGAGAATGAAATCCGATGGCCAGGATTTGGTTACAAGGTAACACAATAATTGTCATTCTTATTATAACCTAGCCCTATATATATATATATATATATATATATATATATATATATATATATATATATATATATATATATATATATATATATATATATATATATATATATATATATATATATATATATATATATATATATATATGTCAAAACAGATCATTATAAAACCATAATGTAAAGTTATGCATCCAAAAAGCAAAAACAAATAGTCAATATATTAAAGAAATGTCTTCTACAATATCATTAACAAATAGAGAAAACCAGTACATAAATAATTTTTTAGACCTACAAATAAAAATGTTAAATGGAAAAAGTAAATAGGACTTGAATACACGAGGAGAGACAAAATACCAACACTGACAAAATTACCTAGGACCCATTTAAAAGTACCTATGACGTTTTGACAGAAACATTAAAAATGCATGAAAAATGCAAATTTCTAACAAATCAAGTCTAAACACACAAACAAAGTAGTCAAATCGGTTGAAAACATGTCCTGCAGTGTGCATTTAATGTGTTTTTATTCGACCCCCATTTTAGATATTAAATTTCTGGAAATTTTCAGAATGTTGGGATGAAAAAGAAGTGAAATTCATGCAAAATTTCTCCAATTTGATATCATTTAATTCACTTCATTTCTATACTTTATGTTGTTTAATGTAGAGTCGTAATCATTAATGTACAATATCACTGATAATTAATCCAAAATTCTGCAAAATAATTATAAAAAGGTAAAAAAGATGACATGCAAATAGTCCCAAAATGGAAATCAAATGAGAATTGACGTCATAGCTGATGACATGGATGACACAATCTAGACTAGATCTTTAAAGAACTTGTAAGTAAGACCTAATACTAATTAGTTATTCAATATTCAAGATTAGGTCAAAAAGTAGACATTAAAAACAAAAAATCACCTAACAATTGGAGTTTAATGTAAAAGTTTGATGAAAATTTTGTGGTCCACTAAATTGGTTTATCCCTTGTACGATTTACTATATAAAAGCAGATCAAGAAAACTAATCTTGATTAATGTCAACCATGAAAATTTCTATGAAGTTTCAATGAAATTGTCTTCTTTAATACCAGAAACCAGTCAAATCTCTACTCTCATTGAACATTAAACACTACCAAATCAAGAATGCATTGAGATTTTTCAACTACACATTCACATACAAGAGTCAAGTCAAGAACAAAACTCCATATTCGTATATGAGTCAAACAAAACACATGATTTGAATTTTAAATACAACCCAGAACATATAAATCGATAAATTAATAGGGTTTAGGTTTAAAAACCGATAATGGCGATCTGGTGATATGTCGCGCATGGTGTACTGAACAATAAAATATACGATGCTCTTTTTGGATGGATTATAGTATGAAATTACGAAGGACACGCTATCTTGTGGACTAATTTGAGTCAAAGAGAAATTATATTTCATTATCTACAGAAACTAAAGATTCGAACCCCAACAGACTATTAGGTATTATTAATTGAAATCAAACCACGACATTATTTTGTATAATTTCATTGAGAAGCAATGAATTTAGAAATTGAAATTTGAAGCCCTAAGGTCAACCCAGCTGGTGATAACAATTGGGGGTCAATTTTCACATGGCGAATCTCAAAGAAACGTGAAGTTCTAAACTTCTAATTGCTAATAGAAGAAGACCCACCAGGAGAAATTGATCGCGACGTTTTGTAATTAGCGATTTCCTGCATTTGGATTACTAGAAGCTCTTCGATTATGTGTTTCCTATCTGTTTCCTTTCTTCTCCATTCCCACGAGTTCGTAGCTACCTTTACCACAAGAAGGATAATGCTATTTGTTCTCTTTTAGAGTGTAAATACTGAATAGCCAGGAAAATCAAGGAAAAGTTTATGAAAGCTTTTGTCATCTTTTAAAAGATTCATGTCCTACTTTTAAAAAATATGTTTAAGATTTTATAAAAAGTTAAAAATTTTGGATTTGATTTATATTTACATTATATTTCCATCATCTTAATGAAAATAGTTTATTAAAATTTATAACATAAATATATACTATACCTATTGGCATAAAAGTAATTAACTTTAGGGAGACTTTTTAGATCAAATTCCAAGCTTATTTAAGTTTTTCGTTTTCTTTTGGCATAAAAGTAATTAATATATCGAAGTTCTAGCTATTTTGTCATTTTAGCAAGTACGTAACTTTTCGATTAATATCTTTGAATTATTTTTATGGCACTGACGTCATATGAAGGGATGGTCGTGACAATCACATGCCTATATCTAAAAAAAACTAGTGGCTTTTTATTTTTTCTAAAAACTTAGCTGATTATACGAAAATTATGTATATGAAAGAAAGAAAATTTAATGTGATCTCCTGCTAAAAATATACCTCCACCAAGTTAACTCGGTTTCCAAGGCGACATTAGCTTGATGTGGCAATGACATGGACGGTGACACTGCTACGCCCTTGAGGAGAAATGTTTGTACCGTTGATCTTCATGGTCCTTCATTAAATAAAATACCCCTTTTAACAAAAAAAAAAAACAATCCTTATTACCCTTATTAAACATAAAGATTAAAAATGACATCGTAATCATCATCATCATTAAGATTCACGTTTGCCGTCTTAAATATGGACGACCTTTTCTCACTCCTTTGAACGAGAAATACATTATTTGTATCCAAACACAAGTTGCAGTCAGCAATATCCGGAGGAAGTGGCGTCAAAGATTAAGCTGGTCAGGGATAATTTCACAAAACTGCAATCAAAGTTCTAGGCACTCGAAAAGAAGATAAACATTAGAATATAGGGTTTATTTATTCTCAGTGTTGTGATTATTGTTGCAATTGGTGTTTTCCTTCGAGTATGGAGGTTTTTAGTTGTTTTTTGTGGAGGATAACTTGTTGTTAGATTGATATTTAGGGTATATTAGTAAGTTCTTTTTGGGTATGTATCTTTTGGATTTTCATCCGACTTTAGCTTCAGATGTGGATCGGTATGTGTAGTTAGGATTATCATTCGACTTTTGCTTCACTAGAATGTATGTGTAAATTGTTTGGTATTAAGGTTAATGGCAACATTTCAATCTAGTTGAATGTTTATGTTTTGGTAAATTTTAGTTGCTTATTATTGGAATTTTTTAATTGATTGATAACTGTTCTGGTAAATCTGAATTACAAAGTGTAAAATGAAATGTAGTATCTAAATTGTAATGTATGTAATGGAACGTCGAATGTCTGAATTCTACTGTCTGATTTGTAATTTCTGGATTGGAATGTTTAAGTTGGAAAGACGATATTTGACATAATGTAGATCTTATATCTTCTTTAATATCATAGATTTTACAAGTTAAGAACATTCCTTCAATTTTAACCCTAGAATTTGTCACATATTCACGACCATTTTAATCTAATAAAAAAGCATTTCTATAGAGATATTTCGATTTTTTAGCAAGGTACTCCTTTTTTCCTTTTCAGGAATAGCAATATCATCCCCAAATGATTTATGTACAATTTATTATGATTTTTGGAATATTGCATATCAAATGCTGTCAAAATTGGACCAGTCAGTGGAAAACACGTATTTGACTTAGGTTAGAGGCCGAATCACTCTTTGTACTTCTCTAGATGACAAATACTAGACTCAATTTTTGAAATATGGCAGGTCTTACTTCAAAGATATAATGAGCCCTATGTGAACAATAAAAATGGGCCCCAATATATAATTTTTATACGACCCTGTTCCGGGAATGACCAAGTTTGGATTTAAAGAAGTTGGAATTGGGCTGGCCTGGAGATAGCGACAATATTTATAGAGATAGCATTACTATGTTGTGATAATGCGAAAGCGGGAGTCGTGGAGATAGCGATGTTATCCGCTGCAAAATTCACAAAACCCTATATCTCGGCATTTGAGTCATATTTAAGGATTTTAAACCATAGGAAGCCGTCATTTCTCCTCCTTCAGCCTCCATGACTCTCTCTCTCTTTCTCTCTCTCTCTCTAAATCCTAGCCTTTTCTTGGTGTTTTTGGCACTTTGGATCATTTTGGAAGGTTGCTTGAGGAAGAAGAAGGTGTGTGGTGGTGCAAGGCGGTCTTCTTCAAGCTTGGATCAGCAAGATCTTCGTTCTCTAAACTTTTGTAAGTTAAAGCTTCTACCTTGTTAGTGTTTTAAGCTTGATCTTGTGATTAGGATGGTATAAAACGGATTTTTGGTCCCTTTGTTGCTTGGTTTTTAGAGTTTGATGTAAAAATATTAGATCTTTATGTCCCTAGAACCACCTCTGGAGCTTTGAGTCTAATTTGAGAGTGAGCCTAACTCTCTTGAGTGTTTTGCATGGTGGTTTGGTTAGTTTCAAGTTTTTGGACTTAGGTTTTAAGATTTGGACATGCATGACCATAAAGGTGGCAACTTTATGGGTCTTTGGTCGTGTTGGGTAAGTTCTGGAAGGGCTTGACCTCTGGCTGAAAGGATTAAGTGATTAATGAGGATTTTGAGAAATATGTAATTAGCGCCGCTAACTATCGCGACTACCCCGTCTGGACTGTGGTGATAGTGACGTTATATTGAGGAGATAGCAGGGCTATTTGGATTGTTAACCGTTGACTTTTGACCAATTTGACTTTTGATCAAACTTAGGAGATTCGGGGTGTCAGTTTTAGGAGTTTATCTTGTTTGGGGTTTAAGATTTGCTAAGTTGTGTTTATCCTTATTAGGAGGTTCGTGTCGTCGGGATCCGAGGACACGCACGTTGAGTGATTTTAGCTTAGCGGATCAGGTGAGTCTTCTCATTATACTATGAGTGATGTTACATGCGTAGGTAGCCTTATTTTACTATATGTAGCAATATGTGTTTAAACTAGGTGTGGCTTACGTTATTTAACTATATGGTTGATAATAGAGACCCGATGGGTCAACTGTGTGCTTAGGCTTCTTTGTTGTTATGTGTTAGCTGCTAGTCGTTCGATTTGTTCTTACAACTGAAGAATAATGGCAGAACGGGTGAGCCGCGAGCCCGACTGTTCGAGGTGAGCCCAAAGGTCGTATAAGAATAATGACGGAGCGGGTGAGTCGTAAGCCCAGTTGTTCGGGGTGAGCCCAAAGACTATTATCGATGCCTTTTATGTGTTTGACCGTGTGGTATTTTGGGAAACTCATTAAGCTTTGTGCTTACTCTTTCACCCTAAATGTTTTTCAGGTACCGTTCATATTGAGCTTTGGAGCGCGGCGTGACTGAATCGCATCCGACATTTTGGTGTTCAAGTCTTCTGCTAGATAATGTTTTGAATTTGATTTAATACTTATGGTTTAAAATGTTTTAAATACTGAACTTGGAACGAATGGTTCTTATTTCGCACTCGTTTTACGTATTCGAACCGCTTTCAAAAATGAAAATTTTATTATGGAATTTGGGATTTTCAGTTTTTTTATATATAAGCAAAATTCATTAATATTACGATAACAATAATTTGAATTTTGGACGACTAAAAGTTATACAATATTAATAAAGATTCAAAGAATTTAGAATAAGAAACTAAGATAGCAGCAAACCTGTGAAGAACAATAACATACTTCTACACAATTAACAGCCATAGAGAGCCAAGAAACATACTTTTAGACATTTAACAATCAAGAACAAAAATAACAACCGTAGAATGTCAACAATGAATATGTAATGCACTAATGCTAACCTGATGAAGTTTGATCCAATCAGCCAAATTGAAGAATCTGAATGATATATCGTATCCAAGAAATCAAGACACGATAATGTTTATAATTCAATAATTCAACACATAACAATATCGTTCTTGCTGAATTTGTGAATCACGAAACCTGTGAAGTGCTGTCAATTTACCATTAAATTAGATTACAAATTCATGTCCCAAATCCAAAAACTCAAATCAATTACATAATTCTAATGCTAACATTTGATTCAAATGGGAAGTTTGGGATTGAAATCGTTGAATGAATGAATTCCAATTCAGATTTGCGACTTCAGTTCCTCAAGCCGGGAAGTTTTTTTTTTTTTTTTGGCAATTGAAATCAGATTACAATTTCATGTCCCAAATTCAAAAACTTAAATTTGATTAGGTAATTCTAATACTAACCTTTGATTCAAACGAGAATTCTAATGCGACTTCAGTTGTGTGTGAAGGGTTTTCAAGCAAACAATGAACACAAAAATTCCTATGGTTCACATGCAACCCTAGAAAGATCTATGTTTTCTTCTATGAAGATAATAAACTAAAACCTAAAGGCCAACAATTATTTCTAAAGTTCAAATCAGAAGAACCAACCTTTGAATCTTGTTCTTGAAGCTAGCAGCAAAAGTATCCTGCCTCAAATGAAAGTCATACCCACAGCAATGGAGAAGACAGTCCAACAGAGTAATCACAGTGAGAATTGGCATGAATAATGGGGAGCCAGAGGGTTCCTTTTATAGCCTCCTAGGGTTACACCTGAAACCCTAAGGAGCCTCCAAGTGGGCAAGCCTGTTGACCACTTGGACCAGATCCCTAAACCCTAAATAGGGTTTTTGCCAACCCTAGAGAAGCCTCCAAGGGTGGCGCCACTTTTGGCCCCTGGACTTCTCTTTGCCAGTTATTCAACTATTGAATAAATACAAACTAGTCCTCATACTTTTAATTAATTAATTTAATCACTAAATTAAATCTAATTAATTCTAGATTAAATCTCAATTAATTATTATAGTTTCTAATTAATATATTAATACTTAAATATATTAATAAACCATTTAATTAATTCTATTGATTTATTAAACAATTAATAAATCAACCTTTTATTCTACTGAACTCTATCCTGACCTCCAGCTATGAGGGCAACCCAAATGGACTTTGCTTCAATTAACAAGATAAATATAAATATAAAGTCATGGCTTAGACACCTAATCCAACAGTCTCCCACTTGGATAAGTCTATGACTTTAATTTATCTTCTGATTAATAAACAACCTGCAGCTTCCTAGAAACTGCTGCTGAACTCTGACCTAGTCAGTTCCGTCCAAAGATAAGTGATCATATGATCCTTCGTCCAACAAGATATTTCCAGACACGAGACATGGATTGAGATCAATCTCTGTCCGATACTCTGTTTCCCGATTTCCGATTCTGCTTATGACTTTCGGACTTCTAATTGAACACATCAATTTAGTCCAGGCTGGCCAGCACTTAAGTCAACTTCAAAATCATCGAGCGGCCTACAGATATATGTTTCCCATCAGGGTCAATGAACGAATAAACTTTGACTCATATGGTTGTGTCTTTTACTTATCAAATCGTACACAACAATGCGTTTTATAACATCTAGTTACCGATGCGTTTCGCATCATCAATGCACAACCGACTCGTAAATTTCAACTCATATGTCTCCGCTTCAAGATCATACGATATTATCGTCTCAACATTGCTCGTGATGTAATCCATGAAGCAATCTATTGAGCGCGGGTTTATCCAATACTCAAATCTCTATTTCTAAGTACTCGTGAACGTTGTAGCAGTCTTACTGCAATGTCTAACTCCTTAGACAATCTACAAACCAATTCACGACAGTCTTTGTTCATACTTACTCCCGAAAAGTATGAGCGACTGTGGACTTTTGAATAATCAAATTATTCGGGAAGTGAAACATGCAAAATTGAAACTTAAAATCTGACTGGTGGCTACTATTGCCTAATTACCAAGTCTCCACGAGGTAATCACCAAGTCGGATTTTACATAAACTATTATCGGTTTCTAGATTCCTTTTAAACTTTTAATTCGAGTTATGTATCTATGTCTACTTGACCTTTCACTCTTTCTGTGTATCCAAATGTTATACATTTATACACTTCATCCGATCGGATGTCCTTCCGATGATATTTCAATTTGGTCATACTGTCATTCTCACTAACAACTCCATTCTATGTACTGTAACTTTCCATGGTTCTCGGGATCTTTAGTCCACATGACTGCACCCTAAGACTATTTCGAGGTGTTACGATGTGCCGGTGAGCCACACGCGCTCAATCGGAATGCCAACGAAATTCTTTAACCATTAAGTCCTTATTTGAAAACTCTTTTCAAATTGTTATCAACATTCACCCCTATCATTTTTCAATGATTTCTCACGTATGTACAAATCCATTAAGTATTCCCAGCCAGGTCATATCCTGAATCTGACTCACTATGCTCTAAGCATTAAGTCATCAATACATGTTCATGACACTTCTGATCGATCCAAGAAACTTGTTGGATTCGATCCAGTCCTATTCCAAAATATTTTGGAATCTTAGGATTACTTATAATCCTTGTGTTATGACTTTTAATAACTATATCCTTTCGGAGACTTTTTTTCCATGCATCTTGAATCTTATCAAGATCATGCTTACTATGGCTAGGTCTATACTGATGACAACATCTATCTGATAGATGTCTATGGATTATGTGAGTATGCTGCACCTTCTTTATATTTCTCATGTCAAATCATCACACTTTGCAATGACAGGAAACTCCTTTCCTGAGCTATGCATCTTGAGTCTCATCAAGATCATCTTGGCAGAGTTTCGATCTATCTCATAGACGTTTGTAACCACCTGAGCATGTCGTATCTCTATTAAGTCTTTCATAGCGATCCGTCTCTTAACACCAAGTCATTACACTTTGTAATGAAAAGAGACGTTTCCTAGAAACAGTATGTAACACACATGCGGAGATAGATAACAGCGATACTCCCACTGGCTTTGACACGGTTATGGACTATTCACAAAACCCAGAGCTTATGGAACATTTTGAGAATCCAAACCTTTCTGACATCTTAATGGATATCTTTCAGCCCTTTCTCAAAATCCAATCCTTTGGCATATTTTGAGAATCTGAATATTCTTTCTTGCGAGATGCCCATGGGGTAATCCCGGGCCCACGTACCTTTATACTGGCATATTCTTTGTGAGTTCCTATTAGTGTGCCGGTGATCCACACGCGCTCCACTAACGACTTACAATATGCAGTATCCTTTCGGATTTCATCTTCTATTGAGAGCGCTTCTCTCGAAGTCAATTACTTGACTCTGAGTATCGTCTCACTCAACCAGATGTTCTGAAGGTATGTTTCTGTCCATGTTGGTTTCTTTTGATGATTACTCCCACTGGTTTTAAGACCAGTTGTAAAATCAATCAAACTGTCACATAGACTGTATCTCGTCCTAAGGTTCTCTTAATTGGCAGCAACCGGGCTCACCAATGCTTCCAAGTAGTCGGATTGAAAATCCGTACCAACTATAGTGTTTTACCACTATTCGATATGTCACCCTGATCATAACTACTTATGATGGTGATCAAAACTACTGGTCAAGAGAAGATTTTGTCAGTACAAAAACAGAAATCTGAATTCTGCCTCAAGCCTAGTGATGACTAAAAGGTTCTTTCACTTGGCTAATCCTGAACTCATTCAGGACTGTCCCAACTCCCACTGTTTCCTTAGAACATGAGTTCTTTCTAAAAGAGCTCTTCTTTTACAGGTACAGCGGGATAGCCAGTGAAATGACATTTCTGATTAGGTTCAGGCCAGTTATGAGGTTCGGACGAACACTACAAGACCCTGGACCTTTAATGTACAAGTGGGACAATCCCAGCCTTACATTTCAGACAATGTCTGCAAAACCTACTTAGTCGAAGGATGTGGTTGGAGTATGGTCTATATGGTCTGACTGGTTTAGTGTTTAATTTATGGGAAACTAATTGGCAATGCATCTCATACATCGAGGATCGAACTGTTTCGACCAATGTTCCATCATCTTCCCTAAGACACATTATAACTATAAATGTTCTTGGAAGGAAATAAACTGTGAAACATTTTCCTAGTTTATGTTGTCACTCAGGTTCTGTGGATCTTGTACTTCCTTTGAAGTCCTTGAACTGTTCAAAGATTCAATCCAATCGCTTATTTTGATAAGCGAGGTCATATTCGTCATACCGACTGACAAATATTGTGAAGTACAAACAATTGTGTTCTATTCGGAGATTCGAGCAATACACAGCAACTGATGTGTTCGTTGCTTCTAATTTCAATCTCTTTTACATCTCTATGTAAACTTATTACTTTGTTAATTCTGTTCAAGACTTGCAATCTTCAGTTGACTCTAAGTCAACTGATTCCAAAATCCTATCCTTTGGATCTTTGGGTGATTCATTTCTTGCCACATGTGCCTTATAAAGAACTTAATCATCATCTAACTCTAAGTCAAATGATTCCAAAGTCCTGTCCAACTGGATCTTTGGTTGATTCATTTCTTAACACATTAAGAACTCAATTCATCATGTGACTCTAAGTCAAATGATTCCAAAGTCCTGTCCAACTGGACCTTTGGTTGAATTGATTCTTATAATATTCACTTTAACAATCATAAGGAGCACAATTCCTAAAATCCAAACACTTTGGATGTATCAATATTCAAGTTATTACTAATCATGCATTCAACACAATCATACAACATTTCAAGGATATTTCAAACAACATGTGTTAAAAGAAAATTGACAATTTTATTAAAACAAAATCCTTGAACAATGTATTAAATGATAGACAATGTCATACGCATCTGATAAGCTAATAACATGATTTCAACATCTAACTAAACTCTAAAACTGCATGAGCTTCAGATCCAATCTGAATATGCTTCTATGCAACAACATCCTACATCCTACAGAGTCCATGCATACAGAGCAAATGTGAGAAACACATCCTGTATCAAGGAACTAAGGATCAGGTGTTCTGAGTTTTGAGATATTCCTGAGTCGCCAAATTGTTCGGCTTCGGAGCATTTTCCAATCTTTCCGTGACTGTGTCCCATCCTGTGCATTCCCAGTTTGAAACATCGAGGAACCGGTCCAGATGATCTGGATCATTTCTTGATGTGTCCTATTACTGGACTCAATCCTAAAGCAGCTGAATCAATGGAACTATGCTTCTCTATGAACGACTCATACAGAGTCAACATTGAATGCATATCCATGATTGTCTTATCTGGTTTCCCTTCCTGTACATCAGGATGAACGGATCAACGAGTCGAGCTAAAGCTTTAACTCCCAATCAAAAGGGGACCAAATTTATACAGTTCACCTATGTGTCTCTCAGTCTTGAGAACATGTGAACTGGTGCTACTTCCTGCACACTTCAAACTCTTTGAAGATCTTAGCTCGTCCTTTCTCAACTAGTTCATGGAACGTTTCCACAACTAGCTGTGTTAACTTATCTGACCCTAGGAATTCTAAATTCCTGCAGAAATCGGGGTCAATGATCAATAGTATTAGGTAACAAACTTTCCTTGACTTAACAATCAAGGAGTCATGCTCATCACAAGCTACTGTGTGACGTCATGCTCTGGGGAGCGGACACTCAGTCAGATATGGCTTGCTAGCGAAACAGAGAACTATTCTCTATTTATGAAGCCATACCATTAAGGCCAGTCAGCCTTTCCATATTTAGCAGGTGCATTCTGAAGCTCTCAGAAATGGGTGAAGGAGGAGAGGGAGGAGAATAGACACTTGATTCAGACATCTACAATAAACAGAATTTTATAAGTTTAATTAATCCTTTTAAATAATTACCCAATATATTATTTATTAAGGCTAGGACCCAAAATACCCCAACTATGGTGTGAAGAGGGATGTCGTAATCACAACATAATGGTCATTAAGGTAGATAATACACTTATCAATTTCATCTTATGAAATTCCTAGATCTGTTGAGACACATTGAACTATTCAATGGCATGTTTAGTCTAGGATGTGCCCCACTGTTTGTGACCGGGATGCCGAGGATCACAAACCGGGTGTGAATAACCATGCAAATTAGCTTGGTACTCTCGAAGTCAATTGTCATCTCTAATTAACGTGTCGGTTAACCACACACGCTCCGTTAATAATGACAAAATCGAGAAACCCATTGCAACTCTTTGCGGACCCCAGTTGGCGTGCCGGTAAACCACACACGCTCCACCAACGTTCCACAAAGTGCAATGTGCAATTCCATGGATTAGCACCAATTCACATTTTTATCCTAAAGTAACTAGATTGGGTTTTTGTTCAAAGTTCTAGTACTTTCAATTATAGCATTATACTTTTAATAGGCTTAGCGGTTCTATCAAACCCATTCGGCTAACGACACTCGACTGACCAGGAGAGCGGTGGGTAAGAGTGGATACCCATTAGACTAACATTTTATAGTCAGTCGCCTTATACCCTCTTTATAGGACAGTTTTGTGAATGAGGCCTACTTGCGGTAAGACTAACCAATTTTCTTATATATAAATAATTAACTTTTAATCATAAATATATAAGATATATTTTAACCTTATTAAAATATTTTAGAATTAATTTAATCATAATTTTCCCAAATTTTAAACAATTTTTGAAAATTTAATTAATTCTTTAAGTGATTTAATTGGTCTTTTAATTAAACAATTTAATTAAACTAATTAAATCTAATAAGGGAATCACAAAAATTAATCAAATTAATTTTCCTAACCCTTATCCCTAGGTCACGAAATCAGCATGCAAAGATAAGGGGTTCCAATTATTTAATTATCCAATAATTACCATAAATAACAACCTACTTATAAAAGGCAAGCAAATCAAGGGGGGACCAAGGGTGGCGGCTAGGGTTAGGAAACCTTAGCCAAAATCTCGAAATTAACATGCAAGGAATAAAGGTTCAAGTTATTCAGAAGATCTAGTTACCAAAAATAACAACCAAGTATTCTAGGCAGCATGCAATTCGCAGATAAGGCAGGGGAGGCTAGGGTTTTGAAACCCTAGCCACCATGGACGAAAATTAGGCCTCCCAAGGGTTTATTTTCGAAAACCCTTTGATCAAACAAGCAGTTTATATCAAACACAAGAAAACAGCCTAAGCTCTGATACCACTGAAGGGTTTTCAAGCAAACAATGAACACAAAAATTCCTATGGTTCACATGCAACCCTAGAAAGATCTATGTTTTCTTCTAAGAAGATAATAAACTAAAACCTAAAGGCCAACAATTATTTCTAAAGTTCAAATCAGAAGAACCAACCTTTGAATCTTGTTCTTGAAGCTAGCAGCAAAAGTATCCTGCCTCAAATGAAAGTCATACCCATAGCAATGGAGAAGACAGTCCAGCAGAGTAATCACAGTGAGAATTGGCATGAATAATGGGGAGCCAGAGGGTTCCTTTTATAGCCTCCTAGGGTTACACCTGAAACCCTAAGGAGCCTCCAAGTGGGCAAGCCTGTTGACCACTTGGACCAGATCCCTAAACCCTAAATAGGGTTTTCGCCAACCCTAGAGAAGCCTCCAAAGGTGGCGCCACTTTTGGCCCCTGGACTTCTCTTTGCCAGTTATTCAACTATTGAATAAATACAAACTAGTCCTCACACTTTTAATTAATTAATTTAATCACTAAATTAAATCTAATTAATTCTAGATTAAATCTCAATTAATTATTATAGTTTCTAATTAATATATTAATACTTAAATATATTAATAAACCATTTAATTAATTCTATTGATTTATTAAACAATTAATAAATCAACCTTTTACTCTACTGAACTCTATCCTGACCTCCAGCTATGAGGGCAACCCAAATGGACTTTGCTTCAATTAACAAGATAAATATAAATATAAAGTCATGGCTTAGACACCTAATCCAACAGTGTGTTTGCGATTCAGTTTTGTGTTTTTTGGCAATTGATTGAATGACTAATCGATTATGGAAATCGTTGAATTCTAATGCAATTAAAGTCTGATTGAATAATTGTCAATTGAAATTTGGATTTTTATTTTATAATGTGACTTGACCTTGCTTTTGCGTGTTACCCTTACCCTCTGCTTTCGGGAATTGAGATTGACTTGCTCCACAAATATCGCACACAGGGATATTGGGGTACGAACTAATACGAGTTGGACTTGGATGTTTCTCGTTCAAAGTTGCAGCCTATAACCTTACTTTTAGTTCTTCACTTCTATATGAATAATTGAATCCTATGTAATTTTGGGTCCGGTCGCTCACCGCGCACACCCTCAAAGACGCCCCTGCTACCAAAACAATGTCGTGGCCACCGCCGCCAACTATCCCTGGTAGATATGTTTTGTTTACAATTTTTAGAATTAACTAGCGGGAGCCCGTGCTCCGCATGGGTTCAGGATTGTTGGAGCACGGGTCCAGATAAATGTAAGAAAAATTTGACCTGGTCACTAGTTCTGACCTCCTTAGCGCAAACACGAAACAAAAGTGTGTTTCTTGTCTGCTCAAGGTGAGTGTGTGCAGGGCTCAAAGTGCAGACTATTGCAGTTCTTGCATTTCCGCCAAGAGAGGTTTGTAGTATACGTGTTAGCTTTCAATCTCTGTAAGGCACGTGTCCGTTTCTTGATTTGCTACATCCAAACAATAAAACGTGCCAATTAATTTCGTTTTTATACAATACAATAAAAGGAAATTAGAAAATAAACTAATGTAAGTGCAAACCTCAATTTGCGGATAACGGTTCCAAGTGTTAGTAACTCTTTATCTTTTATTGCACTTAGTCCCTGCCATGGAAGGCTTAAGCCACACATACAACATGAATTAGAGCACACGACCAAAATTACAATAATACCCTTCTTCTTCACCTTCCTCTTAGGAAATACATAAGAAGATAACCAACAGACTCTAAATCATCGCGTCTACTTTGTTCTGCAAAGGTCATAAAATTTTAATTAACAAACTTTTATAAAAAATATATAAAAATAATGCCATCAACAACTCACCGACACCAAGGTGCGTTAAGATATTCTCGTGTAGCGGTCAGTGCCTATGAAACTTTTATGTTCACTGTAAAAAAATTAAATGGTTTCATGGTAAGTTATTTTGATAATTTTTTATTTTGATATAATATACAAATACATAAACAGTGTATCAAATTTGTCTATGAAAACTATAACTTGTAAGTCTATATGCAAGAAATAGCAACTTACTTTCACTTATTCAACACACTACTTTATCGATTTACTCAGTCAACTATTATTTTGTCAGTTTAGCAATATAAAGTTTAATGAACTTACAAGGAAAGTGTGAACATTTACCTCGGGCAATTTGTTTTGAAGGGCAAGATGGTCAACATGGAGCCTAACATTAGAAGCAGCATGGATCCAAAGACTGCGGTGTAAGTCAGCATATGTATATAAAATTATATCAAACAAATTCTTGGAACTTGCTTCTATGGCTTTCAAGATTGTAGATTCTCTACTTCTACGGTTCCTGAAATAAACCGATTGTGTATATATATATATATATATATATATATATATATATATATATATATATATATATATATATATATATATATATATATATATATATATATAACCCGATTCTGACCAAAATGGCCACATGGGTTTTTCATTAATCAATATACAATTTTTTTCATACTTGAGATACCCACAAAGCATGTGTTTTGGCCATAGATTAACTCTCCCATGCATGGGAATCAAAGCATTTAGTGACAGGTCCATAAATTTGTAAGTCGTTTGGAAGTAATCCTGCAAAAGAATACACAAATAATTAGTTATTTGCAAGAACATTGTATAAAAATAATCTAGTTTTTTGTAAGACAACATAAAATATATAAGTATATGTACACTCATATTACCACCAGAGTTAATATCCAAGAACGCACTTCTTTTTCTGAAAATAATACCAATAAAAGAGATTAAATTGGAAAGTGCTAATGTTTGCTTTGTGAATAAATTGCAAATATGGTCCCTGTGCTTTCTGATTTTTACCGTATTTAGTCCAAGGTCGAAACTTTTTTCAATTTTGGTCCTTATTTCAAGGCTCTAGGGACCAAAATCGATATAAAACCTTATAAAGACCAAAAATGAAAAAAAATGAATTTCAGACTAAACACATAATAATCAGAAACCACATGGACCACTTTCATAATTTACTATTGCTTTGATTAAAATGAGATTTTACCCCACACAACGATCACCACCTATCAATGAATTAGTGCGAACATGCAGCAATGCTAGATGTCCAGTCAACATCGATCCGATCTCATGATCATCAAAATATAAGCACCAAGTGTTAGTACCAACTACCATAATGTTTATAAATAATTCTCTCAAATACAAACTTTTGTTGTATACAAACACAAAGACTGAAAACTTCCAAAGGAAACAAAAAAAATGCAAATCTCTTGAAATTATTTTGTCATGGATTGAACCAAAAAAACCGAAAATATGTTGAAGCAAAAAATAAAACGAAATCATTTACCATAATTCGTCAATTTGGGGTGGGGTTTGGGGATTTATGAAATCTTTGGGTGTAAATGTGTAATCACTCTGTATTTCTGAAAAAAAAAGTATAAATATAAAAAATATGATTTTAAATGTCAACTTAGCAAAACAGTATCCTATACCTGGGACAATAATAAGCTGCAAGTTTTCCAAATATGGTTTCAAGTATAAACATGACATGAAAGGTAAAAAAGATATAGACACCATGATCTGCATATTAATTATTTTTATAATCCACACATCTTACGATATTGTTGTTAATCCCTGAAACGTCTTTTCAGAAGAGGAGCATGAAACCTAACAAATAAAATTGCAATTTTTCACATCCTCTTCAATTTAACCGAAAAATATATGCATATAATGTCAAGGAATTGTATACCTTGGAATAATGAAGTATTACCATGAACCAGAGTACTAAATTTCCCTGAAAATCAAGTTTCATTTTTTTCATCAGTAACCCAATTTAGATGCCATTAACACACCATTCTTTTTGAAGATTTTCGATATAATATTTATAAAAAGTTTTCTTTAAGTTCTAATCTACGTGTAAAGCCTGTACATTCTTTTCCAGCTCGGCAATGTACTGAAGCTTCCGGACCCGCGAACGTTGAGCAAATTGCCTGTATTAAGTCATTATTTCAGACCCAATTTTTCTTTATTTAATAGTTGTTTTTAATAGGGCTAGATTCAAAAAAAATAGCAACGTACATTCATTTATTTGTTTATTGTAGCATCTTACTTCTATTTCTTCCTATTACAGCGCTGAGTTTTCAATTTTTTTCTTAATTGTAGCAATACAAATTTATTTGTATTTGGATGACATTTCTATAATTGTCTAGAAATTTCATAATAAAAAATGAAAGTAGGATGTTGTAATAAACAAATAGTAGCAATATCGCGCATTTGCAAAAAAAATTTCGCGAGGTTGTCATTTGTGATAAATATTGAAAAATGGTCATTTGGTGCTATACTCTCAAATCTTTTGGTCATATTGTTCATTTAACTTAAAATGTTATCAAAGATTTAATATAAAATTTAAAATTTACCTGTTCAACATTGGTGTAAACTGCTTCTTCAGGGATTTCAGATTTCACATGGGCTAAAAGATTGCGAGATCTTTCACGGGTTTTGTATAACATGTCTCTTACATCACCAAGAATTACACGATATGGTTCAGTTGGAATCTGTTTTCCAAAACTATGAACAACAAAACACCCAACATGTAAGCAAACTTTAAAAGGGTATTATGGTAAATTGACATTGTTAATATTGATAGTTTGATACCTATGTAGTGCTTCACATCTCTTCTTGCTGATCTATACAGTTCTTCAGCACAAATACGAAGTTTATCACTACAACGCCACATGGACATCTGAAAAATATGATCACATACATACATCAAGTATTGAGGTAATAATAAAAATGGTATTTAAATTCACTTATTCACATTGTAATCACATACCTCAAACATAAGATCTTCAATCTGGGAAAAGTACATGTTTGCAGCCATCATTCTAGCAAGTAAGTAAACATCCCTTGTTACCACCCATCCGTGAAGAGAACTGAATCAGAGGGGCATTATAGGGAACACGTTCATTGATTCCAATGTTCTTGAGAACAGTGTCAACACGGCATAAGAATTTAGGGACACCTTTCCATATTGTTTCATGGAAGTAACTCATTCCAGCTCTCATTTCATCTTGTGGGGTTGGAGGTGTTCTTCTGATCTCATCTGTAAGGAAGGCAGCTTGAATCTACAAATCACATAACACGAAATAATCATAAATTCATTATAAAGATGTTATAAAGACAATCAGGATGTTGGATTTGGATTGTTGATACTTACTTCTCTATGCAATGCCTCATCCAGTTCTTGCTTATCATCTGGAGTAATGTCCTTGGCATATAACTGAGCCAAACAGTCACGGATCCTAGAAAGAATAAAGGGTTAATGGTCAATTTTGAAGTTTGCAATTTGATAAAACTTGGATCCTGTTTTATAAATGTATACTTTCCATGTTTTTAAAGCAAAGATCTGCGAACAGATTGGCTTGGATGAGCAGTCAAGACAAAGTCAACTGTTTGATTCTTGAGTGCATCGAATACCTCTTCAGGGGACTTCTTAAGGTGATGAACAAGTCTCTTGAAAGTTTCTTCAACATCGGATTCAGTTTTTGCATTGGCTTCATCAGCAAAATCACCCTTCTTGAGCTTGATTCTCCTTCGGTAAGCAATCTGAACTTCTTCTGCCAGATTGGCTAAGTTAAGCATGTGAGAGAAAGCTTTGGCGACGACAATGGAGTCCCGTGGATCTAAGCTTGTGAGCACACTTTGAAGCTCCTCAAGCTTCTTTGGGTCACGCTTTCCTTCGTACTTAGCAGAAAGATCGTAGCATTCTTGAACCTAAACAAACAAACACAGTAACCAGCTTAATGAACAGTACGTCATGCAACCAAAGGATTCGTTAACCAATCGACTACTTCCAGTGTGACATTTTATCGAAAAGCTACCAGGCCAAACGCATATAGGATAATGAAATCGGGATTTACTAATTGTACATAACATTTGTAACCAATTTCATTATCCGTAGAAACCTCAATTGAGATTAAAATTCTTCAATAGGTTAAAAAGAAAACGAAGATCAGAATCTAAAGTAATAATAAACAACGATTCGAGTTGTCATACCGTTTTCTTGAGATCCTCCCCATGCAAATCCTGAAGTGGAGGGTTTCAGTTCTCGTCAAATCCCGTACATCAGTGCCACCGAGCAGTCGAAGATGCTGTTTCCGCCCATAATCTGAGACGGAAGTATAGGGAACACGTTCTTTGAGATGTCTTTAGAGAAAAGCGAGAGTTTGGTGGTCGTGTTGGCGGTATGGGTGAGAGCGGAGAGGAAGGAACCGGTGGTCGATGATCACAATTGCAAAAGCGGTGGTGTAGAAGACACAAAATAGAGGAAGATCCGAATGTAAAAGATCGCACGGGCGTGACCAATATGACTGAAGTCGTAAGATATAACGCCACAGACGTACATAGCGACTTTGCCTGGAGTCATGGGATTGAATTTCTCCTTTTGTTTCGTCATGGAGCTGTAAATCTGAAAGTCATTCTCACGCCCTTCCGCCATCGCTGTCTCTCTCGATTAAGTGTGCTTTGAGATGAACACTGGCGATCCCCTTCCTTTTCCGCTGTTGCAGACCCCAAATGCACTCGTGAGTAAGCTGTTTAATAGGAAATTGCTTATGCATGTAAAAGAACATAATCTCTAATAACAAATATAATTAAATACATAAATCGAAATCCATTGTCGAGATCATACCGTAGAACCCTAATTCACCATCGCCACCGCCATATAGGTTCAGTCCACCTTATTTAAAATCAGAAAAAAAATAACGAAACCCTTTAACTATTAAACGTTAGGAAGACCCCTTATCCATCAATTGAATGGGTAAATGCAAAAGGGGATTCATGAAAACCAAAAAGGGTGATTAAATCACGAAAAAACCTACAAAGTTTCCACCTTTTTCAATCTTGGAACACGTGAAATCTGGGTTCCAGGGGTCTGAGATCGAAATGTACAGACATATAAAATGAGAGTAAATTACAGAGGAGAACCAAATATTAAACAAAACAGAACTGTAAAACGTATCCTCGGGATAACACATTTTAAAAATCTAAACTCACCTTGCAGACTGAATACCCAAAAGTAAGAACCAACAGTAAACCTGAAACCAACAAAAAGGAGAACAATAATTCATCACATAAAAGAACGAAAGGAAAACGCAAAGCAATGTAAGAACAAAAACACGAACATAGAAACCTCTGAAAGAGTCACCGACTAAAACCCCAAGCACAAGATCATTTAAAAATCAAAGCAAAGGAAGGAACTGGAAGACCTAACCTGCAAAAAACACAGCTCCAAGAACGGCGATGAAAGAAAAGACGAACCCACCAACATGCAAAGAAGATTAAAGAGCGCCGCCGATGAAATACGATCCTACCGACGGAAATTCGCCACAGCAGTACAGAAAGGAAGCGAACAACGAAGAAAGGAAGATGAAGCGGCGAGCGTGGAAGAAGAGAGCATGTAGGGCCGGCAATCCTAACCCGAACCTGCTAACCCACCCGAACCCAACCCAATAATTTGCAGGTTGGGTTTATATTCTCAACCCGTTTAATTAAATGGGTTGACCCATGTAACCCGTATAATTAAATAGGTTGGGTTAGGGTTGAAAATCTCAACCTGATTTCAACCCGTCAACCCGTTTATATATATATATATATATATATATATATATATATATATATATATATATATATATATATATATATATATATATATATATACAGAATCCCAACTTGAGGAGCTTTGTTGTGCTATCATGACGGAGAAGATGGATGATCAAGATGACAATCATACTGAAAGTGGAAGTCGTGGACGAGTTGGTGAAAGTGAAAGTCAAGTTACATAAAATTTTGACATCAATTCGTGTTTGAATTACGACTTTATAATTTTTATGGTTGTAAAAACCAAAAAGAGAAGAGCCGGACGCGTGTAAACCCGAAATGCGAAAACCCGAAAATAAAAGCTAACAAAATTAACATCAACAATGTAAGGTAAAGACTTCATGTAACACGGCCCAAAGTAACTCATTTTAAATAATAGAATAATAAAGTGTTGCAATTTCCTTTATTATATTTTAAAATTTAGAATAAGGAGTCCCAATCCCACATGCAACAAGTTAGATAAGTTCGAGATAATTTAGTTTCGAAATCAATTTCAAACTAAACCGATTCTACCTCAACATTAGTCACCACAGTTGACCAAACCGAACGGTTTTCAACCTGGTCCGGTCGGTTTTCAAAATCAGTATGTGCACCTCTAGACGTGTGGTTGCATCTGACCCGAACCAATGAGGAATGGTTTTGGATGGGCTTCGGCCCGATAACAGGTCTGAAACATAGTTTGGCCCAATACTTATACATCCCGACCCGACCCGACTCCATGACTATGTCTAGCGTCACTACAACGCTTTTTGCATCTCCACAGTAGACGCACATCTGTCTTCTCCCTCCTCCCTCTCTATCGTTTTCGAAAACGCACGATTCTTCCTTATTCGCCCGTCCGAAGCTACCATTGTCCGACAATCTAGGGTTACGGTATCAGTTTGTGTAACTATACTTCAATTTCGGATTCAATGTCTGCATTTGGCATGGCTTCAGCCAATACCAATCCAAACAAGTCAACCGAGGTAAAGCGGAACTTTTCATAATTCCACTTTCTTTATATGCTCTTTGCATTAACTTTGATTCAAAAATAACTTACGGTGTCGTGGTAGGTATTTTCTGGTTGATTGCTTTGTAGGCTCCTTCATTACGGCTCTTAATTGTGATTCTGGTTTAGATTATAGGAATCGTTACTTCTTCTCTATGAATATTTCCGTTTATGCTAATTATGGTTTGAATTTCAAGTGTTTCTGTTGTAACCATCGGTTCTATATAGGTTGTATCACCTCCGACGGATGCTGTATCAAGCCTCTGTTTCAGTCCCAAGGCGAATTACCTTGTTGCTACTTCATGGGATAATCAGGTTCGAGCGATGTTAAGCAATATTATAGGATCTTTACTGAAGTATTACTTATGATCTGATTTCCATCACACAATGAAACAATCGCAGGTGAGATGTTGGGAGATCACAAAAAGCGGAACATCTGTTGGCTCTGTGGCAAAGGCATCAATAGCACATGACCAACCGGTAACATCAAGCTATATCCATTTACAATGAACAGCTAACAATCCTTTTACATTTCGATCATTCTTCTTTTCTCACCCTTTTCTTTCATTCTTCTAGGTTTTATGTTCAGCTTGGAAGGATGATGGAACAACAGTCTTCTCAGGAGGCTGTGACAAACAAGTGAAGATGTGGCCATTACTGTCTGGTGGACAACCAGTAACAGTGGCTATGCATGATGCTCCTGTAAAGGAAGTTGCCTGGATTCCAGAGATGAACCTTTTGGTATCAGGAAGCTGGGACAAGACTCTAAGGTATGCAATTAACTGGAGTTTGAAATATCTGTTTCTTATTACATTTCAAATTAATTTCTTTACATTACTCTATCTTCTTTAAGATATTGGGACTTGAGGCAATCTACTCCTGTTCACACTCAACAACTTCCTGAAAGGTGTTATGCACTTACAGTGAGACATCCCTTGATGGTAGTTGGCACTGCAGATAGAAATCTTATAGTATTTAACTTACAAAACCCTCAGGTACATTTTTACTTCACTCACAACAACAAGCAACATTAGTATTATCACCATTGAAATAAGCTACACAATATTATTTTTTTATCCATATTATAACAGACTGAGTTTAAGAGAATCGCCTCCCCCCTAAAGTACCAAACTAGGTGTGTTGCTGCTTTTCCAGATCAGCAAGGCTTCTTGGTATGTTCTTACTTTTATATTGTCTTATCATTTTGTTTCTTTACGCTGTGTTTGTTACATGGGAAGCTTTCTAGGGCTATTTTTGATGATTAGAATGAAAAGGGTATTCACGTCTTTTAGATGCGATATCAAAATCGAGTCCCTGTACCACTTCATTCCATATTGTCCTATCTGTTACCATGTTTAATGAATATATTTATCATGGTGATTATTTTTGGTCATTAGGTTGGGTCAATTGAAGGGAGAGTTGGTGTGCATCATCTTGATGAACAACAACAAAGTAAAAACTTCACTTTTAAATGCCACAGAGAGGGAAACGATATATATTCAGTTAATTCTCTTAACTTTCATCCGGTAAGATACTTCTTTATTACTATTATTGGTAAAAACCTAAAAGGGCTAAATGCAAGAAATAGCAATGTACTTTTCAGTTATTTGCTTAATACATCATCCTACTTTTATTTCCGTCTATTACAATATTATAATCGGTATTTTTCTTATTAAGGCATTGTGCTTTTAGTTTTTTTCTTATATTAAGAAGAAACAAAAGTAGGATGATATAATAGACAAATAGATGGAAGTACATTGCTATTTCTTGCTATAATTGGTAGTTTTTATTTTTATTTTTTTAACTTGTTGTATTCTCTTTCAGGTTCATCACACATTTGCAACTTCTGGATCTGATGGTGCTTTTAACTTCTGGGACAAAGATAGCAAACAAAGATTGAAGGTAATTTTTAATACAATTTCTCTCCCATTATCATTTTGGAAATTCTTTTATTGCTTAATTTGTCACTTTCATAAAACACTTTTATTTTTTTTGTTTCATTAACACATTGATTTTCTTCCTTAACTTTGCATCTCTATCATACTTTTCAATCCCATTTTTGGTTTGATCTTTATTTTTGTTTTGTTGGTATATTTTTAACACGACCTTTTTTTACTATTTATTGCATATCTTAAAATTCATTGTCATTACTAAGGTTTTCTCAAGTATTGTGATGCCAAGCTTTTTGAAAAAAATCCATTTCTAGTTATTTTTGGAAAATAAAATTGTTAATTAATCAAAACCATGAAACTTGTCAGAAAGATGTCATTAAAAGTTACAAAAATAAGAACATGGTATATTACTATATTGTAATTTATGAATATTAGTCATTTAGGTAATTCACTAAAATATGAAGTTTCCAAAATTTTGAATATTTTTCAACTGTACAAGTTATCTAAATATTTCAAAACACGTGTCAAATTGTTACACAGGCAATGTCAAGATGCAGTGCACCTATACCTTGCAGCAGCTTCAACAATGATGGCTCCATATTTGCTTACGGGGTATGATACTCGATTTTATTTTTTATTTTTTTATAAAAAGACAATGCCCAGTTAAAATTTAAAATCATGATGTTTGATTTATTAATGAAAACATTTGTAATATTTAAGGTATGCTATGATTGGGGCAAGGGTGCAGAAAATCATAATCCAGCAACAGCCAAGACCTATATTTACTTGCACTTGCCACAGGTTTAAAATGGTTTTTTTTTTTTTTTTTTTGGTAAGATTTTATTTATGTTTTTTAATGGAATGAAAAATTGTTAATTTGGTTGTTAAAATGGCAGGAGTCTGAGGTTAAAGGCAAGCCTCGCATTGGAACTAGTGGAAGGAAGTGATGATATGATGTTTTTTGTTTGTGGATGAGTGCATATTAGTTGTACATGAAAAAGACTATTATTTAGTAGACAAAGAGTTTTAATCTTTCTTTATTCTTGTAATACTTGTAGTCTTTTGTTATTGTAATTCATGGGGTGTTTGGGAGTCCTTTTCTTGTTTATAAGGCTGGACGGAGTAATCTCGCCAAGAGGGTCGCCAAACCTCTTGGCGAGTTGCCAAACGCCACCGCCGACGAAGACGCCAAGGTCCTTCGCCAGCCTGTTGGCGAGATGCCAACGGGTGTTTAAGTTTCAAAAAATGGCAAAAAAAACCCCTCAACGGCTAGGATTTAAAATTTTGAATGTTTTAAAATTTTTACACTTTTAACCCGTGGCAAAAAAGTAGCCATTTTTTTAAATAATCAGATTTTTAAAATCTCTTTCATCCCCTATATATATACATCTAAATCTCATTCTTTTCACACAATCATTTGTTTCAAAACTCTCTCAAAATGTCTTCAAACAAAAAGAAAGGTTCAAAATCTTCCAACACTCATATCACTCCACCTCCAAACCCTTCATCAAACCTAGATACAAATGCTTATCACCCTATAATGTTTTCACCCCAACCCGATGAGCCGCTGTTTTCACCGACACAAAACCAATTCTTAGCCAACTTTGTCTACAATTTATCCCAAAACCAAAATGCTTTTCCCACACCATCTCAAAATCTTTTCACCACACCTTCTCCACCACAATTACAATCCCAAGTTTCAGAAACACAATTCTTCTCAACTCAACCACGACGTCTTCTTGCATCGGACTCGGAAGAAGAAGAAATGAAAGAAGACGAAGAAAAAGAAGAAGAACCACAACAAAAAAAACCATCAAAAAGTCGTGGAAAAGGGAAAGCCCCAGGGAGACAGACATCCAAGGTAGAGCCTTGGAAAGTTGAGGAGGTGATAGCTTTGGCAAAAACATGGGTCGACATATCGGAGGATGCGGCTCAAAGAAACAACAAAGAATCCCAAGTTTTCCAAGAAAAGATTTGGAAAATATGGTGTCATCGAATGGGTCGAACATACCGTACCCATAGTCAATATACTCGAAATGGCGTAATGTAGGTAAAAATGCCAAGGAATTTGAGGCGATTTTTTCTCAATGTAAACGAAATTGGCAAAGTGGTGCCAATTTAGATGATGTGATGGTGGCTGCTCGGCAGCAATATATCGACAAAAATGGCACCAAACATCCTTTCAATGTTCATGCGGAATCGTTTTGGAGGGTAATCCGAGACAACGAAAAATGGAAGGAACAAACATCCTTTCATCAGTTCGCCGTTGGAATAAATACTACCAAACGCTTCAAAACATCCACATCCACACACTCTCAGTCTTCTGATGCAAATGTTGGGTTCGACATGAATGAGGAGCCGGAGGCTGACGTTCTTCCGATTGGTCGTGATCAAGCAAAGAGGAAGATGAAGGGAGGTAGTTCTGGTACTAATAGTAGTCAAATGTAGCGCATAATTGAAACAATTGAACGATCAAGTAGCCACTTTGCAGACTTTACATGAAGAGAAAGTTAAAACCAAGCTGATGGATATTGTGACGAGAAACATCTCTGATCTACGAGGGTTCGAGTATCAAATTGCACTTCAAGCGAAGAAGGATGCGGCTAGGAAATTGGGATACACGTTCGACGATGAGTAGATTAGGTTTGTGTTTTAGTTTGTGTGTTTGTTTAACTTTTAATTGTTAGTTGTTTGTGTGTTTTATTTTTAATGAAATGTTTAAATTTTAAGTAAAAAAAAATATTTTCTGTTTGTTTTATATTTGTACAAGGACTAAAGTTGTAATTTCTCAAAGTAATTTGGTTGGCAGTTCGTTGGCCATTGGCCACCACTGCCTACAAAATGGCCAATGGCTGCCAACCCACAAAAACTTGTTGGCCATTCGTTGGCCATTGGCCACCACTCCATGTAGCCTAAATGAGATTTTGTGTCTAGTTGTTGGTTACATTTCTTGTTCTTTTAGGCCACGTAGAACATGACAAAATAGAACACATGTTATGGTGTTTGGGTTTATAATTTATTAGACAAAAATTATGCTTTTTTCTTTCATCCAAAAAGGTAGAACAATGTGGGACTATTTATATGTTGTCTATTCAAAAGATGTAAATGCCCTTCTAATCGTCATAATTAAAATTTGTTCGTATGTCAATGGGATGAAAAATGGGACTTTATTCCATTAAAAAAAGGTGGAATAGAACTTTACTCTTGATGTTTTGTTGTATAAAAGACGTAAACAACCTCATTGTCATAAAGCATTATATTAATATCAATGTAACAAAAAATATGATTTCGTCATATTCAAGAAAACGCAACAATAATTTGCTCTAGATCCTGTCAAAAGACGTAAATGCCCTATTAATTGTCATCATTTAAAACATATTTGCTCGAAGCAATAGATTGATTTCTTTATGATAGTAATAGTGTAACGTCCGGTTTCTCAATTTAAGATACACCAAGTATGTTAATAAAATAAATACATAGCTAGCGGTGTAATTTCAAAAGTGAGTAACAAGTTTACAAAGTTATATCAAAAGCATAGTTTAAGTGTTAATCTATGTACATAATTAGTTAAACACTAGTTTACTCAAAACCGGTCCAACAAAAACATAGTCCAAAACATGGAAAACAAGCAGGTCCAAGTCCAACTTCAGCTATCCCTCCGTGATACGCTTCCTATGATCGCCACTACCTGAGCCTAAAACACAACAACAATACAACAATTTATGAGCTACATGAGCTCAGTGAGTAATCACTGGTTAATTGGTTGTAAATCCTGATATCTTATTGAACTCAATCTCAATGGACTAACTCAATCCCTCAATGTGATCAACACACTTAGCTCTTTAGACCAAATTCAAAACTTGGTTATGTCAAGAAAAAACCAATACACATCAAGAATCTCATAAAACATTTCCTTTTCTACAATAAACAACTCAACCACAACACAGTTCATCATAAGAATCAATAAGCAACTACTCACCTGATGTCGGGTCAGTATGTGGAACTCCCGAACTGCGTGTACCATGCTCCTGTCTAGCTTTGACTGTATCACAACAGCCCTTGTCATACTCAATATCCAAAAAAATCTCAAATATACTCAACTCATAATAATCAAGAAATTGAAAGATAGAAAGGAGTTATAAACAAAAGATAACAACACTATCTTAGTTGTAGCTCCCAATTCCACCATTCCTACTCATTCAACCATAAAAACGCAAGAACCAACACGCTCTTAACTAGGGTTTAGGATTAGAACTCCCTTTCATACACTAATCCAAGAAAACTTACTCCAACTCATGCTAGTTGTAGGTGGATCATCAACACCACCTGGAACTAACTCAATCCAAGCAAAACGACAATCAATTCGAAGCTAGAGCGATGCATATTACCTTATAAACGCAGATAACGATTCCTAATTCCAATTCTCGAGTCCTAGGCTTCAATTTCAACTTTGGAAGGCTTAACTTTTCCAAATGAAAGAGGAAAAACCCACTGTTGCGACATTAGCATCGCTTATGCCATAATTAGCGACGCTAACTATGGCTGCACGACCCGTTTTGACCCACGGATTGCCCTCGGTTCAAATCCTACATGACCCGTGTGGGTCTGGACAGGTTTCAGACTTGATTCTACATACATTTTACACGATCCGTGTGACTCTACATGACCCGTGTAACATCTTTTTGATATTTTTCAAAGCAAAACTTCTTCCAAATGGTTTTCTAACCACCCTAGCACATATAACAACCTATTTAATCTTAAATACACTTAGATTAACTCATTAATACATACCAAAACGTAACACGGTATTACAAATAATGACTTTATTTTTTATCCAAAAAGACGGAACAAAAACATGTTCTTGATTTTGTATGCAAAAGATGTAGATGTCATGTATTGTCATTATTGAAAATAACGCCACATAATATCAATAGGACAATTGATATTCTATCTACAAAAGTGAAAAGACAGAGATATGTCATCTTTGAAAATAACCCTACTTAAGCATTACACAGATATCTACGGTACAAAAATTGTACTATTTGTACAAAAACCTTTCTTGATGCAATAAAGGTCCCCTCTATGTTGTCATGTAGCACATGGTTTATTTGTTTCTTTGATCTTTTGCCATAGGTGATTACCCAATCGTGTGAGCTCTTTATAAAATCATGAAACACGCTTCTTTAAAAACATACTACGCATCAACTACTAACAAAACACATTTATTTTCATCATACAAAAACAAAAAACCCTAAAGTCCCAACAACAAAATGTATTTATTTGTTCATCTGGTTTACTACATAAAAAAAGACCAAAACACATTGTTGTTTCAATACCATTCAAGGTCGCTTTCCCCCTTAAACCCCTTAACCTATAAACACATTCAAAACAACAAAGACCAAAACTCTAGACACAATTCACCCCACCAGTCTCAAACGTTTACAAAAATAAAAAAAAAAACAAAAATATGCACAAAACCCAATAAATAACCATTAAAAAAAACCCCAAACCCTAAACCCCAAATCATCTGGGCCCAGATAATTCATCAGGACGAAGGTTATACGTTGAGTCTGCAATAATCCAATCAGTATTTGGATTATGTGTCGTATTGAATTCTTGTCTAAACATTTCCTCTTTTTGCCATTCTTCCCACCTTTCCGCTAACCCATCACCTTCCAACATTCTCACAACTTCCGACATTTTTGGTCTTTCTAATGGCGTCCCTTGTGTGCATAAAAGTGCCACTTGTATAAGTTGTTCAACTTCATCATCAATATAATTACCTTTCAAATCCGCATCCACTAACGTCTCCAATTTCTTTTCCCTCAAAAGCCCTTTCACCTATAAATTACAACCATTATAATTCTCACTTCATACGATCAAACTGATGACGTGGCATTTCTTACAGATTAAAATGTATTTAAAGTTATGTTATTGAAGTGTGTACAATGAATTCAAGGTTCAAAACGTTACCCAATCGAGCAACATGACATCATCATCATTGGCAAGTCTTGCAAGATCGAAAGCGCGTTGTCCCGTGATAAGTTCTAGAAGCATGACACCGTACCCAAAAACATCGGTTTTTTCGGATGATTTCCCGGTTGATAAATACTCGGGGGCAATATGGCCAATTGTACCACGGACAGCTGTCGTGACATGTGTGTCTTTATAGTCCATAAGTTTAGCCAAACCAAAATCTCCCACAACTGCTTCGAATTCTTCATCTAGTAATATATTCGCAGCTTTTACATCACGGTGAATGATTTTTGGGTCACAATGGTCATGTAAATATGCAAGTCCTCTTGCGGACCCCAGTGCAATTCGCTTACGTATTGGCCAATCAAGCGGTTCTTGTGTATCGGGTCTCTCTAGAATTAAAATTTTGTTAGTAATTAAATTAAGGGACAAATTAACAAAAGTACGTTGCTATTTCTTGCACAATTTAACAAAAATATACCTCTTAAGCACGAAGCAACACTACCATTAGCCATATAGGGATAAACAAGCAACCGTTCGGTAGGTGTCATGCAAAAACCCCTCAACCGGAGTAAATTCCGGTGAACCGCCATACTGATCATCTCCACCTCCGTCTGAAACTGCAACTCACCACCTTGAGTCCTTTCCTCTTTCAACCGCTTCACCGCCACCAAAGAGCCGTCCGCCAGCCGCCCTTTGTAAACTTTACCAAATCCACCTCGCCCAAGAATGTGGCGGTTGTTGAAATTATCGGTTGCTACTTGTAATTCGCGAAGAGAGAATCTTTTTAGTTGCCCTAAATGAACCTCGGGATCTTCTTCGGCTGTAGATGTAGAAAAGTTTAGAGGAAATTGTGAATGTGGTGGTGAGTTTGATGAAAGTACGTTGTTATTTGTGTTTTTACTAACCGGGGACGTCGAAGAAATGATCCTGTGGTTTGCGGCGGCGCCACCATGCGAGTGCGATCGCCGGACCGGCGAATAGGAGGGCGGCACCGGCGGCTACTCCTCCCGCGATTGCCCCGGTCGCGCTGTTGCCGACTGAAATAAAATTTGGATGTTATTGATAAAGTAAAAAGCTTTATATGGATGAAAAATAAAAGGAGGGATTTGTTTATTTGTGTAAATAGGGCCCTTTTGTTATGTTGTACTGTGTCTGACATGACATAACATGTTGTACTGTGTCTGTGACATGACATAACATGTTGTACTGTGTTTGATAGAGACTGATGTTGATACAAAACAAAACAGGTTGTACTGTGATTGTATAATGTGTGTGACTGACTAATGTCAATGAGACAAAAATTGCAGTAAAAGTTAAAAATACCAGAAGAAGAGGGGGAATTTGGTGGGGCCGGAGCTTGAGGAGAAACCGCAGGGGCTTTCAACTGGGGATTATTGGCAAAACTAAAAGAAGAAAAGTTCATTGTCAAAAAAAAGGTTTCAAATTTTTTAAAAAAAATGGAGGGCGAAAATGACTTTTAACATACCTTATAGGTGTAAAAAGCGAAAAGGAACCGTTGACCGGGACGTCTCCTCTCAAATTGTTGTTTGACAGATCACTGAGATACATAAAAACATAATAATTAATCTTCAACAATCATAAAATTTTTAAAAAAATACAAACAAAAAAACATTTTTTGGTACTTACAGAACTTGTAGTGAAGTAATAGTAGTCAATGAAATCGGAATCGTTCCCGTTAACGTGTTGTTATTGAGACGACTGTTCTTGCAAAAAATGACACCAAAATCATTAAAATTAGTGAAATGACACATTAAATAATAATTATGTGTAAAGAAATATAAGTACGTTGCTATTATGGATAGAAAGAAAATGAATTATGAGAATTCATACAGAAAACGAAGCTTTTGAAGCTTGCCCAATGTATCAGGAATGCCACCATCTAATTTGTTGAGATAAAGATCCAAACTCACTAAATTTGTTAAGTTTCCAAGTGCATCAGGAATTCTTCCAGTAATGTTATTACTGTAAAGTTCCCTGTTAAATAACACATCCATTAAAAAATAAATTAAAAAACCATCAAATTCTTATTATACGTTTATAACAAACACGCATACTAAAAACAACTTACAAATACTGTAAATTAGTGAGTTCACCGAGTTGTGCTACGAGTTGACCTGACAAATTCGCGTTTCCAAGATCACTGTGTATAATAAACACCAAAAAGGAACGATTTTCTTAAATAATGATAATATCTAATTGAGCGATGTTAATCTTATCTTAAATGAAGAAAATAAGCTTACACTCTCGTTACACTATTCTCGTTATTGCACGTAACATGAAACCATGTACACGGGTTTACAAGAGTCGCATCCCAACTTTGAAGAACATTATTCGGATCACCTAATTGAGTCTTTAACGCATTCAATGCATCGCCTGAAAACATCAATTTGGTGAATTTTCGTTGTAAAAAGAAGATACATATCATCAATTTGAGATGTAACGGTAAAATCAGTCTAGAAATCGAGGGTCTATTATTAGAGCTATAGCTGCTAAAATTGGGGGATTTTCAAATCAGTCCAAGAAAACCCAATTAAAATACTTACTAAATTTGATTAAGCAACAGTTATATCAATCAAAGTCAACACATTCATTACTCGCAATCAAAAGTCAAGAAATTGGCCATTGAATGCTAAAAAACGATTTAAGAACAAAAAAGGAGATACCTTCGGCATTCCCGTGGACTTTTGACGAGTTGTTGAATACCAAAATGAACCAGACAAGAACAGAAGCTGAAATCAGAGAGACTCGGCGATCCATTTTTCAAATCCGGGTTCGGGTCGGTAAAGCTAAAAACCTAGATTTCTCATCGATTACTCATTCAGATCAAGAAATTCGAAGTACCCAGAACCCCAAACACCAAACCCTAGGTTTAGAGCCAGCTCAAACGAACAGAATCTATGTATATCGTCCACAAATCTAATCCACCACAAAAGAAAAAACCCACTTCAAGAAACCTTGGATATGATGAAATCTAGAGCAAAAATTCGTGGGTTTTGCTCTAATCAGAAAGAGAGAGATTGAAGAGAGAGGGTGAATGGAGTTGGGGATGGGGGAAGTCGTTGTGTAATTAGTCAAAGGTTCTCTTTTTCTGTGCTTCTCTCTCTTAAAGACAACTGGTTGTAAAAGAAGAGAGAGAGAAGGAGGAAACTAGTGGGGGATTCAATTTATTCAACTTCTTGCTCTAAAAGATTTTTATATGTTTAAAAGCCGAGATTATTTCTTGCTTTTACTTTCTTTCCTCTCCATTTTTACTTGACGGAATACGGAATAGGGAATACCCCAATCTGTTGAGAAAGTGTTGATCTTTTGAATTTTCTATCAAATAATAATCCCACCATTGATGTTTTGATGAAAGAAAAAGAAAAGGACACTGTGTGGGCAAACGATAACGGGGTCAAACGCACGCACGGGGTTGGACCCACAATGCTCGCCGCCTATTAGGAAAGATTGAAGAATTTTAGAGAGAGAGAGAGAGAGAGAGAGGGAGTGGGAGCTCTTTAAGGAATTCACCGCCAACATTTTAACTGTTAACCAGATAAAGAAAAAGTAATCTTAAATAAACATTTATATGTATGGATGTGTCCGATTGATTTTTGAACAATGGTTTTTTTAAACATGGTTACTAAAAGGAGCGTGAGAAGGAAAGGTGTGTGGGGTTCGAGGTGGTTTCACCACACAGCACGGGAACACCACCTTCGTTGGTATGATGAAGGTGAGGGGATGGTGATCATGGGGTTGGAACCCCGTCATCTCTCATCTCTTTTTTTTCTTTCCTTTTATATATATATATATATATATATATATATATATATATATATATATATATATATATATATAAGTGAGGGGTAGTGAGGGAATACAATTTTCTAAAATTTAAGGCGTGAGGGGTTAGTGAAGGGAAGGTGATGTGACGTCTACGTGGCACTCCAACCCTTTGGGGTGAGGTGTTACGACTCCTATGTCTTATTATAAGCAACGTATTTTAGTTTTTGATAATATTTTTACGACCAACCAATAAACTTATAAGAGTAATGAAGTTTTACAACTGTAAGTATTTAGTTATTCTATTTTTCGTATATATTTAACCAATAAACTTATGTTAATATCAAATTTAGTAAGCAGACTAATTTAAATATCTTTAATACACCAATTTACATATTTTATTATATTAATATCTACTCATTATTATAATTTATATTTTTTACAAGATTTTCCCAAATATTAATTTTCTTTTACAACATTTTTAACCTTTTTTTACAAATTTTTATTACCTTTTCCCAATGTCTTACATTGTTTTTATGCATGTTTTTTTATTTAAGATTTTTAGTTTTCACAAATTATTGTGTTTTTATAAATCTGTTTTCACAAATCCGCTTTCTAACATGCTTTCTCATCATGGTCATTACCAAGTGGCAATAAACCAAAATCCAAATGTATTTCTGACATGCAGAAGTGGTAGTATATGAGTTCAAATTTATCACACCATATCTCTTTTATCATGAAATTTAGTTCGTGAATAGAAAACTCATCCATGTCAACGTTATAACATATGTTACCTTCCCGTCAACATACATTTTTCCTGGTGTTTTTGTGAAAATCTCATCATGGTTTATCTTACAATGGACAGATTCGTAGAATCCCTTGTTCATAAAACAACTTCTTATTAGTAAAAATTGGGTCTATATATACATTTAGGGTAAAAGAACGTAACAATCTACTTACTATAAAATTCACTTAAGTCCAACACATCCTGACTCGTACAAATATTCCATATGGTAGGCTGGAACATCGATAATGTGTTCTTGTTTGTTCACTAGAATGAATGCTTCTGAAAGTGTTAGCAAGAAAGGATGATCGGAGACGAGGGAGGAAGGTTTTCTTGAGGGGGGTGGGGATTGTGTACAGTTTACTTACCAAAATGATTATCCTCCATCAAATCATATTTACTCGACTGATGTGGCAACAATACGTCGGGGTGACAGTGGGGAAGCGATTTGACAAAAGTACCCCTATATTTTATGCACAATACTCTCTTTAACGATGGGAATAGAGGTCTGTTAGGGTCAGGGACCAACTGTGAACGATTTCAAAACCACATGGACCTTCCAAATCAACTATTTAATACTCGAACCAGAACTTTAACATTGAGTAAACCATAGGGAAAAAATATGCATTTACTCTATAAATAATTATACTTTTACAACTTTTTATAAATTTTTTCTAAAATTCTGTTTTTGACAACTATTTTACAACTTACTTTTTGTTTTTACAATCCTATAAAAGTAAATATGTTGAAAATTTTATACTTTACAACCTTACATGAATGAAAACAAAAATATAAAAAAGTTAGAAAACGGATTTGTGAAAACAGATTTATAAAAACACAATAACTTGTGAAAACTAAAAAATGTTAAAAAAACATGCATAAAAACAAATATGTAAGAAGACATTGGGAAAAAGTTATAAAAAGGTATTAAAAATGTTGTAAAACAAAATTAGTAAAAACATTTGGGACAATTTTGTAAAAATATAGATAATTATAATAATGGTTACATCTTAATATAATAAAATATGTAAATTGGTGTATTAAAGATATATAGGTTAGTTTGTTGACTAAATTTGATATTAACATATTTTTTATTGTTAATAAAATGGTTTGGTTCACTCTCAACCTTTTGACAAATATCAACTTGATTTGTTGCTAGTCCCTAAACACTATATACTATTTATGGTAATTATCCATGATTGCATTTTGTGCTAAAGCCTTAGCATTGAATACCTGTGTCTTTGAAAGATCTACCTCAAACCATTTCTGTAATTCTTTTTGAATTTCTTAAACGGGGAGTGTAGTATTTGACTCAACTTGTTCCATGATATTCTTGGATAGCAAAAAGGAAGACAACTTTTGATGTTTATTGAATGTAGGCTAATATGGTATTTAATCTTCAGTGAATGTTGTAACAATTAAACCATTTGTCGGAGAAAGCAATACAATGCATGGACATATTTCTATATGTGGAAGTATTGTTTTACCCTTAATAGTCCATGATCTACTTTGTGTAATAGTCTTACATTTTCATTTTTGAATGTTGTAACAATTAAACCATTAAACCATTTTCATTTTTGAATGTTGTAACAATTAAACCATTAAACCATTTTTGAATGTTGTAACAATTAAACCATTAAACCATTTGTCGGAGAAAGCAATACAATGCAACACCCTTAATAGTCCTTGGATTCCCTAACAATTTTATCATTTACTTTCCATCTAACAGAAGATCATCAAAGTATCTATCATGCAACACTTATATATCTTCTATCTCCATCTCAACTACACCCTTACCTTAGTTTATTTTCCCCATACACTATACCTAATCATTAACATTTAGGACAAAATCTCTCACATGAACATGTGGTCCTTCAAAAAACTTGTACATATCCACAATGAAATCACTATCTTGACTATCATGGTCACCCTCATCATTCATTCTATTTATGTAAGGACTAAAATTAAAGTCAAAGAAACTATCTTTTGATTGTTCACATCTGAGAGTGTGTTGGTTAATTTGACTTTTGCTTGGGTACACATTGTTGAGATTAAGGATATACGTCACAATTCCAAAAGGTTCTTCCTAACTAGAATTACTTAGACCATGTTCTTCAAGGGAAATATTTTTTGTACAATACCCATCATCTTTCAATATGGGTCTACTTTTATTCAATTCAAGGGATGGGTTATCCATGATTTTCTCAAAGATGTCATTACTTGGGGATGCAAAATACATGCCAATTTTTGTAACTCGATGTTTATTGTAAAATTATAACACTCTCTATTTAACTAAGAATTTTTAAAATAACATATATCACTATTATTCCCAAGTACTACTAGTCCATAATATAAATCACTAGTTGGTTTTTCGAAATGAAAGTAAATAGGTATTCTTTCAAGTAACCTAGTTGATACGTAAGAACATCCAATTCTATAATTAAGAAAAGGTCAACATCAAAGAAATCAACCTTAGTAAATATACCATTCACATATTCCATTCGAGGAGACTTTGGTGAAATATCCACCATAATAGTGTTTAATTCCAAGAAGGTTGCCCATTCTATGTACAAAAAAATAGGGTATAATTTATACCAACAAATGAACATCAAGAAACCATCAAAATAAAAAATCCTTTGTAACACTAGCTGATAAACATAAACCACCAAGTGATAAACATTATGGAGTACATGCAACATACCATAAATTGTAACGTCTCAAATCTCGTAGTAAATTTTTCATTTTAAAAACGATCAAAATACATAAAAAGTGTTGCCAAATAAATCCATCTCATTTAAAACTTATTATTTTAAACATATAAAATTGTATTTACAAAAACATTATTCAGCTGAAGACTTAGATACCAAAAGTCCAGATGCGGTATAGTCGCGTCGTGCTCCAAGCTCAAGCCAGCAGATACCTGAAAAACAGTTAGGGTGAAAGAGTAAGCATAAAGCTTATTGAGTTCCCTAAAATACCACACGATCCATAACATTCAAACACGTAAGGCAGATACATCCACATAGGTCTCCGAGCTTGCCCCGAACAACCTTACTCTAACATGTCGTAGCACTGTCGGGCATCGCGGCACGGGCCCTCCCAGCCCTGACCAAACACAGGCCCTCCCGGCCCTGACCAAACACAGGCCCTCCGCTCTAGTCTGGTATTGGCCCCCGGTGTTGGCTGCATTTTTGGGACTGTCAACACGGGCCCTTCCAGCTCTGATCTGACATTGGCCCATCTGGCTCTTGTCAAATATTGGCCCCTCCCCGGCTCTGACCTCACCCAGCACTAGGACTGTTGGTACTAGCCCTTCCAACACTGGCTCTAGTCAGGTATTGGCCCCTCCCTGGCTCTGGTCTCACCCGAACGGTAAAAGTCGTACGAACATATCACATGACTACACATAAACACATACAATCGTAACCTCAAACAGTCATCACCTTTCCTTACAACACTGTCTAAGGTTTTGCACAAACAATGAACTAGAAATTCCTAAGTTCACATGCAACCTAAGAGGAGATCTATGTTTTTCTACAATGAACATATAATAAAAACCTAAGGCCAATAATTAATCTCTAAAGAACAAATCAAGAAAACCAACCTTTGATTCTTGATCCAGAAGCTAGCAGCAAAAGTATCCTGCCTCAAATGGAGTCACACCCAAGCAATGGAGGAGAGAGTACAGCAGAGTTCCAGAGAGTCTTCAAAAGTGGCGCAGGATTTAGGGTTCCAGGAGGTTCCTTTTATAGCCTCCAAGGGTTACAGTCAAAACCCTAAAGGACTCCTTAATAGGCAAGCCTGTTGACCATTTGGACCAAGGCTTCTTAACCCTAATTAGGGTTTTGCCAATATGGAGGTTCCCTCCATATTTCACGCCAACTTGGCCCCTGGCCATTGGTTAGCCAGTTATTCAACTATTGATAAAATACAAACCAGTCCATGTACTTTTAATTAATTAAATTAATCACTAAATTAAATCCAATTAATTCTAGATTAATTTCTAATTAATTATTATAGTTTCTAATTAATATATTAACACTTAAATATATTAATAAACTATTTATTTTATTTCTATTGATTTATTAAACAATTGATAAATCAACCTTTCTCTCTACTTAACTCTACACCAATCCTCCAGCTATGAGGGCAACCCAAATGGACTTTGCTTCAATTAATAAGATAAATACAATTATAAAGTCATGGCTTAGACACCTAATCCAACAGTCTCCCACTTGGATAAGTCTATGACTTAAATCGTCAATTTATCTTCTGATTAACAAATCTCAGTTTCTCAGAAACTGTTACTGAACTCTGACCCAGTCAGTTCTATCCAAAGATAAGTGATCATATGATCCTCCGTCCAACAGAATATTTTTCTGACTCAAGACATGGATTAAGATCAATCTTGGTCCGATTCTCTGTTTCTCGATTTCCAATTTTGCTTATGACTTTAAGACTACTTATTGAATTCATCAACTTAGTCCTGGTTGGCCAACCCTTTTAGTCAACTTTAAAATTATCGAGAGGCCTACAGATATCTGTTTCCCGTCAGGTCAAGGGACGAATAAGTTTCGACTCATATGGTTATACCTTTTACCAGTCAGATCACTCACAACAATGCGTTTTATAACATCGAGTTACCGATGCGTTTTCGTATTATCAATGAGCAACTGTCTTGCAAATTACAACTCATATCTCTCCACTTTAAGATCATAAGATATTATCCTCTCAACATTGCTTATGATATAATCCATGAAGCAATCTGTTGAGCGCGGGTTTATCCAATACTCAAATCTCTATTTCTAAGTACTCATGAACGTTGTAGCAGTCTTACTGCAATGTGTAACTCCTTAGACAATCTACAAACCAGTTCATGACAGTCTTCGTTCATACTTACTCCCTAAAAGTATGAGCGACTGTGGAACTTTGAATAATCGAATTTACTCAGGAAGTTAAACATGCAAAAATGAAACACAATATTAAACAATTGACAGAAGCAGTAAACAATACTCATTTATAAATCTCCATTATAAAATCGCCAAAGTCAATTACATTTATATTAGTTTCAACCTATCTAATTGCTAAAACTAATATCATCCTTCAGTCCAATGCTCCGAGCATGCTGATTGTGCTTGATCCTACTCAGAGCCTTAGTCAAATGATCTGCAATATTGTCTTCTGATGATACCCTCTTAACCAGGAGGTGACCTTCTTCTACCCGATGTCGAATGTAATGGTACTTTCTGTCGATATGTCTGGACTTTCCATGATCTCGCGGTTCCTTTGTCAAAGCGACCGCTCCTTCATTATCGCAGAATAGTTCCATGGGCTCCTGAATACTCGGGACAACTCCAAGGTCACCGATGAAGTTCTTCAGCCAAGCCGCTTCCTTAGACACTTCACTCGCTGCTATGTACTTTGATTCGCACGTTGAATCAGCCACCGTATCTTGCTTGGAACTTTTCCAAGTGACCGCTCCACCATTTAAGAGAAACACCCAGCCCGACTGAGACCGACCATTGTCTCTATCTGTCTGGAAGCTGGCATCTGTGTATCCACTCACTTTTAAGTCATCACTGCCACCAAGGACTAACACCATGTTCTTCGTCCTTCGCAGATACTTAAGTATGTTCTTTACCGCTATCCAATGCGTCTTACCAGGATTTCCCTGGTACCGACTAACCATGCTCAAGGCAAAGGATACGTCGAGGCGAGTACATGTCATAGCATACATGATCGACCTTACTACGGAAGCATAAGGTACTCGACTCATCTCAGCTATTTCTTCATCGGTACTCGGACTTTGAGTCTTACTCAACTTGACATTACTTTGGATAGGTAGCTCTCCCTTCTTGGAATTTTCCATACTAAACCTCTTTAGTACCTTTTCCAAGTATGTACACTGACTAAGACCTATGAGTCTTTTCTTTCTATCTCTTAATATTCTTATCCCTAGAATATAGGCAGCTTCTCCAAGGTCTTTCATGGCGAAACACTTCCCGAGCCAAGACTTGACATCTTGCAAGGTCGGAACGTCGTTTCCCATGAGCAGTATGTCATCAACATACAGCACCAGAAAAGTGACTATACTCCTACTAGCCTTGACATATACGCATGACTCATCTTCACTTCTAGAGAAACCAAATTCTTTGACTTTCTCATGGAAACAAAGATTCCAACTGCGAGAAGCTTGTTTCAATCCATAGATTGATTTCTCAAGCTTACACACCTTGTTAGGATGCTTTGTGTCTACAAAACCCTCTGGCTGATTCATATAAACATCCTCAGTCAACTTCTCATTAAGGAAAGCGGTTTTGACATCCATCTGTCAAATTTCATAATCATGAAACACAGCTATGGCAAGCATTATCCTAATCGACTTAATCTTGGCTACTGGTGAGAAGGTTTCATCATAATCAACCCCCGGGGTTTGAGTGAATCCCTTCGCGACCAGCCGAGCTTTAAAGGTGTGTACCTTTCCATCCATGTCGGTCTTCTTCTTGAAGATCCACTTACACCCGACTGTCTTTCGACCCGACACATTGTCAACCAAGTTCCAAACTTGATTGTCATACATGGACTTGATCTCGCTGTCCATTGCCTCTTTCCACTTGGCAGACTCGGGGCCCGGCGCCGCTTCATGGTAGGTAGCTGGTTCATCCAAATTTGTCAATGTACGATCACTGACAAACGTGTCACCATCCGTAGTTATATGGAAACCGTAAAACTCGGGAGGCATGCTAACTCTACCCGAATGCCTAAGAGGTAATGAAATGTCAGTTGGTCCAACAGGAACCTCTTCCTTATGTTGGTGGCTAGTTTCTCCTAAGGTTGTTTCATCGGGTGTCTCCTGAATTTCTTGGAGATCAATTGTACTCCCACTGTCCTATTTGGAAATGACCTCTCTCTCTCTCGAAAGACTCCTCGTCTAGCTACAAAGACCACATCCTCGCTTGGTCTGTAGAACAAGTATCCAAATAACTATTTTGGGTATCCAATGAAAAAGCACCTCTCACTTCTTTCTGCGAGTTAATCTTGAGTCTCTCGTCTCACGAAAGCCTCACAACCCCAGACTTTGATGTGTGCCAACGAGGGAACTTTCCCTGTCTACATTTCTTGATGTGTTTTAGCAACCTTCTTGGTTGGGACAAGGTTAAGGATATGGGCGGCAATATCTAAGGCATACCCCCAGAAATGGATTGGAAGTGAAGCTCGATTCATCATGGAACGAACCATGTCTAACAGGGTTCAGTTTCGTCTCTCAGCAACACCGTTCAACTGTGGTGTCCTGGGAGGCGACAACTGTTAAACTATTCCACATTCCTTTAGATAATCGAGAAACTCGATACTAAGATACTCACCGCCTCTGTTGGATCTAAGCATCTTTATCTTTCTGCCCAATTGATTTTCTACTTCATTTTTAAACTCTTTGAACTTTTCAAAGGTGTCTGACTTGTGCTTGATTAAGTAGATATATCCATATCTACTAAAATCGTCAGTAAAGGTCACATAGAACCGCGTGCCATCTTTTGTGGTTGTTCTGAAGGGACCACACACATCTGTGTGTATGATATCCAACAGACCTTCACCTCTTTCAAAGGACCCTTTGAATGGTGATTTTGTCATCTTGTCAAATAAACAAGACTCGCATACATCATCCGATTTAAGGTCGAACGATTCCAACACTCCATCCTTTTGGAGTTGGGTGATGTGTTTCTTATTATTATAGCCAAGGCGACAGTGCCACAAACACGCCTTTTCTACACCACTTGAAGAATCAATATTTAATACATTATTACCACAATTGTCAACACACATAATAGTTTCATACACTCCATCACAAGGCAAAACATTAAAGATAAAAACATCATTTTTAAAAACTGAAATTGAACCATTCAATTTATCAAAAGTGAAATAATAACCTTGTCTGAATAATGCATGAAAAGAAATTATGTTTCTAGCCATATCTGGCAAATAGCAACAATTATGTAAATCTAAACTAACTCCACTACTAAGCACTAGTCTATAAACACCGATCTTGGTAACAGATGACGTTCGCCTATTGCCCATGACCAGGTTCAATCTACCGTGCTCCAGCTCCCTACTTTCCTCTAGGCCCTGCAAATCAGAACAGATATGAAAACCACATCCAGTGTTAAGGACCCAAGAACAGGAAGAAGATGAGTTATTAGATATTGTATAAGTACCTGCTTGTGATGGCTTCACTTTGCCATCCTTGATATCCTGCAAGTACTTGGGGCAGCTTTTCTTCTAGTGACCCTTCTCTTTGCAATAAAAACATTCGGCTTCCTTGGGATTCGTGACATGCGGAATGCCGGAAGACTTGGCTCTCGAGGCACTGCTAGATGACCCAACATGAACCTTTTCCCTCTAATTTTGCTTAAGAGGGCCCTTCCTTTTCTTTCCCTTGCCAAATCCAATTGCCAAGACGGGCTGGCTAACTGTAGGTACACTTTTACCCTTCATCCCGTTTTCAGCAGTATGAAGCATGCGATGCAATTCAGCCAAAGTGGTCTGATGGTTGTTCAAATGATATGCCAGTCTGAACTGGTCATAAGAACTCGGTAAGGAGTTAAGCACTATGTGAATGGCTAACTCCTCATGTACAGGCATCACAAGCTTCCTTAGCCGATCCATGTAACCTTGCATCCTTTGCACGTGAATGCAGATGGGCTCTCCATCTCTAGGCTTACTGTTCGTGAAGTCTTTGACCACCTCGCACCTCTCGATACGCTCTTGCTTGCGGAACTTTTCCGCAAGGTCTTTGTGTATCTCGTAGGGCCAGTAGTCCTCATATATTCTTTACAGTTCAGGGTTCATGGTAGCGATCATGATGCAGGCCACTTTGGTCGCATCATCCGAGTGTTTTTTGTATGAGGCAATTTCCTCGGGAGTAGCGGTATCTGGGTCAACTTCAACTAGCTCGGTTTCGAGAACATATTCTTTGTGTTCAAACCTTATAGCCATCTTGATGTTACGGATCCAGTCATTGTAGTTTGTGCCATCTAATGTCACTTTGGAACACAATGACAGGATTGAAGTGACGTTACCGGGGTTGGAGTGGGGAACGGTTTAGTCAACAGAAGACATCTATAAAAGAGGAAGGTAGTTTTAATTAGATACATATAAATAACCCTTATATTAATCCAAGAATAAATATAAGGCTAGGACCCTACAATAACAATTCACAATATCGAAGAGGGATGCCATAATCTTTATTGTAAATTTTATAAGGTAGGCGAATGACGATTCAGCCAATTCCACCGCGGAAACATAATCATAGTATAATGGAATTCCTAGTTTCTTTTGAGATTTATTGAACTGTTCAATAGTATGTTTTAATCTCGGGAATGCCCCACTGTTTGTGACTGGGATACCGAGGATCACAAACCGGGTGTGAATAACCATGCAAATTAGCTTGGTACTCTCGAAGTCAATTACCATCTCAAATTGACGTGCCGGTTAACCACACACGCTCCATCAATAATGGTAAAATTGAGAAACCCATTGCAACTCTTTGTGGACCCCAATTGGTGTGCCGGTAAACCACACATGCTCCACCAATGTTCCACAAAGTGCAATGTGCAATTCCATGGATTAGCATCAATTCACATTTTTAACCTAAAGTAACTAGATTGGGATTTTGTTAATGGTTCTAGTACTTTCAATTATAGCATTATACTTTTAAGAGGCTTAAGCGGTTCTATCAAACCCGTTCGGCTAACGACACTCGACTGACCAGGAGAGTGGTGGGTGAGAGTGGACACCCATTTTATAGGCAGTCGCCTTATACCCTCTTTATAAGAAAGTTTTGTGAAAGAGGCCTACTAACGGTAAGACTAACCAATTTTATCTTACATATAAATATCAACTTTTAATCATAAATATATAAGATGTATTTTAAACTCTTTAAAATATTTTAGATTTAATTTATTCTAATTTTCGCTAATTATCTCTTAAATTTCGAAAATTTATATTAAATCTTTAAACGATTTAATTTTCCTTTTAATTAAACAATTTAATTAAACTAATTAAATCAAAGATAGGCACCACAAAATTAATCAAATTAATTTCCTATCTTTACCCCCTAATCTCGAAAATTGCAAGCATGGGATAAAGGGTTCTAGTTATTTAATTATTCAACAATTACCAAAAATAACAACCTACTATCCATGGCAACATACAAATCGCAAAAGGGAGGGGAGGAGGCTAGGGTTTTCGAAACCCTAGCCACCAAATCGACAAGGCCACATGATGGGTCAAAATTTTCGCAAATTACCCATCATCATGCATAACAATTATATCAATTCACAAGAAAAACAAATTGGCTCTGATACCACTGTAAGGTTTTGCACAAACAATGAACTAGAAATTCTTAAGTTCACATGCAACCTAAGAGGAGATCTATGTTTTTCTACAATGAACATATAATAAAAACATAAGGCCAATAATTAATCTCTAAAGAACAAATCAAGAAAACCAACCTTTGATTCTTGATCCAGAAGCTAGCAGCAAAAGTATCCTGCCTCAAATGGAGTCACACCCAAGCAATGAAGGAGAGAGTACAGCAGAGTTCCAGAGAGTCTTCAAAAGTGGCACAGGATTTAGGGTTCCACGAGGTTCATTTTATAGCCTCCAAGGGTTACAGTCAAAACCCTAGAGGAGCCTCCTTAATGGGCAAGCCTGTTGACCATTTGGACCAAGGCTTCTAAACCCTAATTAGGGTTTCGCCAATATGGAGGTTCCCTCCATATTTCATGCCAACTTGGCCCCTGGCCACTGGTTAGCCAGTTATTCAACTATTGAATAAATATAAACCAGTCCCTGCACTTTTAATTAATTAAATTAATCACTAAATTAAATCCAATTAATTCTAGATTAATTTCTAATTAATTTTTATAGTTTCTAATTAATATATTAACACTTAAATATATTAATAAATTATTTATTTTATTTTTATTGATTTATTAAACAATTAATAAATCAACCTTTCTCTCTACTTAACTTTACACCAATCCTCCAGCTATGAGGGCAACCCAAATGGACTTTGCTTCAATTAATAAGATAAATACAATTATAAAGTCATGGCTTAGACACCTAATCCAACACACTGTACTTCCTACACATGTAATACCTCCCATAGTATAGTGAGTACTCACCTGATCCGCAACCGTACGCTAGGCAACACTCCAAGCACAAAATCCTCAAATCCGACAGCACGAACTTCCTAATCAGGATAACCTTCACTTAATAAGTCTCAAACCCCAAACAGGATAAATCTCAAAGATCGGTACCCTGAATCCTCAAGTTTGACCAAAAGTCAAACTGGTTAAAAAGTCAACGGTCAAAGGTCAAAGTCAACAAAAGTCAACAGGCACAGTTAGAGCCGCTAACTCTCCAAGTACAGTCTCAAAAGTCTATTAAGCTCTTAATCCATTTATCCAAGGTCTTAATCCTTCCAGGGACTTTCCAAACAGTCCCTAAGTCCATAAAAATCCTAACTTTAACATCAAAGCATAACCTTGCTAGCTCAAGAACAAGATCCGGGTCCAAAATGGTCCAAAACTTCAACTAAACTACCAAAGAGAGTTTGGCTTACTATCTAAACCAACTTAATGGTTCTAAAATATACTTTAAGGCATAAAGTTCCAAACTTTATCCTCCCCAATCATGGACAATCATCAAAAGGGACCATTACATCAGTCCAATCCACAAAAACTCACTAGAAACAAAATAAGCACCTTAATAAAATATAAAGGTGGAAACTTTACTCACAATGGTCCAGAAAAATGTAGATCTTTGAAGCTTCACCCAAGAGAAACAACCTCTAGCAATACCACAATCCTTCTAGCATTAACAAGGCTTCAAAAATCCTTCCAAAGAGGCTAAAAATACCAAGAACTCAACCAAGAAGTCTAGAGAGGGAAAAATGGCGTTTTGGCGGATGAAAACACAAAAATGCGGCCGCCCTAGGGTTATAACACCTTTAAATACGACCCAAACATGAAAATCTAGGGTTTTGGCCCAAAATCAGAAGTTAGTGCCACTAACCCTAAGGTTAGCGTCGTTAACAGTGATCGTGCAAACCCACTTCCAGACCCTTCGAACATTAGCGACTCTAATGTTAATATTAGCGACTCTAACATTAGCGACGCTAATCCCAACATTAGCGACTCTAACTGTATTTTTCCATATTTTCTTTGAAACTTAATCCTTTTACTTCCAAACTTGATTCCTTTAAGCCACGAACTTGGACATGTCAGAATTAGGGTCTTACATAAATAGATGTAACATCATGTTTTGTCTAGTTATATTTGATTTTCCATACTGACACCACCATCGTTACCGTCTATTAAGTGACACACCTTACCCAACATAAAATGTTCATTGGAACTTCCTCTTATAAATTTTTCATAATGTAGAAGATGATGAATAATTTATGCATATTGGAGGATATAGTTTGACGTAACCAAGCTTAAAAGTATCAATTATGACCTAATCTTTTGAGACTGGTGTTAATGTAGGAGGTGAGAAGGAAAAGATCATTATGAGATCATGTGAGAGGCAAGTTTTCATATGCAACTACTAAAATCTAATGGAAATGGAACAACGACAATCAATGAAAGAAAATACAACAATAGGGCTAAGATGGTGAGCAAAGAAAATTTAGACTTGGAGGGTAATTTTGAAAAAAAAAACATATGGATAATTTTTATAGTTTAGTCTACGTTTTTTGATAATTTTTATACGATATAGTAAGTATACAAATTGTTGACCACACATAGCGATGTCATTTGGGCACAACTGGTCCATAGCTTTTCCATGCCTAAGGGATGATGAATAATAATGCCCCTACGTGTGTAGTGTATGGAGAGAGAGAGAGAGAGAGAGAGAGAGAGAGAGAGAGAGAGAGAGAGAGAGAGAGAGAGAGAGAGAGAGAGAGAGAGAGAGAGAGAGAGAGAGAGAGAGAGAGAGAGACATGAATAATAATTCCCATATTTATGTATAATATGATGCACCAAAACGCATATAACAAAAATTTATAAATAAAAAAGTGCGATAAATTTATTAATCAAACAAAATGCTTATTAATACAAGCATAAAGTTGTAAAAATCACCAAAAATGATGACTTTGTGCATGCTTTGAAGCAAAAACATCAATTATTTATTAATAGTCAACACTAGCTAGAAACTGATTACAATATTCAAAATTGCTAACTCGTTCAATCTTTCTTAAGTCATGGTACTTCGAAAATACCACCTCAATTGGTAGGATTTAGCAATCTACTTTTAGATATGTATATTTGAAGACAAAACCAAAAATATTAGCCTTAAAGTGTATAAAAATGAACATGATGAAACCATAATGAAGTATTTAGTATTCAAGGTGGGAGCTATAAGCACTTTAAAAAATAGAAACATAGAAATAGAACACCTATTTGAGCCCAATGATTCATCAAAATAGCAGGAAATTTATAAAGCCATTCCTCCAATTTGATCTTCCAACCAACCAAAATTGAAATCAACATCATCATTTGCTACACGAACCACTATTTGTGCAAATGAAAATTCCACATTATAAGATGTTCACATTAATGATTTTGTTTTTTAATTAAAGAATACGATTATAATTTTTCACAACAACTAACATTACATTGAAGTTAACAAATGCATTACTGCTTTATAGGGTATATTTTCAAATTGTTTTATAACTATAGTCTATGCACTTTATAGTTTTAAAATTACCAACACTTGTCACCAATCTCATCATCATGAATAATTAAAATTTGATAATTTTTTTAATTGAAGACACACACATACACACAAATATATAGATATAGAGATTACAAAGGAGTGAGAAATCAAAAAAATCATCCCATTTTAGGGCTCTCCACACTCCATAAATAAAAAATATTGCTAAGAATCATAAAATAAGAAATTTAGAAATTGGGTATAGAGATTATAAAGGAAAGGAGAATGGAGATGCGGTTCCTAATATATATCGACAATTGAAGCTAAATATGAAAAAGAGAAGGGAGACATGATTCCTAATTTATATCAACAACACAATTCCTGATTTATAAGGCACGATCATCATCATCAACGATCAAAATTTTTTTTCTATCGATGTCTCCTCGTATTTAGCAAATATTCAAGGGCTTCAACGTAAATATATAAAACTTAATTAATCAGTTTTTACAATTAAACCCCTGAAAATGGTATTTTTAGTCTATTGACCAAGAATTAAAAAAGAAAGTTCACTTATTATCTTCTAATTTGGTGGAATTTTATTAAATACATTACTGTGTTATTAATTATTATATTAAATTTAAATATGTATTACCGGTTTATTAATTACAATAAATATATTTAGAAAAATCATACTACAATGAATACATGTCGTCATTCAATCATTCTTAAAAACCACGATTTCATTCTTAAAGAATATTAGAACCATTTATAGCCCAAAATAACCATTGTTATAATATAAACAAGAACATATACAATATTCTTTAAGAATATACACAACATTCAATACTAAAACAATAATATATATATATATATATATATATATATATATATATATATATATATATATATATATATATATATATATACATAATATTCTTGAAGAATATACAGAAATTCTGTATCAAGTATAAAAACATAAATGACTATGCACACATTTTGTAAGAATGAAGCATAAACCATCGATTTCAGAATGGATTCTGATGATTTCCTCTATTTTGAAAGAATATTGTTGTTTTTGTAAGCTCGATGTTGAAATTTTGACAGAATATTGCTGTATCACCACATCCATTCTGAAATAATATTGTTTTATTTGTTAGATTAACCTTAAAATTCTGAAAGAATATTGCTTGTTCACCACGTCCATATATTAGAATAGCCTAAAATCAATTAAAATTGAAGTACATATATTTCAAAAAATGCCAACATTTCTCAAAACATGTCACATGGATCATAAAATTGACTACTACTACTACAATGAAGCCATAAAAATACATGAACTTATAAAAAATTAACCTTATGTGTGTCCTTTGCTGCTATCATTGTTAGAACACGGAGTAGAATCAAGAAGAAAATAACAGCTATGAAAAAGAAACTGTAAGTAATCACATGAAGAGGTAAACAAAAAGGTTGGTTTATTATTTGTGTTTGACTATCTCAAACAAAGTATTAATTATCATGTTTCTGTGTATCATTGTTTTGTCGTAAGTTTCCATTTATTTAGAGTGCGTTAGTTTTTATACGTGTTAGACAAATGAGAGTCAACTCGTCTATCCACCTTGTCTTAATTACACTATTGCCAAATTAGTTCCATCTTTAACCATCTCAAAGAAATTATACGTTATCATGCGATTGTGTTTCACCGCATGTTAGTAAGTTTTCTTTTAGCCAAATCATCGAACAGTTGGGGGGCAATATTGAAGTAACTACAAACACAAGTAGATGCACTTACCTTATTATTAGGGAAGTTCTTCAATGAACGCATCTATCTGCTATTGTGAAACCAAGCATCAAAGAAAACCCAAAACAGAAGTGCATATGAAAAAGATAGAACGATGAAGAATAGTTTGTAAAGAAAAACGTATATGGGAAATTTCCACAAGTTATAAACCATTTGAAGAGGAAGAAGACAATCTTATTTCATATATAAATTGGAGCAACACTTGTCACTTGAAAACAGAAGAAACCTTTTCACAGAGGGAAAACACATTAACAGATGTAAAGAAAAAGCTTGACGATCTAGCAACACCATTTCCAAGAAGACAACCAGCAAGCTTCCGCTTGCTGATAATTAGACGAAGGAGCTATCGGTTGGTCGGGTCTGATTTATGCGCCATGCTTGCTTCCTTGTAGCAATAGATCTGGGGTTAGGGTTTCGAAAGAGAATGATGGTGGATGGGGTATTAATCGGTCGTATATGGGGAGGATTTAGAAAGAGAGAGAGAGAGAGAGAGATAAAAGAGAGAAGGAGAAAATATAGGAGTAATTGGGTAATTACCTAAATTAGTGGAAATTTTAAAATATAATTAATTATTAATAATGTCAATTTACCATGGTGCCCTTAAGAAATAATTGGACCAGATTGAGTCACACATTCACACAATATTTAGTGTTCACATATGAACATATGTGTGTGTGTGTGTGTGTATATATATATATATATATATATATATATATATATATATATATATATATATATATATACACACACACACATAGGTAGAAGTTCAAATGAGACGGTGAAGATTTTGTGAGATAGGGAGACGCAATATTAGTCATTTATCTTGGAGATCAAAATATAAAAAAATAAAAATATTTAATAATGAGAATTTTTTTTTCTAATAATACCCACTAGTTTGTGTATCTAAAAAATTTTAAAAATCAAAAACAATAAAAACAATCTAAAAAAATCAAAAAATATTCCGATAAAAATGTTACACATTCTAATAGAATATTTCACATATAGGTAATATTCTATTAGAATGTTACAAAAATGCTAATTTTTATTTTATTTTATGTTTATTTTTATTTTGAATAAAAATGACGAAAATAATAAATAAATATATTTTTTCAATTTCTTTCATTTATTTGACATTCTTTAATTTTTTTTGTTTACACTCAAAATAAATTGCTATGATTGCGTCTCCCTGTCTCACAAATCTCCATCGTGTCACATTAATCTAACTTATATATATATATATATATATATATATATATATATATATATATATATATATATATATATATATATATATATTGCTATGATTGCGTCTCCCTGTCTCACAAATCTCCATCGTGTCACATTAATCTAACTTATATATATATATATATATATATATATATATATATATATATATATATATATATATATATATATATATATATATATATATATAGCATCCTATATTTCACTAAATTATTCTTGTGTTATGCATGTTTAAATGAGTTAATTAGTGTTTGACCCGTGTACGACACGGAACATTAATTTGAAATCCGTATCGACACGAATAGACACAAAACACGAATTTGCAAAACCCTTACACGAAACACGTGTGGTGTTAGTCATGTCGTGTACCAATTTCCGAGTCTAGGGAAAATGAAAGACTTCCCCATGTAACATATAAAGTGTCCATCTTTTTATTGAGAAATTACACTTGACGATTAGGAGGACACTTGATCGGAAAGTGGTGTGTTTTAGAGGGTATTGATCTTTCAGCATTTTGCGAAATAGTATTCACGATCTTTATGATCATTTTCTAATAGAAAGTAAACATGTCATCTGCATGCAGGTGATTTCTATATATGTTTGTGGATACTTCATGAGAAATTTATATAATATTGATCATTTTTGAATATTTTTGAAGAAATTTATAGCGAGAATCAGAGAAAGAGAGAAAATAATGAGAGGTTACTTCTTATGATTCTACCACACCCGGTTGGAATGCTGTATAATAACTTTGTCCTCGTTTTACTTACATCATGCATTCCGTTAACTATAGAGAGAAAGTGTTTATGTAGAAAAGATTGATGGCATTTGATGCAAAATAGGAAAATAATGAAAAAGAAAAAGAATTGAACGTACGATACCAAAATGCCATTAGGGAGTAAATTGGGGGAAACGTAAAAAGGATAAAGTTAGGATGTCATATCATACAATGATATTTTTTGGAAGCTATAGAAAAACCACAAAGTTTATAGACTAGCTCTATAAATGATTTTCATATAAAATGTTAAAAACGTTTAGTTTTGAAAATAACAAAAATAATAGATAACTCTTTCATAATATAAACAACCATTTTGCAGAATACAAATAATTTCGTAAAATAATAGTTTTTTTTTTGTTGAATTCCATTAAATAAAAAATATTTAAAACACCATTTAGAAAATATATGTCTTTTATTTTATGATAAATTAAAAAAGTTTAATAATATGACAGCTTTCATTTTAATTATTCAAGTAATTATCCCTAAAAATTATTAAGAAGTTGCTATTTTAACTTCCAAAAAATGGTCTGTACTTGTTCTTCTTTCCCAGGTGGGTCTATTAAACTTGTCCATGTAGCTTGCAATTATTATTTGTTTCTCTTTTCCTAAATTTGTATTTTGTGAGGACTTTTTGCTAAAAACGGAATACCAAAAATAATGGTACCAGTGTACCGAATATGCTTTCTAGTTTCTACTTCGTATTTTTACCTGTATCAACTCAATTTCATCTCCTCGTAAACTTACAATCCTTGAATTTAACATTTTAACTTATTGTCAAATTCTAAATACAAATTACATGAAAAAGTAATATAAAATTGCAAATAAGTATTTATAAAAGGTAATGTAAAATTGCAAATAAGTATCTACTTTAAAAGACATATTAGCCAAATGTATGCATATTAATTATACAATAATATAACTAAAATATTAATAAATATATATTATTAAAAATAGTTATACCGTTGTCACTAACACTAAAATTATTATATTAATTATGTTATAAACATTATAAATTAGATATACATATTAAAACCATATTATTTTAATAACCTTTACCTACATGTTGTATATTTAAAAAAATAATAATTTTTGATTGGTTATTATTTTAAATTATTATGATGATTAATTAATTTAAATATATATACTTTACGATAATATTATCTCAATAATAACTACCCGAAAATTATATGTGCATAAAATTAAATATAAGTGTTAATATAATATTTCTTTAATAATTGTTATGATTAATTTATTAAAGTAACTTATTTAAATATTTTCTTAATTTCAATCATGGTTATTATGTCAAATATCCATAAAGTTTTCAAATATAATATTTTTTTTAGTTTTATCTAAGAAATTAAAAACAACTTGTTTGGAAAAAAATTATTAATTTTAAAAAATAATTTTGGTTTTTTTGTTAATCGGCCATTTTGATTTAAGCTTTAAATCCAATGTTGTTATGGTTAATAACATTAGATACTAATCTTTTAATTTAATTTAAAATGTAACTTATTTGGCTATTTTCTATTTTCTATCATGATTATTATTTTAAATATCAGTTATTGTTTTCGGCACAACGTAATATATTTTTAGTTTTATGTTATCTATAACTATTAGAGAAAATGATAAATTAGGCTAAGTAGTGAACGAGGTTTCCAAAAATAGACAAAAGAAACGTTCATGACCAAATTAGCCATGATTTTCACAAGTCACACCTGCAAAAATCTCATGGCTACCTGCAAAAAAGTTGAAGTGTCCCAAACGATGTTGTAAAATCAAGATCAACTATGACAAAGTGAAGAAAGCCTACAAAAAATGTTGTTGGTCTACGAAAATCTGGCCCATAGGCCGAGATACCAAGCGTGTGAAAACTCTAGATGCTTAAACGTTTCTTTTTTACATTTTTCACATTTGTCATGGTCCGAGATACCAAGTGACACGCCTAGGTCGTCATGCGGTCAAAAATAAAGAGAAACCTAACACACACTAGCACAGTGGAAGTCAGGGTCGATCCGCAGGAGCTTCGTGGTTAGACCAGATGACAGATTACCAACTAGTAGTGTCATGCTACAGTCGGAGGACTTATAGTTTCTAAGTACCCAAAGCAATGATCAAACAAACCCAAGCCAAGCAAAGCTAAACAAACCTAGTTACTTTCTGAAATCAGAAGTGCATCTCTGAATCAGAAGCAAACAAAGGCATCCAAAACATCCAAATCAAACAAGGCATAAACTAGCCAATAACTAAGGTTCTGACTGAACAGTTACTAGTTAAATTCAAACCCTAAAACTAACCTAGCTGGCTACTGAAATCAGCAAAGGAAAGCAGTTCCAAACAAGGTCACAATACATCTAAACACAATTCAAATACTCAGAAACCAAAACAAGCATAAAAACACCGAAAAACCAATATTGCTTATAACCAAATGCTTCTCATTACTCAAACTCAATTCCAAACATCCAAGCAGTAACCAAATGTTGCTAAACAGAAACTAAAGCTCAATATCAGTGGGTGTCACTCCCAAAGATACTAGCCAATGCTTAATACTAACTAACTAATTGAAAATAAAATCTAAAACATAAAAATACCAATTGAGAAGTTGCTGAAACGAAATCTTGGAGTCAAAGAGCTTCAAGGTCGATTTTACACCCGGTCTTTGCTAGGGTTTTCGGCTGGAAATGCCTCTATTTATAGTTGCAATTTTCCCGCAGCCGCGCCGCGCAGATGAAGAATCCGCATCGCACGTACTAATCTTTTCCCGTTTCTTCGGCATTTGAATGTGTTACACCGCCTTAAGCCCGCGTCGCGTATTTAAGAACCCCGCGGCGCGCGTACTTATTCCTTGATTTTTCATTCTTTTCAAAACTTCTTCCTTTTGCACGCTTTTAGTCCCTGTTTTCATTCTCTTCTTCCAAACAAGTCCTGGCACGAAAAGTGAGAATACTAAGATATATCTGATATAATTTCATCAAGAACAGGGCTCAACAACGCCTAAAATACTTGATATCACTAGGCGTTGTCAAACACCCCACACTTGTGCCTTGCTTGTCCCCAAGCAATAGAGTTTTTAACAAATTATAATCAAGACTCAAACAATTTTTGACTGTGTTCAGTTTCAAAGCTTATTGCCCTATGAGTTAGAGTGGAATAGTTTGCGAAAACATAATTAAATTGTTCTTTGGAATTCATGGCTTTCTAGAGAACCCTTGATCACAAACTTTCTGTCCACAATGAAGTGTACTTACTTATTCAGATTCTAAAGGCCATTAAGGAATTGTCCATGACTTTAGATGTTGTCCGTGTAACGAGCTTTCGGAAATACCATCCCAGACCAGACGATCTTAGGTGGCAAGGTGCATAAGTCCCACCCATTTTAGACTTACCGGCTCGAACAACAAAGGCCACAGATTGACAGTCCCTTCCTAAATTCCAATCTTAAAACAGCTCAATCTTCTAAACTTATAAAACTCATCTTATTTGACTAACTAATAGCATGATCACAACTATATAGTATTCTTTGAAAAATACCACTGCTATCAACAATCACAAACCATTCGTTTCAAAATTGCAATTTATTAAAAATTTTGAAAAATATTGCTAAAATTTTGAAAATTGATCATTTCTGCAAAAAATTTCAAAAAAATTTCTCTTTTGACCGTCCACACCCCACACTTAAAATCGTACAACGTCCCCGTTGTACAAAAATTATTTTTAGAACAAGGGAGAAAGAGTTACCCCTTTTGGACAATAGATTGCTTGGTCCTCAGTATCACAGGTATAATTGCGAACAAACGGATCCTTGATTTCGTATTCCTGAGTTGTAGCGCTACAGTGAACACGCCGGTGGTCAAGACAAGTGGAGGGGGCACGGTGACCCCACACTTGCTTGAAACAACTCCTCCAATTTGGTATCACATGCATGACTCACAAAAAGATTAAACGCAAACAAATAAAATAAAATATAAACAAACAAAAGATAGAAAGTGTCATAAGTACAGTACAAATACCCAAAAGAAGAAAAAATAAGGAAAATACATCAATCGCCACCTGGTGGCCTGGAAGGTCCTGCCTCATGATCGTAGGCTCGGGCTGGGAATGGTCGGGGGCGCTGACCCTGCGCTGATGCGATCTGTAGAAGTACCTCCCCGATCCACTCAAGCTGGTCCTCAATCCTCGTGACTCTGACCTCCAGTCGGTGGATGGCCGCTGAGTCCTCCTGTGGCTGCGGCTCTGCTGGTGCTGCTGGCTCTGGTCTCCTGCATCTCCTGCCGGGCTGAGCGTATGCCGGCTGGGGTGCCTGGGGTGGCACTGTCGGTGCCCGTATGAACCGGCCCGGGCGCTGCTGCTCTATCATCCTCATCTTCTCCAGAGCTCGCGTCGTAATGCGAGATGGAGGTAAGGCAGTCAAGGAGGCGGCAACGGGGGCAGTAAGGATCCCATATGAACGGGCCAGGCGGGTAATGAAATACCCCCAGGCTAGTGGACTGCTGGTGGAAGCACCCGTCGAGTGGGTGGATAGGGCAACTGCGAGGGCGTAGGGGAGGTGGAGGAATCTGGAGGGGTCGAGGAGAACCCAGAAAAACGTCATGTCCTCCCCGGACACCTTCTCGCCCCCCTCCCGCTGCATAATGGAGGTGGAGACAATACGGTGCATGAGGCGGTGTAGTGGGTCGCGGAGGTGGCTCTCCCGGGATGTCCCCGCCTCGTAGATGACATTGGACAACGGTGCCCAAACCTCCATGTTGCCGGACCTCTCCGGCTGGCCCTGAATACAGGCCCCGAAAAACTGAGTGAAATGGCGGTGCTGGAGGTCCGCCGTGGTATATAGACCGACTCGCCTCCCGAACTCCCGGAGGTTGCACTCCCTCTGTGCACCTCCCAAATGAAATCGTATGATCCTAGAACGTGGGTCTGACGCCCGAGGTGTGAAGTGGATAGTGGATAGAAACTCCAGTAGTAGCTCGGTGTAGACGACGTCCTCATCGGTGGCCATGATCCTGTCCCAGCCCCGACATGTGAATGACACCTCCTCATGAGTCCAGGTGCGATGTAAGTGTGGCTCGATCGCACCCCAGAGTCCAGCGTCCCTCAAGATATCCCTATCGATGACTGTCGCCTCGAGAACCCGGCGACTAGTCAGTGCGTCTCTCCGCGAAATGTACTCCGCTGAGCTGGCAGGTCCTTCTGGGAACTGAAGGAAGGGATGATCTAATCTGAACATCAACTGCGAAAAACACATAGCCATAAAAAGAAGAATTTTTTTTAGCATTTTAGTCCTTCTTCCCCACCGCACCACGGCGCGGCCCAAGAGCAACGCCGGCTGTTTGCAAACCCCAATTCAAACTCGCATTTTAACCTGTTTAAAATCGATCCAATCACACCACAAGGTAGCCTAAGTGCCGACTAACTCATCTAGGGTCTCTATTTGGCAAAACAAACACCCTATGAGTTAGCATTGGCGATTCTAAGTTTTGAACTTTTTTGGATACATCACTAAAATTAACCACCTAATCGCTAGTTTTAACAAGTAATAGGTAGTTAGAATAGCGTACCTTGATAGCAGAAACAAAATGAGCAAGAAAAATTGCTAGAAAAATTCGTCGATCAGAGCTCGAGTTGTGGTGTGGGGTGTGTTGAGTCGCGGCTTACCTTAATATAGGAGGAAAACCGACTGATCATTTCCCACGTCGCGCAATTGCACTTCCCGCGACGCGCGTGTCACCAAATCAACCCCTACACATCGGGTTGGTTTACGATCCCGCGTCGCGCAATTGAGAAAACCGCGGCGCGGTCATTAAAAATTCAAAATTCTTCACACGACCCCACACTTGCCTTGGACCAATACCTGCAATTGGCAATGATATATTTTTTTTTCTAATTATTCCTAAGAAATACAGAACCTAACCTATGACACGATGGGTTGCCTCCCAACAAGCGCTAAGTTTAACGTCTTCAGCCAGACGTATTACTCATCTACAGCTACGGTGGATCATATGCCTTCTTCCTTCGCTGATTTTCAGTCACCACCGTCCCTTTGTTGATCCACTGCTCCGCAAACTTTCCTGGGTCGAATGGCTTGCCGGTCCTTCTGCTGCTGCCCGGTCGCTGCCTTCTGATTAACTCGCGTGAATGCTTGGAGGTAGCTTTGAACCTCCAAGCTCGATCCTTCCTTCTATATCTCTTCAAGATCACAGGGTTGATGTGGAGTGCGCCCAAAGCTTCTCCCAGTAGTTGTTTTGCAGATCTCATTTTGCCAGTGTCCCACGTGCTATCTTCAGTTTGCAATTTTGGCTTGCAGTACCAATAAAAGTTTTCCAATCGAATGGGATCGGAAGGCAACATGTCAGGATGCTTCCATATGTCCTCATCGATGGTATTGATTACATCTAATTTTCCATTCATGAATGGATCATGAGTGGTGATAAAATCATGTTTTTTATTTTCAAATATTGACTCGTCAGCATCAACTTCTTGGTCATTGTCCAACAGGTGGATTGGAACCAAGAGTGAGTGACTTATTTGATCTGATGGTGGTACAAAGTCACCCATCATCAGATCCTTACTTTCAAATTTCTCAAAATTTTCAAAAATTTCAGGAATTGTTGGGCTGGGGTCTGTACTGTCACTTACAGCCTCCTCCTCAACATCCTCATCAACCAAATTATCTGGTGATGGTATGGATTCACTCATCACCAGCTTGATATTATCAACATTTTCAAAAACATCAAAAGCTGTTGAGTCAGAGGTAGCATTGTCACCTACAACCTCTTCCTCAACAACATTTTCGACCCTCTCAGTGGTCTCTTGACTTTCCCACGGTGTATGCCCTTCCATCACATATTCAGGTGATGCAAGTTCACACACATTATTATTGGTATAAAAATCACTCGCCTCCGGTTCTGGCGAAGGTGTTGAACATTTCCAACTTTCCTCTAACCTATCTAAAGAAGCTTGCAATCTTACAAGAGCATCAGCCTGGTCCTTCTGCTCTTGGTGAGTGTTATACCAGAGTACCCAAAGTTGGGCCCAAGTTGCAGAATTTTCAGGTTGAGATGAATCCTCGGTCCGCCATCCATTGTCATCGAATGATCCATTGTAGTAATCATCCTCGTAATAGGTGTCGGCCGGATTTTCATAATACTCATAATACTGATCCGGGTACATGTAATCTCCCATTATGAAGACGTACACATACCAGAATTCAAAGAACTAAAATCAAACATCAAAAATTAGAAGCTAAGTCCTACAAATCACCTAATCTAAGCGCACAGCTCCCCGACAACGACGCCAAAATTTGACACGCCTAGGTCGTCGTACGGTCAAAAATAAAGAGAAACCTAACACACACTAGCACAGTGGAAGTCAGGGTCGATCCGCAGGAGCTTCGTGGTTAGACCAGATGACAGATTACCAACTTGTAGTGTCACGCTACAGTCGGAGGACTTATAGTTTCTAAGTACCCAAAGCAATGATCAAACAAACCCAAGCCAAGCAAAGCTAGACAAACCTAGTTACTTTCTGAAATCAGAAGTGCATCTCTGAATCAGAAGCAAACAAAGGCATCCAAAACATCCAAATCAAACAAGGCATAAACTAACCAATAACTAAGGTTCTGACTGAACAGTTACTAGTTAAATTCAAACCCTAAAACTAACCTAGCTGGCTACTGAAATCAGCAAAGGAAAGCAGTTCCAAACAAGGTCACAATACATCCAAACACAATTCAAATACTCAGAAACCAAAACAAGCATAAAAACACCGAAAAACCAATATTGCTTATAACCAAATGCTTCTCATTACTCAAACTCAATTCCAAACATCCAAGCAGTAACCAAATGTTGCTAAACAGAAACTAAAGCTCAATATCAGTGGGTGTCACTCCCAAAGATACTAGCCAATGCTTAATACTAACTAACTAATTGAAAATAAAATCTAAAACATAAAAATACCAATTGAGAAGTTGCTGAAACGAAATCTTGGAGTCAAAGAGCTTCAAGGTCGATTTTACACCCGGTCTTTGCTAGGGTTTTCGGCTGGAAATGCCTCTATTTATAGTTGCAATTTTCCCGCAGCCGCGCCGCGTAGATGAAGAATCCGCGTCGCGCGTACTAATCTTTTCCCGTTTCTTCGGCATTTGAATGTGTTACACCGCCTTAAGCCCGCGTCGCGTATTTAAGAACCGCGCGGCGCGCGTACTTATTCCTTGATTTTTCATTCTTTTCCAAACTTCTTCCTTTTGCACGCTTTTAGTCCCTGTTTTCATTCTCTTCTTCCAAACAAGTCCTGGCACGAAAAGTGAGAATACCAAGATATATCTGATATAATTTCATCAAGAACAGGGCTCAACAACGCCTAAAATACTTGATATCACTAGGCGTTGTCAAACACCCCACACTTGTGCCTTGCTTGTCCCCAAGCAAGAGAGTTTTTAACAAATTATAATCAAGACTCAAACAATTTTTGGGATTGCTTAAGTTAGGATTTCTGAGTTTTAGTAGCAAGGGTTTGGAAACTAAAGTCCTCCGACTATAGCGTGACACTATAGTTGGTAATCTGTCATCTGATCTAACCACGTAGCTCCTGCGGATCGACCCTGACTACTACTGTGCTAGTGTGTGTGTTACGTTTCTCTTATTTTTGACCGCACGACGACCTAGGCTTGTCAAATTTTGGCGCCGTTGCCGGGGAGCTGTGAGCTTAGATTAGGTGATTAGTAGGAATTCTAGTTTCTTGATTTATTTGAGTTTCTTTTGATTAGTTTTTGGTTTTGCGGGCGTGTTGCATTAGTGCATGCATACCCGCAGGGGTGAGCAATTATCCCCTTTGCATTTTGACTCAGAGATTGAGCGAATTGCGCGCAAAATCTGTGCACGCAGGCGTTTAAATACAATGACTTTCAGTCATGTCAAAAGTAGTACAGTAAGTGTTGCCCAGGAACCATCAGGTGAGGCAACGGGGATGTCTTTTACTCCCCCAGTTTCGGAGTTTCAATTCGGGAGCACGAGTGCTTCTGGTGGTGCAGTTTCAGCCCCTGCACCCATACCATCATGCACTCCGCCATCGATTCCACCATTTCCACCAGTATCACAACCACAATCCACCAATCCATTTACCTCTGCAATGTCTTGGGGAGACCCGACCCGTGATGGCACCCCAGTTTCTAGACAGCAGACACCAACTTCTCAACCATTTTCTCAACCACAACCAATATTTTTCAAACCTCAACCCACTCAACCACAATAATACCAGCCACCTCTTCAGCAACAGTACCAGTATCCAGAGGAGGATGAGAGATTTGATGAGGAAGATGAAGGATGGGTTCCACCAGCACCACAGCAACCCAGGAACCGAGGTCGAGGACCTCTGAGAAGAACACCGCAGTATCAACCACCACAAGGTCAGCAGGAATATAATGGTCATCACCCTTACGGTAATCCTGCCCAACCTTTATATTTTGCACAACCGAGAAGGCAATCGGTTGCATCACATTTCCAGCCACGGGAATATGATGACTCGTCGCCAATTTATATTCCTGACAATATTGAATCTCAAGTAGAAATAAGGCCTCAGTTGTTAGGGATATTACCGGAATTTAGGGGGTACAAGCATTTATATGAATTTATAGCGATTGCCAATGCTAATACCCCTAGGAATGTTAATAGGAACATCTTTAGGCTTAGGTTATTCCCATTCACTCTTAAAGATAAAGCCAAGTATTGGTTTACGTCTTTACCATCAAACAACATCACCACGTGGGACCAGCTCAAGGCCAAGTTCCTACAAGAATTCTATCCGGCAAGCAAGACAACGGAGATCAGGAGGGTCATTCAGGACTTCCAGCAAAAACCAGGAGAAGCTTTTCACGAAGCATTTGATCGGTTGAAGGAGTTATTGAGATCCTGCCCGCATCATGAGATTCCCAAATGGCAGTTGGTGAAGTTGTTCTTCGAAGGAGTCAGTGAAACACATCAAGCTATGATAAATGCCTCGTTAAGCGGGACATTTATGTGGCAAGATCCAGAGGAGGCTTGGCAGTTCTTGGAGCAGTTAAGCAATGGCTCCAAAGCGAATTTTTCTATGAGAAATATTGTAGGCACAGCAGCAGCAGTGGGAGCTGATGCTGATTGGAAGAAGGAGGTAAAAAAGGAGATAAGTGAATTAAATAAGAAGTTTGACAGGCTCATGTCAACGCTGCAAAATGGACCTCAGGGTCAATCACAAGGAGGTCAAGGAGGACCAAAAGTTCAGGAGGCAAACCAAGTTCATGGCCAGGGTCAAGGATAGTACAACAATAGACGACCCTACAGACCATATAATCAAGGGCAGCAGCAGAATTTTAACAACCAGAGGCAGAATAATTATCAAGGTCAATCGTCTAATCAGCCTAGGTCATACCAGCCCACAAGCAACAATAGAAATACAAGTGGAGGTGGTAGCAACAATAATAACAGGGGGCCCAACACTGCTGTCAACAATGCCCCAGGAACTCAAGAAGACTTGGTGGCAAAAATATATGAGATGTTCAGTGCTACTCAGCAGCAGTCCCAGGCCAATGCAAAAGCTATCGCAAACATGGAAAGGCAAATTGGACAAATGGCCGAGGATCAGCGAAAAAGGGACAATGGAAAGTTGCCAAGTGCTACGGAGGTTAATCCAACCCATAATCAGCGAGCTGGGAAGGAGCATGTAAATACTGTCGAGGCCGAATGGAGAAAAGTCACTTTGGAAGACTTATTAGATTCAGTAAGTGAAGCAGACCAGAAGAAAGAGGGGGATAAAGGAGAAGGTGAGGAAGGAAGGAAGGAAAAAGAAATTCCTGTTGAGGAGGAAACTCAACCAGAGACGGACAAGGAGGTCCAGGAAGACGAACAGTCGACAGTAGCAGGAATCAAGCAGAAGAAGAAAGAGAAGAAAGGAAAGAAGAAACAGGAAGCGCCTAAACCAATAGGGCCATTGATAAACCAACCTCTATGGGATGAACTTAAGGATGCTCCTGAGGATACAAGAATTCTTCAAGAGATGTGTGATAGAAATGAAAAAAGTAAGATTCCCACACCAGACACGGTTAGGTTGACAATCAAGGCCAGTGAGGCACTGTTGGGAACACTGCCTAAAAAAGAGAAGGATCCTGGATCGCCATTAATCACTACTACTGTAGGAGATGTGGTCATTCAGAACACTTTGCTGGACTTGGGAGCAAGTGTAAATGTGCTACTGGGGTACTTATATGATAAGTACAAGAATGAAGAACTAGAGCCAGCAAAAGTTGTAGTGCAGCTGGCTGATCAGTCAACTAAGGTATCCCGGGGAAAATTGACTAATGTCATAGTCAAAGTTGGAGACTTCTTCTATCCTGTAGATTTCCTAGTCATGGAGTATGAAAGTTTGGATGACGCGCCTACGCTCATTTTAGGACGCCCATTTTTAGCTACGGCTGGCGCTGTGATTGACTGCAAGACGGGGGGATGTGGATATCTCCTTTGGGAAGCGAAAAAGAAGGTTGAATGTGTTTGAAAATCCTGTATCCTTACCTTCAGAGAACGGTGACAAGTAACTGGACAAAAGTTTGTTAATGGAGCCTGGGATTAGGAACAAAGGAAAAATATGGACGCGAACAGGGGAAGGAGGAAAGGAAGAGATTTTAAAAGGAACAAAGGATCATCCATTGGCCACTATTGATAAGGAGCAGTTGCTGGATATGATGGAGATGCTAGAAGCAAAACACCAGCAATATGAGACAGAATCAAGAGAAAGGGAAGCAAAAGTCTTCAAGCTTCTGGAATCACAGCAACAATGGATTAGTGGAGTAAGCGATAGGATGACTCAGCTCACATCCTTAATGTCAATGATGGCCCATAATTTCATACCAGGATTCAAGAAAATGCCATCAGAAGTTCAAGAAGAGGAAGAATAGGAGTAGGAGTTCTACGTCTGGCTGAAGACGTTAAACTTAGCGCTTGTTGGGAGGCAACCCGTTGTGTCGTAGGTTAGGTTCTGTATTTATTAGAAATAATTAGAAAAAAAATATATCATTGTCAATTGCAGGTATTGGTCCAAGGCAAGTGTGGGGTCGTGTGAAGTTTTGGAATTTTAATGACCGCACCGCGGTAATCACAATTGCACGACGCGGGATCGCAAACCAACCCGATGCGCAGGGGTTGATTTGGTGACACGCGCACCGCGGGTTTTACATTTGCGCGCCGCGGGAATCGATCGGTCGGTTTTCTTCTATATTAAGGTAAGCCGCGATACTATTCACACACACCACGACTCGAAGCTCTGATCAACAAAAATGTTCGCGTTTTTCCTTGCTCATTTCCTTCCCACTACTACGGTACGTCATTCTAACTAGCTATTACTCGTTTAAACTATTGATTAGGTAGTTAATTTGAGTGATTTGTTCAAAAAGTTCAAAACTTAGAAATCGCCAATTGTGACTCATAGGGTGTTTATTTCGCCTAATAGATACCCTAGATGAGTTAATCGGCACTTAGGCTACCTTGTGGTGTATTTGGATTGAGTTTAAACATGTTAGAACTCGATTTGGGTTGGATTTTTGGAAACAGCCGCTCGCCGCGCCGCGCCCTTGCTCTTGGGTCGCGCCGCGGCTCGGTGGGGAAGACAAGGACTTATTTTGCAAATTTTTTTCGTTTCTGCAGATGATGTTCAGACTAGACCATGCTTTCCTTCAGTTTCCAGAGGGGCCCGCAACCTCTGTTGAGTACCGGTCACGGAGAGACTCTTTGACGGGTCGCCGGGTTCTTGAGGATACCATTATTGACAGGGCCATCCTCGGGGATGCCGGGCTTTGGGGCGATATAGAGCCGTTTCTACACCGCACCTGGACCCATGGGGACGCATCTTTCACTTGCCGGGGCTGGGACAGGCTCATGGCTTCCGATGAGGATGTTTTGTACACGGAGCTCCTCCTGGAGTTCCTTTCGACGATTGAGTACACACCGAGGGCGACATACCCACGGGTGAGATTGATACGATTCAGGCTGGGGGGCGTGCATAGGGAGTGCAGCCTTCGGGAGTTTTGGAGGCGTACTGGGATTTATACGGAGGCGGATCTTCAGCACTGCCATTTTTCATAGTTCTTGGACGCGTGTATCCAGGGGCAGCCGGAGCGGGCTGCCAACATGGAGATTTGGGCACCATTGTCCAACATTTTCTACGAGGCAGGGACTTCTCGGGAGAGCCACCTCCGCGACCAACTCCACCGCCTCATGCACCGCATCGTCTCAACCTCCATCATGCAGCGGGAGGGGGCGAGAAGGTGTCCGGGGAGGACATGACGTTCTTTTAGGATCTCCTCGACCCCTCCAGGTTCCTTCACCTTCCCTACGCCCTAGCTGTTGCCTTATCCACCCGCTCGACGGGTGCCTCCGCTAGCAGTCCACTGGCCCGCGGGTACTTCATCACCCGCCTGGCCTGATCATACCGGATCCTCACCGCAAGCACTGTCGCCACCGTGACCGCTTTACCTCCATCTCGCACTACGGCGCGAGCATTGGAGAGCATGGGGCTGATTCAGAAGCAGCGCCCGGGATAGTTCGTGAGGGCAGAGACCGAGGCACCCCAGGACTCCCAGCCAGCATATGCCCATCCTGGCAGGAGACGCCGGAGGGCAGCGGCACCAGCAGAGCCAACTCCACAGCCTCAGCCGCAGGAGGACTCAGCGCCCATCCACCGACTGGCAGCCAGGGTTACCAGGATGGAGGACCAGCTTGAGTGGATCGGGGAGGTACTTCTGGATCTAGCTACCCAGCAGGGTCAGCGCCCCTGACCATTCCCAGCCAGAGCCCATGATCATGAGGCTGGATCTTCCAGGCCACCAAGTGGCAGTTGATGTATTTTTCTTTTTCTTTTTTATTATTTTTGGGATACATGTACTGAATCTATGACACATCTTTATCTTTTGTTTATATTTTATTTGTTATGTTTGCTTTTAATGTCTTGTTGAGTCACGCATGTTATACCAAATTGGGGAGGAGTTGTCTCAGACAAGTGTGGGGTCACCGTGCCCCCTCCACTTGTCTTGACCACCGGCGTGTTCACTGTTGCGCCATAACTCCAGAATGTGAAATCAAGAATTCTTTTTGTTCGAATTTGTACCTGTAATACCGAGTACCAACCAAGCAGCCTACCGTCCAAAGGGGTAACTCTTTCTCCCTTGTTCTAAAATATTTTTATGTACAACGGGGACGTTGTACGGTTTTAAGTGTGGGGTGTGGACGGTCGAAAGAGTTTATTTTTGAAAATTTTTGCAAAAATACCAATTTTAAAAATTTTTAGCAACTTTTTCAAAATTTTAACTAAATTGTAATTTTGAAACGAATGGTTTGTGATTGTGATAGCATTAGTATTTTTCAAGATATACTATTTAGTTGTGATCATGCTATTAGTTAGTCAAACAAGTTGAGTTTTAGGAGTTAGACGATTGGATTGTTTTAGGATTGGAATTTAGGAAGGAAATGTCAATCTGTGGCCTTTGTTGTTCGAGCCGGTATGTCTAAAATGGGTGGGCTTATGCACCTTGCCACCTAAGATCGTCTGGTCTGGGATGGCATTTCTGAAAGCTCGCTACACGGACAACATAGAAAGTCATGGACAATTCCTTAATGGCCTTTAGAATCTGAATGAGTAAGTACACTTCATCGTGGACAGAAAATTTGTAATCAAGGGTTCTCTAGAAAGCCATGAATTCCAAAGAACATTCTGATTAGGTTCTCGCGAACTATTTCACTCTAACTCTTGGGGCAATAAGCTTTGAAACTGAAAACAGTCAAAAATTGTTTGAGTCTTAGTTAGAATTTATTAAAAACTCTCTTGCTTGAGGACAAGCAAGGCACAAGTGTGGGGTGTTTGACAACGCCTAGTGATATTACATATTTTAGTCGTTGTTGAGCCTTATTCTTAGTGAAATTATATCATATATATCGTGGTATTCTCACTTTTCGTGCCAGTACTTGTTTGGAAGAAAATAATGAAAACAGGGACCAAAAGCGTGCAAATTGGAGAAAGTTTGGAAAAGAAGGAGAAATCAGGAAAATACGTACACGCGCCGCGGGAATCAAGAAGGCGCGACGCGGATATAAGGCGGTGGAACAAATTCAAATGCCGAGAAAACGGGAGATGATAAGTACGCGCGCCGCGGTTTACTTAATTACGCGGCACAGCTGCGGGAAAATTGCAACTATAAATAGAACCATTTACAACCGAAAACCCTAGCAAAGAACCGGTGGAAAATCGACCGTAGAGGCTCTTTGACTCCAAGAATCCGTTTTCAGCAATTACCTTTTGGCATTTCAGGTTTTTATGTTTAATTTCCTTTAGTTTAATAGTTAGCATTAGTGGCTAGGGTCTTTGGGAGTGACAACCACCGACCTTGAGCATTTTAGTTACTGTTTTTCAGTCTTTGTTACTGTATTGGATGATTGGAATTCGTTTTGAGTTTATAATAATCATTTGGTTACAAGTAATATTGGGTTTTCGGTGTTTTGATGCTTGTTATTGGTTTTGAATGCTTGGATTGTGTTTGAATTGTGATTGGATGTTTGATTTAACCTTGTTGGACTGTTTTCCTTCGCTGAATTCAGTAGCCAATTAGGTTGGCTTTTTAGGTTGAACTTTAGCCAGTGACTGTCCCATTGGACCTTAGTTATTGGTTTAGTTTATGCCTTGTTTTGGTTTATGTTTGGATTGTTTGATGCCTTTGTTTACTTCTGAATTAGAGAGGCACTTCTGATTTCAGAAAGTAACTAGGTTTTGTTTGAAGCTTAGCTTAGTCTATGTTTAGTTTGGGATTGCTTAAGTTAGGATTTCTGAGTTTTAGTAGCAAGGGTTTGGAAACTAAAGTCCTCCGACTATAGCGTGACACTATAGTTGGTAATATGTCATCTGATCTGACCACGTAGCTCCTATGGATCGACCCTGACTACCACTGTGCTAGTGTGTGTGTTAGGTTTCTCTTATTTTTGACCGCACGACGACCTAGGCGTGTCACAAGCCTGTGAAAACCCTAGACATTTAAACCTTTCTTTTTTACTTTTTTGGCATTTTACACAAGACTTTTTATTTGCCGTTTTCTCCGAAGCTCTAAAGTAAAATGACGGATAACGACGAAGATTCACCATTGACAGTAAGTTTTACATTGTGTATGTTAATGTTTGCTTAATAAACTTTGTAAAAAATAGTTTTTCTTGTGATTTATGACATTTTCACAGCCCACGGTTGAAATATACATTTGAAAAAACATTTTTTGTTATGACGTATGAGATTTTCATAGGCCATAGGTAGCTCTATACCTGCGAAAAAGTGATTTTCTCAGCAAAGTTGATTTTTTCGCAGATGGCCACTGCGAAAAAGTCATTTTTGCTAAGAAAACCGCCACCTGCGAAAAAGTCATTTTTGCTGAGAAAATCACTTTTTTCCGGGTGACCACTACAAAAAAGTCAGACCTAGTGTTATCTTTTAAATTGTTATTTGTCATTTTTAGCCTGAAAAGTTTAATCCGGGAAGCATGAATTCAAAAGCAACAGTGGGTAATGTAAGACTGACGTTAGATCAATTAAGTGGTCCAAGGGTAGAACTATTTCGCTCAACCATGTTTAGATATTGGTTAGATGTACCGAAAGCTAATGAAGATGGATTACTTGTGCACGATTTGATATTGCACGAGGTGCGGCCGGATGCCGATTTAATCACGCAACAATGCTTAAGATTTATGTTTGGGCAAACAATATGTGTATTTTGGACGCGAAGAAATTTGTCTCATAATTTGGTTGAAATTTGTGAGATTGTTTCCGGATGTAAACAAAGAACTAAAACACGTCGATTCAACATTCTAAGAACGTTGCTCCCCAACACCAAAGATAATGAATTAATTATTGGCCAGTTACATAAACTTGTATTTTTAGATAGATTTTTAGAAATTTCAGACGAGGACGCTGTCCGAGCTTCTTTGTTGTGTATATTATGTGAAGGATTCTTAGGAAATGAGACAAACGAAAAACTTAGGACTGGGTGGCTTACATTGGCCGAACGTTCTGATTTATGGAACATATATGCATCATTTGGTGTATATTTGTATTATAATAAGTAATGTTATAAAACTATTCTCATTAATTTGTATGTGTTACATATATGTTGGGGAAGTTCCTTGTGGTAACGGACATATAGGGAGATATGCAAAATTTTTAAAAAAATTACATAATTACGGAAATAGTTTTACGACCTCTCAGCAAGTGCTGTAACATAAATATAGAGTTTCTGGCTTTATTTATTATTTTATACACACACACATTCTCTCTCTCTCTCTCTCTCTCTCTCTCTTTCTTTCTTTCTCTCTTTATATATATATATATATATATATATATATATATATATATATATATATATATATATATATATATATATATATATATATATATATATAATTTAACTTCTTAGATATGGATTTGGGAGACGTTTCTAAGTGTCGCCATGGATTCACTAGATGATTATAGACGGTAGATTGATGTCGCGTATGCATGGGTAGACCTACATTAAGTAGATGGAGTAGAATGATGTTTGTAATCTACTGGATATGAAAGTGTTATGTTTCGGAACCATGTTATACTCTTACTTAGTTATAGAGAAAATGATACCTATTTATTTGTTAAATTATTAATCAAATGATTCATGTATGCATTATTTGGTGTATATTTATATTATAATAAGTAATGTTATAAAATAATTCTCATAAATTTGTATGTGTTACATATATGTTGGGGAAGTTTCTTGTGGTAACGGACATATAGGGAGATGCATATTTTTTTTAAAAAAACTATATAATTATGGAAATGTTTTTACGACCTCTCAACAAGTGTTGTAACATAAATATAGAGTTTCTGGATTTATTTATTATTTTATATACACACACTCTTTCTATTTCTCTCCCCCTCTTTATACACACACACACACACACACACACACATATATATATATATATATATATATATATATATATATATATATATATATAATATTAAATTATTTAACTTCTTAGCTTTGGATTTGGGAGACGTTTCCTAGGTGTCGGCATGGATTTACTAGATGATTAGGCGGTAGATTGATGTTGTGTATGTGTGGGTGGACCTCCATTAAGTAGATGGTGTAGAATGATGTTTGTAATGTACTAGATATGAAAGTGTTATGTTTCAGAACCATGTTATACTCTTACTTAGTTATAGAGAAAATGATAGATAGTTATAGAGAAAATGATACATATTAGTTAGTTATATACATATAATGTAAGAAAATGATATTTCAGGTGGATAATAAGTTGAAATCAAGATTGAGGATGATTGAGAAAGAGTTGCAGGACCCATACTATATATAATATTTGTGATTCTTGGAGGGTGATACTATATATAATATTTATGATTCTTGGAGGGTGAATATTCCACAGATCAGTCCCCGGTTCAGTCTCATGTGAGAGATGAAGAAAGTTTAGGAGCGAGGAATCAGACGACACTTCTTCCGGTCCCTCCACATCCTTACCCCCCCCCCCCCATCAGTTAACAAAAAGCGGCCCCGTATCCAAATCCTAACGAATTTAAAGAACTAAAGGAGCGAGTTAGGAATAATGATATTATATATTATTACATTATGTATATCATTATATTTGAGAAAACTAATGCGTCATTATGTTTTATTTTGTAGTTTTATATAGAAAATGATATCACGTTTGACGAAAGGATCAAAACAGGAGAGTAAGGGTTTCTTTGATGATTTAGAGAATATTCAATCGTTTTCTTCTATTAGCGGTAACTCTTTCAATGAAGTTGTGTGAGAGAATATTCCAAAATCCCTGAGTGTGTAGGATAATATCCCAAATTACCCTGTCAGATAACAATAATAGTTTAATTTTATTAAATATAAAGCCATCATCGAAAGCAGAAGTGGCTTAGGTAGAATATAATTTTAATATACTAGTAGGTTTATTTCGTTTTACATATTATTTTGACATACATAATATTAATTTAATTTACAACAAATGAAAAAAACTTAGTCGTGGATGACGAACAGGAGTCAGGGGGTTTTATTACCCCACAACAAGTGAAGAAGAAGACTCTGCATCCGAAAAGAAATGTCGTTTCATCCCACTTCATGCAATCACCATACTTGCAAGTCAAAACGACCCCAAAGCCGATCCACCAGCGCAGAGAACACCAACATACCTACTATACATGTGGCATTTATGGTTGTCCCATGATATATACACAGCTTTTGTTAACTCGTATGTGCATATAGTAGAGGCCCTATGTAATTTAGTAAATATAGGCCCTTAAACTAGTAAGTGTTGGTTTACAAGGATCGATCTAACAAGAATAATAGTAAGAACAAGGCAATAGATTCAACATAAAAAACCTTTGATCTCACACAGAGATCCTTTTCAATAATTTCCAAGTTGGTTTTATTGAAACCCTACCTATGTATTTATACAAAAACTAAACTACGTATATTTGGAGTATCCCTACAATTCAGGGAACTTCTAACTATAAATGTGATAAAAATGGAAACTAGATAAATTACGAAAATACGATAAGTATTACAATCTACTGCTACTGTTTAAGCCAAGGAGAACTTTAACAGTAGCAGCGAATAATCCTCCTTTTGATAATCATCAGATTCAAAATGTGCTGTTAACTGATCTGCTGATGCTGATGATCAGCTGATGTTCAACATCCCAACAATCTCCCCCAATCTGATGATGTCAAAACCTTTTTCAACTGAAGGAGGATTGTCCAAGAGACTCAATATATTCAGCCTCAGAGAGGATCTCAGGCTTGATCCATTTGTACTCAGGAGAATGAAGCTGAGGCTCTCTTTTCCCCAGTTCATGTGATATCAGCATATGAAAACCCTCTGCTGACTTGGCCTTGTAGCACTCAAGACGAAGATTGGAAAGATGTTTAGTAGGGGCCTTCTTTAAATCAGTAATGCGCATGAAGCACATCTTTCCATTTTCATCTTCATAGGTCAATCCATGGACAGGAGTCCTGACGAGAGTGTAAGCTTTAGAAGGAACACCAGGAGGAGGGATATTGTTGAAATCCTTAGTTCCATAGAGAGCCATATGATAGACCTCCTGAGGCTTTCGTCTTCTTTTCTTGGGACCAGACAAGCAAGGCTTATCAGACAAAACAGAGGCAGGAATAAGGTTTAGATCATGAACCTTATTCATCCAGACTTTGAGAGAACCACGAAGCTCTTCAGCGTACAGCCCCTTATATCTTCTTGAAGCAAAGAGCATTTCCTCCCATTCAGAGAACCCAAAACTTGAAACTTCATGAATAAAAACCTGTTCAGGAACAAGGTCATCTTTGTCTTTTCTTTGAAGATTTAGTTTTAGAACTCGTTCCCCCTTTATTCTTGGAATACCCCACTTTAACAATTGGGAGCATAGTCTGCCTTCTTGAGAAAACATCTTTAAACTTTGCCAAGTCGATTCTTTTATTTGCACTTTCAGTTCTGGAGGCGATCTTCTTTTGTTCCATGGTCATTGAGTCAAAGCGGCTCATCAAATATATCTGCTGACTCATTCCTCCTTCTTTTTGAACCAATTTCTTGGCTAATGAAACATCTTTTGAACAGATGATTCGGTTGGTCATAACCAAATTGTGTTCAGTAGCAAGTTCCTCAACTTGATCAGGGGACATGCACCATTCTTTTGCCAGCTGAAGTACTTGAGAGGTTGTCTTCTGACGTTTTGATGTCTCAGAAGCAGAGGAGGACTTAGTGGTAAGCTTCCGTTTGAACACTAAAGGAACATCGTCATCAGACACATCACCTGAAAGGTGATCAGCTGTTTGAATGGAGGAACAAACTGGAATAGAAGAACTTGTGCCTTCCATAGGGAAGGGTTGACCTGGATATAGAACAACGATAGGGGCAGCATGATAAGGCATGTCGAAAAGCCCTCTTCATCTTCTATTTCAGAGGCATAGGCTACCTCTAGCTCCCCCTCAGGATTTGCCTTTTCTTCGTTATCAGTACTTTCTTTAGACTCATGCTCCCCCTCAACAGAAGCAATGTCTGCAGTGATCCTTGAGGCAATTTCTCCTTTTGAGAGAGGATCATGAGACAGAGACACATTCTCCCCTTTTTGGCATCATCAGAAAGAGGTGGAGGAGGAGGTGGGGTGGTGGTGGTGGAGGTGGTGGTGGTGGTGGTGGAGGAGGTGGTGGTGGTGGTGGAGCAGATGAACGTGGAGGTATAAAGAGGTGTGCAGTGCCATCAGGACCTGGAGGAGGGATGTAGGCAGGTCAACAGCTGTTGCATTTTAAGGAAGCTTATTTACCAAGGACCAGTAAAACAGTTGCTTAATATAAGCAACATTGGTTTCAAGTTGTTGGAGCCGTGAGGAGTGAGTTTGAGACAACTCAATCAGGGTCTGAAGAGAAGCCTGAATAATATCCAGCTGAGAAGAGCTGGAAGCGGGAGCAGGATTGGCTGAGGGTACATGACCAGATGATGGACCAGGGTCAGGAGAAGAAAAATAGGTATGTGTTGGAAGGGATGCTGGTGGATCTTGAGGAGCAAGAGTGGTTGTTGGGTCTGGATCAGATTCTTGAGTAGGTTCAGGTTCAGAAGATGCAAAGCGAATGTGTCCTGTTCCTCTGACATGGGAGGGAATCATTCGGACTGGCAAGAAGGTCTGGGGAAGGTCCACCATTTCAGTTACAATCAGTGGATCACTTTCAGAATCAGTGGATTCAGACGGAGGAGCAGAGGAGGAACTTGAAGACTCAGAAGAAGAATCAGACTGAGTTGTTGCATCGTCTGAAGAGCTGTCTGGGATTTGAGAAGACCGGGAAGGTGAAGCAGCCGAAGGAGTACTTTGTGTAACAGGAGGTTGGGACCCATAGGCTGTAGAGGCTTTAGGGTTAGCAAGAGTCACTGTCTGAAGGACAGGATGAGTGATCCTGGAAAGACATACCCCTTGATGTGGAGTAGAAATCCACCCAGTCATGCAAGCAAGCAGGAAAGGATCATTGGCGGCCGGAGCAGATGTACCAAAGATCTTTGGAGATAGTGATGGAAGGGAGCATGCGGAGCTGAACCTTATTCAAGGGACTCAAAATTCAGAGCTAGTGCCAGGAATCTTGGAAAGGCAACATAGCTTATGCGAGTCTTGCAAGTCACAAGACTTACCAACTGATCAAAAATGAGGCATGCATAGTCGAAATTCTTGTTGAGAACCATTCTATACAGAAGACGAAGTTCATATGAATTAAGTTGATCTAGACTACTTTGCTTGTACCCTAGACATCTTCCAATAACCCCAGTCAAGAACCTCCATCCCGCAGGAAAGCATTGACGGAGAATAGTTTTCTCGGCATCTCGCTTCCCAGCAAGGACAGAGTCATACCCTAGAAAATGCACAACTGTCTTTGCATCTTCTTCAGATGGAACTTCAGAGAAAGGAGCTGAGAAAGGCAGACGAAGACATCGTCTGAATGTATCATTCGAAAGAGAAACTTGAGTTCGACCATGGCTGATTGTACCTTGGATAGAGTCGGAATCAGCGATAAAGTTGCACGTGCACCAAAACTCCGCCACCAAGGAGGGTTTAAAAACATTTGGCATACCCGAAATTGCAAAATTAAGAGGATGCCCTTTCAAGAAGTTGACAAACTGCTCGAAACCCTGATTCGTGAACTTTGACGGAATGACAAACGTCCCGGCCACATTAGTTGAAAGAATGAGGACGTTTGAGGCGGAGTATGCAACAGCTTTAGCGAGATCAGATGAGGGAACAAACTCGAACAGTCGAGACATTTTGTTGATGTTGCAGAGAGGCTAATTAGGGTTTATGGGAAGGAGATGTTTGCGAGGGAGAAAGGTTTTAAGGAATTTTGAAAAGTGTGGGTTTGGGAAATATTTAAGGAATGTAATTTTTTTTAGAGAGGGCGAGAAGGAAGGCGAAAAGATCGGGAGGAGATCTCATGATGATTATGGAGCCGAAATGTCAGGGACAGGTGGCAATCATCAATGGTCAAGATCTGTGGCTGAGATACGAGAGATAAAGGCAGAAGCATGAACGGTTAATCTCAGCGACAAATGACCAAACGATCCCTTGGCTAAGTGGACCAGCCAGTACTTCATACACTGATGACGTTGCATCAGCATATGGAGGGATCAATTGCCTTGCAGGGCATGCATACAGTAGCAGCTTTTAGGGACATAGTCTGGTAAGATATTTCAACAGACAAGAAAACCCTTTGTCGTTGCAGGACCTAACAATACAACCATCAGGTGATACCGTGATCAGCTGACGAGGCGGGTCAGTGCTTAATGTCTCAGCAGGACATAAGACTTGACATACAACAGCATGTTTCCAGGGACAGAGTCTGGGAGAAGCAAAAATAAAACACTCATACCCAAAATTATGTTTTTATTAGAGCGACATGGCAATCTCTCATCAGTGGATAGACTGTGCTGGAACACTGATGAGAGTGAGTGGCTCTATTACATCTTAGGGCCAGTCATGCACCTGAGAAACGAGACTTAAGACAGATACAGCAGCATGCTTCTAAGGACGTAGGTGTCAGAGTTGCAGACTAGATCAATGATCACCGTCAAATCGAAAATCTATGATAGGATCACCTTGAGAAGATTAAAAGGTGATTTGTCATATCAGCATTTATTTCAGGAGAGGTGAATCGCCCAAAACGGAAGTCTCGAGATCGCTGCATTTGTCTATAAAAGGAAACAAGAAGTAGAAAGTAAAAAACACACAAGAACAACAAAAATTATACAAAACTACACTTGAGTACACAAAAATGACTGAGAGTCCTTTCAGGCACTAGGACAAAGTGGAGGTGAAGATGCTGGAGGAAGAGGAGTTTTAGGGTGGAACTTATGGAGGTGTAATCGAGGGTATCTGGCTGCATAGGTATGAGATAAAGTTAACCACTTTGAAGGATAGTGTGACGGGGAGACCCATGAGGGTTTCATGCGGTTGGGGTGCGCTTCAGCCAGTGCCACCAAGAATACTGGTGGACTTCAAGCCCTTCGACATGGTGGAGGTTTGGCATAAGAGAGGTTGGTGGCCAGCGACTGTTTTGAGAGTGACAAACCAGAAGCAGTATGTGGTGAAGGTCACAGACGAACTTCAGCTTTTTGTGGATGAAAATGAGCTTAGGGTGCATCAGCTGTACATGATGGGAAATCCTTCCTTATGGCAGTACTTCAAGCGTTAGAAAAAGAAAATGAAAATGTAATGAAAAATGTAAGCACTGAACTTTTAATGAAAAGAAAATGGTTTGTTTTGCTTGTAAGTTTTTGATAAAAAAACAAAATAATGAACAAATAATAAAAAGTCAACAAATACACTTTACTGAGAGATCATTCCTAATTCACCAATGAAGAATAACATCTTCTGTTCATCAAGGGGTTTGGTGAAAATGTCTGCAAGTTGTTGCTCAGTAGGAATATATAGAAGCTCAATTTTTTCTTTCTGAATGATGTCTCTGATGAAATTATGTCTGACATCAATATGTTTTGTCTTTGAGTGTTGAACTAGATTTTGCGAGATGAGAATAGCACTGGTGTTATCACAGCAGATGGGAGTCTTTGACAAATTGAATCCATAATCCATCAGCTGGTTTTGAATCCACAGTACTGGAGCACAGCATCTGCCTGCAGCTACATATTCAGCTTCAGCAGTTGAGCAAGCAACTGATGATTGTTTCTTGCTGGACCAGCTGATAAGACGATTTCCCAGTAGTTGGCATCCTCCAGAGGTGCTTTTACAATCCAAAGCACATCCTGCAAAACCAGAGTCAGTGAATCCAACTAGGTCGAAGGAGGACTCAGATGGATACCAGAGACCCAGGTTTGGTGTGTGCTTTAGATAGCGAAAGATTCTCTTGACTGCATTGAGATGAGATTCTTTTGGCATGGCTTGAAATTGAGCACACATGCTGGTGGCAAAGACAATGTCAGGACGACTAGCAGTAAGATACAGAAGAGATCCAATCATGCCTCTGTCGAAGGAAGCATTTACATCAACACCAGAAGGATCAGCAGACAGATACACAGATGTACTCATAGGGGTCTTGGCTGGCTTGCATTCAGAGAAAGAGAATTTCTTCAACATGTCTTGTAGATATTTGCTCTGGTTGATGAAGATACCATCAGACGATTGCTTTACTTAAAGACCCAAGAAAAAAGACAACTCACCCATCATGCTCATTTCAAACTTTGACGACATAACAGTAGCAAATTCATCACTTAGCTTATCATTGGTAGATCCAAAAATAATGTCATCGACATAGAATTGAGCAAGAATGATGTCGTCACCTGATCTTTTGATGAACAAAGTATTGTCAATAGCCCCTCGATGATAACCTTTCCCAAGCAGATATGATGCCAGAGTGTCATACCAGGCCCTGGGAGCTTGCTTAAGACCATAAACTGCTTTGTCTAGTCGGTACACATGGTTTGGAAAAGAGTCATTACAGAAGCCTGGGGGTTGTTTCAAATACACTTCTTGAGGGAGATCACCATGAAAAAAGGCAGTTTTAACATCCATTTGAAACACTTTGAATTTCATGAAGGATGCAAAGGCAAGAAACAGTCTGATAGCTTCCAGACGTGCAACAGGAGCAAAAGTCTCATCATAGTCTAATCCTTCCATCTGAGTGAAACCCTGAGCCACCAGACGAGTGCCAATGATTGTCTTTCCCTGAGGTGGAGGAACCAGAGTCCATACTTTGTGTCTTTCAAATTCATGCAATTCATCCTGCATAGCTTTAATCCAGTCAGCATCGCGAAGCGCATCATCTACTTTCTTTGGTTCAATTAAAGAGACAAAGTTCACATAAAGACAGAAGTTGCTGGAAACTTGTCTTCTGGTACGAACTCCTGATGTAACATCTCCAATAACCTGAGAGATAGGATGATCTTTAACAGCTGGAAGAGACTGTGAGTGTAAGGTCTCTTCGCTTTCCACATTAAATGGTGGATCAGCATCAACAGGTGTAGCTTCAGGAGATGAAGAGGATCCAAGAGTTTGATCATCGGGAGAATGAGGCTCATGAGAGGGAGAGGATCGATCATCAGAGGAAGGAATTGCAGAGGGAACAAGAATTTGATCAAGAGGAGCAGATGAGATAGGACAAAGAAGATTTTCAAGGACCGAGTGCTCGTAAACCTCATGCTGATGGGGAAAGGTTGATTCGTCGAAGCGTACATTAATGGACTCGATTACTTTTCTTTTGTTCACATTGAAAATTCTGAACGCTTTGGAATAGCAGAGTATCCCAAGAAGATTCCATCGTCAGACTTGGCTTCAAACTTTGACTGCTGCTCCCCCTGTTTTAAGATAAAACATGCACAACCAAAAGCATGGAAATAAGAGATGTCAGGGGATCGACCTTTCAGCACTTCATATTTAATCTTTCCATGTCTTTTGACAATGATGGATCTGTTTTGAGTATAGCAGGTAGTGTTAACAGCTTCTGCCCAGAAAGACAGAGGAAGGCCAACATCCACAACCATTGTTCTCCCAGCTTCAATCAGCGTTTGATTTCTTCGCTCAGCAACACCGTTTTGTTCAGGAGTTCTTACAGCAGAGAAGTTTTGCAGGATTCCCTTTTCTTTACAGAAGTCTTCCAGAGTTTGATTTCGAAACTCTGTGCCATGATCACTTCTCAGTTGTTTAACCTTTAGATCGAACAGAACTTCTGATTGCTTGATAAGATTGATAATCTCAGTAGCAGCATCACTTTTATTTCTTAGAAACATAACCCAGGTGAAACGAGGAAATTCATCTACAATTACCAGATAATATTTTTTGCCAGCGAGAGATGCCACAGGAACAGGTCCAAAGAGATCCATATGCATCAAGCTGAAAGGAGACACAATGGAGGAACACAATTTAGATTTAAAGGAGACCTTGACCTGCTTACCTTTTTCACATGCAGAGCACACTTTATCTTTCACAAAGTTCATCTTAGGAATGCCTCAAACTAATTGGTTTTTGGAAATCTTTAAGATGTTCTTGAAGTTCAAGTGTGACAGTCGCTTGTGCCACAACCAGTTGATGTGAGATTGTGCTCGTGAGAAAAAACACCTCTCCAGAGATTGATCAGCAGAAAACATATCCAGTATGCAGATATTATCACAGCTTTTGGCAGAGAGAACCACTTCCTTGGCAGCATTTATGATATTTCCTTCTTTTTTGTTGAAGCATGCATCATAATCTGCATCACAAAGCTGACTAATGGAGATAAGATTATGTTTAAGACCTTTAACATACGACACATTTGAGAATTGTACAGATTTACAACGAATGGTGCCATAGCCCTTGGTTTGACCATGACTATTGTCACCATAAGTAACCACTGGACCATTTTTCTTCACAAAGTCTTCCAACAGGGACTTGTATCCAGTCATATGACGAGAGCATCCACTATCAAGATACCAAATGTTCTCCTGGCCCTGCAATTACTAATACACATGTGAGAACCTTAGTGAACCCATTTGAAAATGGGTTTGAAACATGACAAGAGTTTATAGCATTTAGGAGGAAGACAGTTTAAATAGTTTTCTTTTTTGGTCCATTTATCACAGCGAGTGGCTATGTTAGTCTTCCTGTCAGATCTAGACTCAAACATGCACTGATTAGACATATGAGAGGAATCACCACATCTATAACAGGTTCTGATGGGTTTAGAATTTTTTGTTTTTGAAAATCTGGTCTTATTTAAGGCTTTTGAAAAAGAAAATTTCCTTTTGGAGTTATCAGAACCAGTAGTAGATGTGTGACACTCAGGAGCTTCACATGCAATGTTTGTGACAGTATGAAATTCACCATCAGAGATTGGGAATCTGATGAGATTTTCAGTACTAACACCAACATTTTCCTGTTCAATTCCTTTTAATGAGTGATCAATAGCACTGATTTTGGTTTGAATGTCGATATTCCCTTCCTTGTTAATAGAACAATGTTTTTCAATAAGTTCTGTTTCCTTTTGAAAGCCTGATGGAACAAATTTGTTCTTGAAGTCTTCAATCAGTTCCTCTTTTGAAGGAAAAACAGGTTCAATTTCAACCTTTTTAAAAATCTTAACTGCATTTTCAAAATATCCACCAAGAATTTTGGTGGCCTGAAAAGATATCTGATCATTTATCATTTTGGAGACTCTTTTATGAGATTGAGTCCAGTTTTAGATGATCATTTGAACGTTTTTGGTCTCATTTTCAGCAGATTGTTTTTCCTCAAAAAGAAGTTTGTTAGACAAAATAAGGTCACGACATTCAATTTTTAACTTGGAAAAGTCCAAATCTTTATTTTTTAATTGAGTTTTCAGTTGTTCATTTTCAAGATTCAGATGATGTCTGTTAAAGTTGGAGTTTTCAAAACACACATGCAAGTACTCAAAAGCTTTAATTTTTCCATTCAAATATAAATTAACAAAGTCATTGACCTGATACATAGACGAGTCACAATCTTTTGCCATGCCAGCATCAGTGGAAGTGGAACTGGTACTGCTTCTTGACTCTTCAGTAGGTCCGTCGGTCACAGCCATCAAACACATATTTTGATTTTCATCATCAGAGGAATCAGCCTCTTCTTCCCACTTTTCTTTCTCCTCTTCGGCAATCAGCACTTTGGATACAAGGTTTTGCCTTTTGAGAGAGGCAACGAGTCGCTTGTACTTCACTTCATATTACTCATCCTTTGAATCTCCTTTCTTCATATTACAATCCTTAGCAAAGTGCTCAGTGCTTCCACAGTTGAAGCATTTTCCAACATTCCTCTTTTCGCCAGTAGATTTAGTACTGTCGCTGATGGATTTTCTTAAGGAGGAGAAATTTGGTTTTGATCCACCAGAGGATGGTGGAGCTCCATTTCGTCTGTTATCCTTGTACTGACTAAATTGCTTCACAATCATTGCCGCTTGAGATGCAAGGTCTGCCATGTGCTTGAATTCTTCATCTTCAGCATCTAAATCTTCATCAGTAGCATCCTTAGTGTCAGCTTTCTCCTGATTCTTTGAGAATAAAGCAGTGGATCTTTCATGCTGACTATCTCTTATGATCTCTTTCCTCTATGCCTTGATCTCCTCATGATTGCGGAGATTGCCAAACAAACTTTGAAGATCCATGGTACGAATTTTTTCACTGTTCTTTAAAACATCTACATGATGCTCCCATTTAACATCCAGAGAATCGAGGAATTTGAGGACAAGGACAGAGTCAAGTTTGACAATGTTGAATCTTCTCATATCATTAACCAGACAATTAAAGCAATTGAAAGTCTGGGTGATGGTTTCATTCTTGTACGCAAAAAAATGTTCGTACTTTCGATTCAGAATATTCTCCTGGGCAGCTAACACTTCAGCAGTGACTTCGAAGGAAACAGTGAGAGTACTCAACATCTCTTTGGCAGTAAGACAGTTTTGAACCAGATGGTAGATCTCATATGGAAGAGAATTACCAATAGCAGCTCTGGCTCGAGCATCAAGATTAATAAGACGCTTGTCTTCTTCAGTAAATTCGTGAGAAGGAGTGGCTTTGTTTTCACCAGGAACTCCATCTTTAGTGATGGTAAAGTGAGGAATGTAAGTTCCGTTTTTCAAAATATCTAGCATGTGATAGTCCATGGTTTCAAGAACCATAAGAGCTTTGCTTTTACACATGCCAAAGTTATTGGCATCGAAAGGTGGAATCTTGTTGTTGGAAGTAGAAGAGAACGAGGAAGACATTCTTGAATGATAAAGAAACTGCTTTGATACCAGCTGTTGGTTTACAAGGATCGATCAAACAAGAATAATAGTAAGAACAAGGCAATAGATTCAACACAGAAAACCTTTGATCTCACACAGAGATCCTTTTCAATAATTTCCAATTTGGTTTTACAGAAACCCTAGTTATGTATTTATACAAAAACTAAGCTACGTATATTTGAAGTATCCCTACAATTCAGGGAACTTCTAACTATAAATGTGATAACAATGGAAACTAGATAAATTACGAAAATACGATAAGTATTACAATCTACTGCTACTGTTTAAGCCAAGTAGAACTTTATCAGTAGCAGCGAATAATCCTCCTTTTGATAATCATCAGATTCAAAACGTGCTGTTAACTGATCTGCTGATGCTGATGATCAGCTGATGTTCAACAGCCCAACAATAAGTTCTACCTTTATAGAGCAAATTTATTAAAGCATCAAGTCTTCAAGAGGTGACCAACGAATTTAGTGAAAATGCTTGTAAATATTGAAAATAAATGCTTTCTTCTAGATGTTTACCGTCTAAAAATGCTTGTAACTACTGTAAAAAAGTTTCAGAACAATTTTGTTTCATATCCATTAGATGATTATATATGAACAACCTTGACTACACTTTATTGATGATGAAATCGAAGGCATACAACAGATAGATCAAGTTACTAATACATAATCCAATAAGAACTACTTATTCATAAAGATTAATATCAATAAACGGAATGAAATATAAATATCGGTGAAAATTAAACCAAGCTCTCCAAGAAACCTCAACAAAGATTGCATAAACAAAACCAACGTCCATTAACAACTTCTTGAACATGAAGGTTATAATATAAAAACAAAAGAACTAGCGGTGATATTATACAATTTCCTAGAAATATATTCGTTTTCTTACCGACAATTTGCATATAGGAGAGATCATCATTTAGATCAGCTTCAGGACCTCCAAATTTTAGCAAGCCTTTAGGTAACCGTAGATTTGGTTATTCTATTTTGGCCTATAGGTTTCTGTACATAGCTTATTCATCTTTCTCGTCACTCCTAGAAAGTCTAGGCAGTCAAGCGTCGATACGAAGATAATGATGATTGAGTATTGTTGATTTGCTTTCCAGATTTTCATTACCGCGTCAAGCATTCACGACCTTTTTCTAGTTCCTATCGGCTGCACTTTTTTTTAAATTACACCCTAAACTGAATTTAGGCTATAATACTACACTACTGAATCTAAAAATTTGGGCCGTTGGTAGCTGTTGGGCTATGTTTACAGACACGTCTTGAACTTCCTGCCCTGGTTGTCTTATACCATACACAAAACGTCTTTTAGATGCTCTGCACCTTTTTTGTGACGACCCGATAGACACTTTGTTTTGGGATGAGTTGTTTGATAAAGTAGAAATGGGGTGGTTCTCATGAAAAGTAAGTGTGAAAGGTTAATTACACATTTTTTGTTTTTTAACTAAATTAAATTTAACTACGTTGTTTTCTATTTTTTTTGTTAAATGGCAGCATGTCATCGTATGGGTACGACTGTTGTTGGAGAGGTTCCCAACAAATGCATAGTGGTCTATTGTTTCTTAAGTTATTTTCAACTTCATGGATCATATGGATCGGACCCTATGTGCATCGAAAAATACTGGATCAAGGAAAACCATCATGGGAGGTGGACCAAGTGAGTAAATTAATATAAACACATACACACACACAATAATTAATATAAATTCTCTAATTTATTGTTTAACAGGTATATTTTTGATAAACGTAAACAAACAAACATTGGATACTTGGCGAGCTATGATTGGACACAATGACCATAAACCTATATGACAGCCTGATTACTAATCATAGTTTTGATAGGATTAAAGCAGAAGGCAAGTTTCAACAGTGTGAGAAGGATGTCGAGAAAATTCTTCACAACATGGACTACTGGGACATTATAGGATCATAGCCACGTCGTGTCCAAATACAATTTGTTTTGATTGATGATGTGCGGCAAGAATCTGGAGTTATAGGAGATTTTGGAGTCCGGATGTGTTTGTATTTGGAGTGTTTGGTCTCAAACGCTGCTTTGGGTATACCTACGACAATGGATGCTTTCACCTAGAGTTTTAGAGATCGGATGACATCTATATTTTGGGGATCTTATCGAAATTATTATCTCCATGATTTGCGTTGTTTAAAACATTAATATACCATGTTACTACACTATTATATTTTAATGCTACATACGACTAATTTATGCAGTTTAAAAGTATTTTTTTATTAATTAAATATGTTGATGTTACATTGCTGCAATTAATGACAATTTCGTAAAATAAAATGTTTTGTAACTCAATAAAGTACATGCATTATCGTACATGTGATAAAGTATAAAGGTAAAGTAGAAATGAAAAATAGCATAAAGGAGAGTCTTGTCAACTAGAAAGTGATACAAGATATATGTAAGAAGTTGTGATCATGTCCAATTATTGGGTATTATACAAAACACAAAATCACAGCCAAATTACTATATTTCGTAGCCAATTACTATATTTCACAATTGTTTAATTGTTATATAAAGGCTTCTCATCCACTTACTCTCTACTTCAGGAAAAAATGAATTCGTCGGAAAAATGGTTTTTGACATTCCGAAGAGGAAGATTGTTATATCTGTTATGATATTCACTCATTTCCTCAAGTGAATCCAGGTGAGCCTGGATTTTCTACAAATGACCCCTACCGGATAAAATGGCCAAAGATATATTCGAAGCGATGAAGAATGTCGAAGACGATAATCGCTAAGACTTACAAAAGACAAGGGAACTAGATGAATATGTAGAATTTCTTTGTGCAAAATTGCAAACAAAGCAGTAAGGGGTCAAAGATTAAAAAAAACTTAAAAGGGTAGCTAAATGGGTTGAGAGTATCGAAGCGGAAGTTTTCCAACCTTGTAGAAGAATAATGTCGTCTAGAGGATGTTGTAAGAATCAGAGGGATTTCATTTTCCGGGAAAAAGCAATGTATCCATTACAATTTTCGGATTTGTGGCCAAAAAATAACATTGTAATTAATGTAATGCCAACATTTTCTATCCCTTTCATGTATGTGTTAAAACATTCAACTTATCAAATTAAGGTAACTTCTTTCATTAAAAACATTACATAATAAGTTTCATGCATATAACATAAGACACATTACTATTTACTTTATGTTAAACTTGTATTTCGAAGAGAGAGAGAGAGAGAGAGAGAGAGAGAGATTGAGAGAGAGAGAGAGAGAGTTGTTGAAGGGGCAAGTCAACAATATTCATTGTGAACTTCAAACAACTCCATGCAAGTTTCAATTAATTCAAACTCAGTCTCAAGGAACTCACTTCGCTCCTGTAATGTAGTTCCAGGCCACATGCCTCTTCGATCATTACCATTTAGTTGAAAAAAATTAGTGTCTTCAGCCATTGTAACAACGAGCATTTGCATATTATAAAGCCATAACTTTCTTTGCTCATGTTCTTCATTGATAAATTAGACTGCAAGTATAGGTAATTTTGTTTGCACCCGTTGATAAGCATTCATGAATTGAAACACAATACTTTGCACAAGCTCTTGCAGTCTCACAAACAACGAAGTTAACTCATGGTTAAGCTGGTCTGTCATTTTGCTTCAGAGCTTCAGAGAAAACGCATGCGAATAAACTTTATGGCAAATGTAAAAAAAACAAGGTTTAGATATTTAAGGTTTTAAACATCCTCACAATTCTTTGAACATAATTTCCAATATTTTCTTGCATTTAGATCTTTACCTTTTATCTTTCATTTACCTTTGACATAGATTAGATATAGAGCATTGTCAAGCGATCAAAATGACGTGACTATTCATTTGTGAAAAAAGTAAACACTGTTTGTAAGTTATTCACATAAAGTTAAGAAATAAACATAATATATCATTTACTATTCATATATGAATCACCTTCATATACGAATAAATATATGTTTATCAAGAGCACAAAGAAAATAGGTATGGTTCTATGTTATTCATATGTGATAATATATAAAATTTATATTCAAATGTGAATATACAATGTAATATTCATATGTGAATATATTCACATGTGAATATGTCATATAAACACAATGTTATAATGTAATATTCACAATAAATATACATTCACACATGAATATATCATACAATATTCACATGTGAATATACCATATAAATAGAATATATCATGTAATATTCGCATGTCAATATACCATCACACGTGAATCAAAATATGCTCAATAAGAGCACAAAGCAAATATACAATGTTATATGTTATTCATATATGAATAACATATAAACAACTACAGAGTTCAAATTATAGAAAAAACAATATGAAACATTTCATTGAACTGCTTAAGTGCCCACAAGTTGACTTATATAACTGTGGCAATATCTTCACATAAAATACAATATCAAAACCAAAATATGAACAATAATTATAAAACCGAGATGATAACATTGAATCAAAATAATAATGAAAAACATGATTCTTGATATACATTAATTCAAAACTCAAAAATACAAAATATTAAATCAATGAAAAGACAAAACTTCTTGACTTTTGGTTACATTTCACTCTTCAAAAGCTATGATGAAGCTGATTCATGATATATCGAGAAAACGATCAAACTTGTATCAGATCATTGATTACAAAATATATGAATGGGTGATGCTATAAATCAGTAAATCTCGCTCATTTAGTTGGACGATGTTCCATATTTCAATGAACAAACGTCGATTTGATAAAAGATACGAACTCAAATTGATATTAAAATATCCGATTGAGAGAAAGATATTAAAATTTCATTTGGAGTATCTAATTTGTTAAAATAAATAACAAAATTACACATATACCTGTGTCTTCATTAAAAGCCATGCGCCTTTTTTTTTTAGAAATTTGCGACTAAAATTTTTTCTCGCGTTTTCATCGTATGAAATTGCATTGATGCATATTGAGTTATTTTAATCAAAAAATAGAAACAGATATACCGACATTTATATTTTTTAATTGTCATGTCCGGTTTATCATACAAGGTATACCAAATTTTTTAAAACTATAATACAACACAAATGGGTATACTAGTATTCAGACCACGGAATACAATATGTTATCAATGTACAAGGACATATCTCCCTTTTTCAGCAATATCCAGCTAATTAAATTAACAACAAGAACATCTGCTGGTTACAATCAGCTATTATTCCAGCGGTAGGCTCTATGGCCAATACATCTCACCAACTCAATCATAATCATGTATATGTACCCATTTAGCTACTAGTTGTACTCGACTATAACAATCATCATGACTATATCAACACAGCTAAGAAACTCCTTAATTCAGCTTTATCGACAACTACTTAAATTTTATTAATAAGTCATGGTAATAAATCAAACTATAGTTAACTGAATCATCCGATCAATCAATCACAACTACATACAACTCAACTTTATATATATATATATATATATATATATATATATATATATATATATATATATATATATATATATATATATATATATATATATATGCCAACAGACAACAAAACATATATTCATTTGAGTAACAGATCAGACTACTCACCTAAATTAGGCGTGATACTATCCTCTCGCCTTGAGCTAGATTCCTTATTCTTCATAGCTTCAAATGCTCCTAAGGATCAAATAAATACATATATTTAACTACCAAAGTATAAACCTTTACTCCAAGGTCAAAATTGACTTTATATGTGAATCAACCTACATAGCACCGCTATCCTCAAGCTTAGCGCCGCTAAGGCAGAACTTCATACACAGCGATGCCATCCTTGATCCATAGTGTAACGACCCAAAAATCTTGAATTTATATTCGAGAAAATACTCAAGGAAAAGATTAAAATATTTTGAAAGTTTTAAAATAATGTAGTGGGAAATGTAGTAAAATTCCAAGAGTTTGGAGAAAAATGGTGTAGAAGGGCAAAATGGTCATTTGACATCCAAATACTTCTAAGTAGGAAAAATATGATTTTTGGAGCTAATATGTAACGAAATAAAAATATTTGTGTTTGTGGGTAAAAGTGTGAGAAGTAGAAGTTGGTGTGATAAAAATTATGTTCGTGAGGGTAATTTGGTCATTTTACCATAAAAAGGTAATTTGGTCATTTGACCATCTTCAAGATTCATTATGAAATATATTTTTTGTTTTTGGACTAAAAATGTAAGAAAACCAAATTCTATGTAATAAAAATTGATTGTAGTGGTTAAAGTTCAAGAAAGTGAACTTAGGGACTAAAAATGTAAAATCTGGAAGTATAAAAGGAGAAAATATCTCCCATCTTTGAGCTGATCATTTGGAAGCTACGGGAAGAAGTTCTAGTCATGCGATTTCTGGAAATCTTAGAAGAATTGAAGCAGGAAAATTGGAATTAAAGCTTGGAAGTTGAAGATTATCAAGATTAAGGGTTAGTAGTTGATCTTATAGTCAAATTCTTGAACATGTTCTTCACGGGATGAACTGAAATTTCAGTTTCAGTTATGATTCCAAACGATTTTTATGATCTTTAAGTTCTGCACATGATGTTATGTTAAGTTCATACCAATTAATCCAAGGATGAGTGAAGAATGAAATCAAATGTTTGATTTTCGGATGAAATTTGTCCTATGTTGTATAATTCGTAGAAAAATCATACGCTGTCCAAATCTGGCGATTCCAGTGCCCATGGTTTCGTCTCGATGTCTTTTTCAGTTCATCAGTTGGGGTTCAGACCTCATTCGGTCGTTTTCTAGGGTTTTGAACCCTATTTCCACGAGTATGATTTCTGTGTCCAATTTTGTTGTGAAATTCTTGTAAAATCGTGTGTTCACTGGATTGTTCTGAAATTTTGTGTGGAGAAGAACCTTGTCATGAGCCATACTCGACCAAAAGGGATTGACTCAGTTCATTGTTTTGGTTTGGACTTTGGTGTGTGCAATCCGACCTCCACAGATTGGTTGCTGCACACCTAGGTCAACTTGTGGGATTTTTATTTCCTAAATGTTCCATGGTTGATCCAATTCCATTAGGAAGCTAGGGTTCCAATGCCTTCTCTTTGACTGAACCAGAATTTTTGCTGTGCACATTGTCCTTGTTGCATGATTTTTAATTCTCAGTTGGCTTATGCTTTGAGTTTGATTTTTGGATGAGAGCTTTATCTTCATGTCTAGTGTAACTCATCCAAAAGGCTTGACTTATTTCCGTTCAGAAGTCAGGTTGTTGGACAAATCTTGTCAACCTATGCTGAGTTGTGACAGAAATGTTGCTGCTCATTTCCTTCATATTGTATGATTTTTAATTCTTAATTGGTTTGTCTTTTGGGTCTGAATTTCGGAGGGTAGTCTCTTGGTTATATCTAGTATGCCTATGTAAGAGGGTTTTCCTTTATTCCATTCCCAAGTGGAATGGAATTGGTAATTCCTCCGTTAATCCAGATTTGTGACAGATTGCACTGTCAATCTTGTTACTTATTTTCTAAGGTCTTAAAGTATGATTCAAGTCTCGGTACCTTCTCGAGACTTGTCATGTATTGTGTCTACTTTTCAGAATGTTTGAGTTTGTGTCATTCGGGTTTCTGAGTTGGGAGTTATGGTCAATTCTTTGACCATGCGTCTTAGATATCAAAATCTAAAAATAAGTAAATAATGTGATATTAATCTATTACGATGTAGATTAAGAGGTCTTTAATTGTTACTAAGGCCTAGCTTGTATTAACTAGAATGTTAAATGAACTCCTTAGGTATTAAGGAGTAAAGTTGAAGGAAAGGAAAACACAACGGGAAGAAGTGATTCTAGTTAGACTTCTCTAACTAGACGAGGTGAGTACATGTAGTATTTTTATCCATTCTGGGGTACATGACAAGTAAGTATGTTCAAGATTTCTTATAAAATTTCTATATGTGAAATTATATGCAAAATTATTATTTCTAACTTGTTGTGAAAGTATAATGCTATGTTTGAAGTTATGTTTTGAACTACAAGTTAAATTAAGTGAAAGTATGTTGGTCTATGAACCAATTATGTGAAAGTATATTTTGATTACAAGTTATATATGTTTTCAAGTATGGATAGGCATATAGCCACAAGATGTTTAAGAAGTATGTTTTGGTTACAAACTGTATATGTTTTCAAGTACAAACGGGCATATAGCCATAAGATGCTTGGAAAGTATGATTTGGCATTAAGCCTAAAATGTTATAAAGACGTGTTTTAAACATATGGTTTATGTGAAATAAAATTATGAATTTGGCATTCAGCCATAAAGACATGAAATGGTGAAGTTTGGCAATTAGCCACTATGTAAGTAAGTAATGTTAAAGTAAGCAGAAAATGTTTTGTATGACTGGTAATTGTAGCAAGCAGCGTTAGTAAGGGAACTATGTTCAAACCTACCTGGGTTAGGTAAGGGGTCTACTGGGGCAAAAGCCCCATCGCGAAGTAGATTGCCTCAGCACTTCTATGGTGAGGATTGATCCGTTCTTTCTAGCCATAGAGACTTGGGGTATCACTTATGGTAATTAAAGCCCTAAGTATAAAAATCCAGCAAGCTTATAAAACTAGTCAAAGAAAGATGCTATTTTTGCAAAGTATGTTACGAAATGATTTTGAGAAGTAAAGAGTTATAGTACGTTGCTACTATAAAGTTTTGAATGATGTTATTTTTGCAAAGTATGATATGAAATGATTTTGAAAAGTAAAGAGCTATGGTATGTTACTACTATAAAGCTTTGAAAGATGTTTTATGTTATAAATTTTATAAAATAGTTGGAAAAAGAAGTTAAATGTTTGAGTCTAAAACTCATGTAACTCACGAGACATTTTTGTCTTACGTATTCTATGTTTTGTCATGTATCCCAGGTTAAAATGCTAAGGTATAATTGGTTGAAGTTTAGCTGGAGTGGAGCCCACATAGCTCCTGTCTTGGACACAAGGTTTAATCCTTTATTGCTTACTATGGTTAGTTTTGGTATGGATTTGTAACACCCACAGTTTTAAACATGTAAATTATCGGTTTTCGATAAACCGTATTTTTGTATTCATGAACTTTTATGAAAAACCATAGTATTTGCAAACAGTAGAAATGGGGTGTCACAAGTTGGTATCAGAGCCATAGTTTAAGCGAATTAGGATTGGATCGTTCCAATCCTAGTCTTAAACTCATGTTATAGGAAAGTTAGTTCATGAAAGTATGTTATATGATGTCTTAAATGACTAAGATATTATGCATCACTTAAAATATGCAAATATATAACACTAAGAAATGTTAAGCTAACGTTTTGATTGAGCAAAAGTTTGACCGTTAAGAAAATTGTAAGTTATTTTCCATAGCTGTCTATATCTATTAAAGACTATGTTTATGAAGTAATAAAATTTGTAGTATTGATCATCATGTATTATAATGGTGTTATGCTAAGGGAACCAGTGACCCATGAAACCTTGTGGTAACAGCAGAATCAATATGTATAGGTGGTTATGGTAATATGGGCCCGTATTATCATAATCACAGGATATGTATTGAGACTGGTGGAATCGTAAAGGAATTATGGTAATCTGGTGGGTAAGGGTTTTGAAGAAAGTAGTAAGGATAACATAGGAGTTATATGCCTTTGTAATAAGAACAAGTAAGATTATAAGTATTAAAAGATACTGCAGTGGATATATACCACTTAATATGGTAAAGTAAAAGAAATCAATAAGATAGTTAATACTCCTTAGACAGGTTGAAAGGCATTAAAGTATATGTCTGCAGAGTCGAGAAAAAGTATGAATAAGAGCAACTTAAAGAGGAATTAAATTCCGCAACCAAATGAATGAAATAAAAGAAGAAATACCAGTAATGAAAGAGTATAACGAAGTATGTTAACTGAAGAAAAACCAAAATAAACAGACGAGAAGTTACTACTTCTGAATGTGAATAACAGGTAAAAGTGTTTCATAATTGTGAGAAATGGTCGGTACATGGTTAATAATTATGAAATGTAAAGATACGTGTATGAGTGTACATATATGTTTATATATGTGAAAGAAAGAGTAAATGTGAAAATTATATAATATAAAAAGTGAGATAATGTATTTGACAAATAACTTCAAAATACAAAAGAACGAAAGATAGCAAGAAAATAAGTGGGAGTTGTGTACCACCTAAAGGTATATAAGAAGTGAGTCTTATATGAAATATGAAATATATAATACTGTAAAGAAAGGTATGGTGTATATCTCCTTAAGATATGAAAAAGTAAAGAGTGTAAAGAAATGAAGTTTAAATGAAAGAATAATGTGATGTGTTAGGCATGTAGCCTTATGACACATAAAGAGAAATGGTAAAAGATACAATGAAAGAAACTTTGGGTTTAAAACCTAAAAAGTTTATAAGTAAAATGTATGAGATGTAAAGATCGAATGTCTATAAAAAAATGGTGGTGGTAATCTATATAATTATGAAAGTAGTGTATGCTTAATAAGTATGATGAAATAAAACAAGTAATTGTTGGGTCAGAAATGCAAGTCCTTATGGAAGTATTATTATGATGCAGTTGGGGTGAACGGTAAAAGTTATTTTTGGCATTATCCAAAACAAGTAAATGGTAATGAATGGAAAAAGGTAAAACTTAAGTTGTCTATGGAAGTAGTAATTTAATTTTGTTTGAAAAGTAAATGACAGTTAAAATATGTTAGCTATATTTCTTCTTAGTAAAGAAGAAAGAATGTAAAGGAAGAAAAATATATGAAAATAAAGTTTAATGAATGCAAGATAAGTCTAGATGGTAAAGTGGAACATTATTCTAAAAGAATGGTTAGAACGTTATGAAAAGTGTAATAAGTACGAAAAGATGATTTATCATACATAAAATGTATGAGATTTGATATATTATTTGAAAAATCAAATCAATTATGGTAAACAAATGAAAGACCGGTAGAAAAAGAGTAAGTAGTAGATAAAGTGCTAAACTGAGCACTAGTGTGAGAAATAAGAACTACAAGAAAGTACTAAAACATAATTAATAATATGAGAATGGTACACGAGGTACCTAAGAATATAAGAAGTGTACTCATGAAAATACTGTAAGAAAGCTGAAAATGAAAAAGACATGATTATATTAGTAAGTGTAATGAGTAAATGAGACCGAAATCTCATAAATAATAAAGGAGGATGAAAGAAGCATTTAAATTGCCAATATGTCAAAATTGTGAATGTATTATAAATAGAAGTGATATAATGTATGTGCTAATGAAAGTAATACATATAATGTACAGGAAATGAGTAAGAAGTATATGAAAATGAAATTTCATAAATTGAGAATTAAGAAATGAAAGCAACAATTGAGTCATTAATAAAAGCTAAGATGTGAAAGTAATATATGTACTAAATGGTACGGGATATGTATTTATAGAAAATAATACATGTATATTATAGAGTGGAAAAGATAGTAATTTATAGTGAACATATGAAAGCTAATAAAGATTAAAATGAAGTATATAATTAGTAAATTAATGTCAAGAGTAGAAAATAAGGAAGTTGACAGAAATAATAGGTCAACTTCAACAGTAAAATTGTACAAATCTACCAAGCCAAAAATTATGTATCATAAATAGAAAGAAACCTACGAATGTCTAGTTTCAAAAACAAAAATCGGTACGTCATTTTGACTTTTCTAGAGTGAGATATGCAAATTCTCGTGTGAGGTGTACTGTTTCGACAGATTCTGTCCCAAACAGAAAAGTGAGGATGTAAAGTGTAACGAAAGAAAGAGAATACTTACCTTATAAATGGTAATGAACCGGAAGTTGTTAGTAGTTAAAAAGAAGAACAAACTTGAAGTTTAAAAAAAAATTGCTTAAGAAAAATGTCCACTAAGGGACAAAATTTTACAATAAAAGATTTAGTGTATTTATGAATTTTGTATAAATACAAATTATGTTTAATTGTATTTGGAAAAAGTTTTATAAGTAAATAATATGATTAATATAATCTCATGAAGTTTTGGTAAACATATGAGAAGGATTACAAAGTAAGCTGCTATTTTTGATAAGAAGATGAAAGTATGAAATCACTTTGTAAAATAAGCTTTACTAAAAGATTTATATATGAATGAAATGAGGTAAAAAGAGATGTAATGAGAATATGGGATGGGTGAGTTCTTGAGGAAATGAAGCAGAAATATGAAGCACCTTATGAGAAATTGAAAGAAATATTCAGGAGGAAGAGACTATGTAAATTCCTCATAAAGAATTGAAAATAGAAACCTTTAACGGCTGATTAAAGAACCAAAAACAATTATAGAAGGAAATACTAAAAAAAAGATAAAAGAATAAAGAATATGACTATGTGTTGATAAACGGAAGTATTTACTAGGAACTAAACTTTGGCTGAGAGCCTTTGAAAAGGAGGGAAAAGTGATCCCTTAACTTAGTAGTTGTGTGATGATTCCGAGGACAGAATCCCAATAAGGGGGAGGTAGTTGTAACAACCCAAAAATCTTGAATTTATATTCGAGAAAATACTCAAGGAAAAGATTAAAATATTTTGAAAGTTTTAAAATAATGTAGTGGGAAATGTAGTAAAATTCCAAGAGTTTGGAGAAAAATGGTGTAGAAGGGCAAAATGGTCATTTGACATCCAAATACTTCTAAGTAGGAAAAATATGATTTTTGGAGCTAATATGTAATGAAATAAAAATATTTGTGTTTGTGGGTAAAAGTGTGAGAAGTAGAAGTTGGTGTGATAAAAATTATGTTCGTGAGGGTAATTTGGTCATTTTACCATAAAAAGGTAATTTGGTCATTTGACCATCTTCAAGATTCATTATGAAATATATTTTTTGTTTTTGGACTAAAAATGTAAGAAAACCAAATTCTATGTAATAAAAATTGATTGTAGTGGTTAAAGTTCAAGAAAGTGAACTTAGGGACTAAAAATGTAAAATCTGGAAGTATAAAAGGAGAAAATATCTCCCATCTTTGAGCTGATCATTTGGAAGCTACGGGAAGAAGTTCTAGTCATGCGATTTCTGGAAATCTTAGAAGAATTGAAGCAGGAAAATTGGAATTAAAGCTTGGAAGTTGAAGATTATCAAGATTAAGGGTTAGTAGTTGATCTTATAGTCAAATTCTTGAACATGTTCTTCACGGGATGAACTGAAATTTCAGTTTCAGTTATGATTCCAAACGATTTTTATGATCTTTAAGTTCTGCACATGATGTTATGTTAAGTTCATACCAATTAATCCAAGGATGAGTGAAGAATGAAATCAAATGTTTGATTTTCGGATGGAAATTTGTCCTATGTTGTATAATTCGTAGAAAAATCATACGCTGTCCAAATCTGGCGATTCCAGTGCCCATGGTTTCGTCTCGATGTCTTTTTCAGTTCATCAGTTGGGGTTCAGACCTCATTCGGTCGTTTTCTAGGGTTTTGAACCCTATTTCCACGAGTATGATTTTTGTGTCCAATTTTGTTGTGAAATTCTTGTAAAATCGTGTGTTCACTGGATTATTCTGAAATTTTGTGTGGAGAAGATCCTTGTCATGAGCCATACTCGACCAAAAGGGATTGACTCAGTTCATTGTTTTGGTTTGGACTTTGGTGTGTGCAATCCGACCTCCATAGATTGGTTGCTGCACACCTAGGTCAACTTGTGGGATTTTTATTTCCCAAATTTTCCATGGTTTAGGTCTGAAAATTTGATGGGAAGGTCATCCTAATGTCTACAGTGTTCCATCCAGAGGGCTTGATCCAATTCCATTAGGAAGCTAGGGTTCCAATGCCTTCTCTTTGACTGAACCAGAATTTTTGCTGTGCACATTGTCCTTGTTGCATGATTTTTAATTGTCAGTTGGCTTATGTTTTGAGTTTGATTTTTGGATGAGAGCTTTATCTTCATGTCTAGTGTAACTCATCCAAAAGGCTTGACTTATTTCCTTTTAGACGTCAGGTTGTTGGACAAATCTTGTCAACCTATGCTGAGTTGTGACAGAAATGTTGCTTCTCATTTCCTTCATATTGTATGATTTTTAATTCTTAATTGGTTTGTCTTTTGGGTCTGAATTTCGGAGGGTAGTCTCTTGGTTATATCTAGTATGCCTATGTAAGAGGGTTTTCCTTTATTCCATTCCCAAGTGGAATGGAATTGGTGATTCCTCCGTTAATCCAGATTTGTGACAGATTGCACTGTCAATCTTGTTACTTATTTTCTAAGGTCTTAGAGTGTGATTCAAGTCTCGGTATCTTCTCGAGACTTGTCATGTATTATGTCTACTTTTCAGAATGTTTGAGTTTGTGTCATTCGGGTTTCTGAGTTGGGAGTTATGGTCAATTCTTTGACCATGCGTCTTAGATATCAAAATCTAAAAATAAGTAAATAATGTGATATTAATCTATTACGATGTAGATTAAGAGGTCTTTAATTGTTACTAAGGCCTAGCTTGTATTAACTAGAATGTTAAATGAACTCCTTAGGTATTAAGGAGTAAAGTTGAAGGAAAGGAAAACACAACGGGAAGAAGTGATTCTAGTTAGACTTCTCTAACTAGACGAGGTGAGTACATGTAGTATTTTTACCCATTCTGGGGTACATGACAAGTAAGTATGTTCAAGATTTCTTATAAAATTTCTATATGTGAAATTATATGCAAAATTATTATTTCTAACTTGTTGTGAAAGTATAATGCTATGTTTGAAGTTATGTTTTGAACTACAAGTTAAATTAAGTGAAAGTATGTTGGTCTATGAACCAATTATGTGAAAGTATATTTTGATTACAAGTTATATATGTTTTCAAGTATGGATAGGCATATAGCCACAAGATGTTTAAGAAGTATGTTTTGGTTACAAACTGTATATGTTTTCAAGTACAAACGGGCATATAGCCATAAGATGTTTGGAAAGTATGATTTGGCATTAAGCCTAAAATGTTATAAAGACATGTTTTAAACATATGGTTTATGTGAAATAAAAGTTATGAATTTAGCATTCAGCCATAAAGACATGAAATAGTGAAGTTTGGCAATTAGCCACTATGTAAGTAAGTAATGTTAAAGTAAGCAGAAAATGTTTTGTATGACTGGTAATTGTAGCAAGCAGCGTTAGTAAGGGAACTATGTTCCAACCTACCCGGGTTAGGTAAGGGGTCTACTGGGGCAAAAGCCCCATCGCGAAGTAGATTGCCTCAGCACTTCTATGGTGAGGATTGATCCGTTCTTTCTAGCCATAGAGACTTGGGGTATCACTTATGGTGATTAAAGCCCTAAGTATAAAAATCCAGCAAGCTTATAAAACTAGTCAAAGAAAGATGCTATTTTTGCAAAGTATGTTACGAAATGATTTTGAGAAGTAAAGAGTTATAGTACGTTGCTACTATAAAGTTTTGAATGATGTTATTTTTGCAAAGTATGATATGAAATGATTTTGAAAAGTAAAGAGCTATGGTATGTTACTACTATAAAGCTTTGAAAGATGTTTTATGTTATAAATTTTATAAAATAGTTGGAAAAAGAAGTTAAATGTTTGAGTCTAAAACTCATGTAACTCACGAGACATTTTTGTCTTACGTATTCTATGTTTTGTCATGTATCCCAGGTTAAAATGCTAAGGTATAATTGGTTGAAGTTTAGCTGGAGTGGAGCCCACATAGCTCCTGTCTTGGACACAAGGTTTAATCCTTTATTGCTTACTATGGTTAGTTTTGGTATGGATTTGTAACACCCACAGTTTTAAACATGTAAATTATCGGTTTTCGATAAACCGTATTTTTGTATTCATGAACTTTTATGAAAAACCATAGTATTTGCAAACAGTAGAAATGGGGTTTCACACATAGCACCGCTAAGTATGAACTCGGCAATAGCTCGCTTCTAAACTGATTCAGACTCATCCCTTAGAGGTACCACAGCCTCCAAAAGAAGCCATAACACCATTAGGGGTATGATTTAATCCTTAACTTCCATATTTTGGCACATTTTCTCATTGGAACATTAAAACATCAAATCGATCGTTTTAACAAGTTATTATTCAATTACTGATCGTAGAGGATCATCCATAGCTAGGGTTACAACTGATAACTCATCATAGCTTAGGATTGATCATAATTTCTAAAGTGAAGGAATTACCTTCCAAGATAGAATTAGGGTGTGTAATTCCTCTACTCCAGATTCTTAACATCTCATCCCCTTCCTTCTAAAAATAACCATTGGTTTCTCAAGAACCAAATGACCAGCTTAAAGCATAAAATTCCGTCTGTCCTAGCATCGCTAACAATATCTATATAGCCGCTAAGAGCATCGCCTGTTCATAGCATCAATATCTATCTCCGGATAGTGTCGCTATCTACCCAAGGAACCTTTTCTGCATCGTGATACTGACAACGCCTAGTGATATCAAGTATTTTAGGCGTTGTTGAGCCCTGTTCTTGATAAAATTATATCAGATATGTCTGGGTATTCTCACTTTTCATGCCAGGACTTGTTTGGAAGAAAAGAATAGAAACAGGGACTAAAAGCGTGCAAAAGGAAGAAGTTTGGAAAAGAATGAAAAATCAAGGAAACACGTACGCGTGCCGCGGATCTATGATACGCGCGACGCGGGCTTAAGGCGGTGGAACACATTCAAATGCCGAAGAAACGGGAAAAGATTAGTACGCGCGACGCGGATTCTTCATCTGCGCGACGCGGATTCTTCATCTGCGCGGCGCGGCTGCAAGAATTCATTCCAGCAACTTCTCAACATAAATAGATGCATTTTCAGCCGAAAACCCTAGCAAAGACCGGGTGTAAAATCGACCTTGAAGCTCTTTGACTCCAAGATTTCGTTCCAGCAACTTCTCAAGTGGTATTTTCATGTTTTGGATTTTATTTTCATTTAGTTAGATAATTGTAAGCTTTAGTTGTATCTTTGGGAGTGACAACCATTGATACCAAGCTTTAGGTTTCTGTTTTATGACATTTTGTTACTGTTTGGATGTTTGGATATTGGATTTGATGAATAAGAAGCATTTGGTTACAAGTAATATTGGCATTTTGGTGTTTTTATGCTTGTGTTTGGTTTTGGATGTTTGATTTGTGTTTGGATATTGTTTTAGCCTTGTTGGAACTGTTTTCCCTTGCTGAAATCAGTAGCTAATTAGGTTAGTTTTTAGGCATTAAACATTGGCTGGTAACTGTTTAGTAGAACTCTAGTTAGTGGCTAGTTTATGCTTTGCTTGGTTTTGCTAGTTTGGATGCCTTTGATTGCTTCTGATTCAGAGATGCACTTCTGATTTCAGAAAGTAACTAGGTTCATTTGAGCTTAGCTTAGCTTGGCTTGAGTTTGTTTGATCATTGACTTAGGGTGTTAGTGATTAAGAAGATAGAAACTGATTCCTCCGACTATAGCGTGACACTACTAGTTGGTAATCTTTCATTTAGTCTAACCACGAAGCTCCTGCGGATCGACCCTGACTACCACTATACTAGTGTGTGTTAGGTTTTTATTTATTTTTGACCGCACGACGACCACTGCGTTGTCAGATACCTTTCTTCATAGCGTCACTATCTTCTACCAATAGCATCGGTAACACTTTAGTTCCTTTGAACTTCTGCAGCTGAGACACATAGAAGGTGTTGTAGATCAGACTCAACCCGTCAGGTAGCTCCAATCGATACGCTACCTTTCCTACTCGTGCAATAACTCTGTACGACCCAATATACCGAGCCCCCAACTTTCCTCTATTTCGAAACCGAATCACCGCTTTCTAAGGAGAAGCCTTCAACATAATGTAATCTCCCACCTAAAACTCCATATCCAAATGCCTTTTGTCGGTGTAGCTCTTCTGACGACTCTGTGTAGTAACTAGACGATCCCACACCATCTAAATCAGCTTAGTCGTCTCAAGCACGATATTTGTGCTTCCCAATACCCACTGACCAACCTCGCCCCAATAACTGGGCGTCCTGCACTTCCTACCATACAACAGCTCGAATGGAGACATATCAGTACTAGAGTGGAAGCTGTTGTTGTAAGAAAACTCTGCCAAAGGAAGATATCGATCCCAACTACCCCCGAAATCAATGTCACAAGCTCAGAGCATATCTTTGAGCGTCTGAATTGTACACTCACTCTAACCGTCTATCTGTGGGTGAAACATCGTGCTGAATCCTAACTAAGTACCCATCTCCTCATGAAACTTTTCCCAAAACCGCGAGGTGAACCGCGTGTCCCTATCAGAGACAATAGAAACTGGCACGCCATGATCTTCCTGACATAAATATCTGCAAGCTTCTCTACCGAGGAGCTCTCCTGAATAGGTAAGCACTAAGCACTCTTAGTCAACCCATCGAAGGTGACCTATATCGCATCGACTCCTCGCGGAGTCTTGGAAAGTTTAGCGATCAAATCCATCGTGACATGTTCCCACTTCCACATGGGAGTAGTTAAGAAATGAGAACTCTAGGTCAACCAATCGAAGGTGACCCATATCGCATCGACTCCTCGCGGAGTCTTGGAAAGTTTCATGATCAAATCCATCATGACATGTTCCCACTTCCACACGGGAATCTCCAAAGGCTAACTTACCATGGTCGTTGGTGCTCAGCCTTCACCTTCCGACATATCAAGCACTCCTCTACATATTTGGCTACATCTCTCTATGCATGGTTACCAATAATTCTCACGCAAGTCCCTCTACATCTTTGTTGCACCCGAATGTATGGAAAACTTGGACTTGCGAGCCTCGTCCATCAAGATCTTTTTGTTACCCCCAGTGAAAAGGATCCAAACCCGTTTGTATCATGTCATCAATCCCCAACGAATATCGAATTTTTCCCGAAACCCTCTCATGTTTGGCGTTCTCATCAAGAATCGCCACTTCCTGAGCCTTACCAATCATTTCCAACAGAGGAGTAACCACTGTCATCCGTAAGCACAACCCTCGTAGTGGCTCTCCAAATGTTTTTGGCTAAGAGCATCAGCAACTACGTTCATTTTACCGGGGTGGTAAAGTATCTCATAGTCATAGTCCTTCACTACGTCAAGCCACCTCATTTGATGCATGTTTAGGTTCTATTGATCCATCGATATTTAAGGTTCTTGTGGTCAGTGTATATACTATACTTAACCCCATATAGATAATGCCTCCATATTTTGAGGGCAAAAACCACTGCCCCTAGCTCTAGATCGTGTGTAGGATAATTTTCCTGGTGAGGCTTCATTATAAACCAACTTAAAAAGCTATTTTATCTGTATATTACTGTCTCCATCCGAATTAAAAATATTTATGAAGTTTATTAGTCATTATTTATCTTTGGAAACGTCTTGAAAGATCAAAGTTCCAGGAAATATATTGGTAAAACTTTTATTATTTTATTCTAATAATGTTGCTTTTTTTAAATATAGGGAGTAGATTTCCAAATGATTCTAAATTCCTTTATTAAATTACACAAAAGCGCATGCACTGCATCGCATAACATAATTTAGAACTTTTCTGATACAATTTTGACTATAAACAGCATATGAAAAAAAAGTACATATCAAAAAAATTGAAAGGAAAAAAATATATGGATTTTATTAAAATAATCATTTGTTATTTTACATTTATATTGTTTTAAATAATTTTTATTCCAACAATATGTGAAATATACTTCTTAATCATTTACAACTTTTTATTAGGTTTAATTTTCTTTTCGTTGAATATTTTATTAAATTTTATAACATTGACCATAACCTAATTTTAACATATTATTTAGAATAGATTTTTATTTTATTTAAGGTTTTATTATTTAAAAATGTTTAGTATTGCAAGAAAAAATTTCATTACTAAGAGGTAGTATCTTACTATTTCATTTATAACCAATGAGTTAATAAATAAATATAATAAAAATCTTCAAGTTTATATTTTGTAGTATTTATCATTATGAATTATTAAATATTGAGTATAACCATATATATATATATATATATATATATATATATATATATATATATATATATATATATATATATATATATATATATATATATATATATATATATATGTATGTATGTATGTATGTATGTATGTATGTATGTATGTATGTATGTATGTATGTATGTATGTATGTATGTATGTGTGTATGTGTGTGTGTATATATATATATATATATATATATATATATATAATGGATAAAAGTAAAAATAAATTCGAAATTATACAAAAATTGTATCCATGCACATCCTGTTGGTAGGCTCTATTAAAAATCATGTGGTTTGAGGCAACTCTTTATGTTAAACCATATTAATTTGAATTTATTTGATGAGTTGTATTTATTCATTAAAATTGTTACAAATTTGTCTACAAATATATGACAGTCTATTCTATTATCATATAATTAAAAATAATGAAGATATTTTTGTATACACTTTTTTAATATGATGTAAGAATAACATGCATTTGTCTATATTCTAACTATAAATAATTTTTCCTGCGCGCCGCACAGGCATTCGCCTAGTATATCTTATCAAGGAAGCATTTTGACATCAACCACAATTATTTGAAACTGACAAAACTTTTCATTTTCTATCTTAATTACACACTTAATTCATTTATAATTCTAATTTTAATGTTAATTCTATGATTTATACATAATATACGTAATTTATTACTTTAGTTTGGTTGTAAATATTATCTTTTTAATTCTATCACTATTAGTTATCCATCTAATATACTTACTTTTTTCATTCAAAAAACAAATAAAATATCAAATGAAGTTGGAAAATATGTTCAAATACTACTTTTAAAATTATTAAAAAATATAACATAATGTTATATGAAAATAAACTCATCTATAACTCTAATTTCAATGTTAATTCTATGAATTTTAACAAAATATACTTAATTTGTTAATTTAGTTCGGTTGTAAATATTATCATTTTAATTCTATCAATATATAGTTATCAATCTAATATATTTATTTTTTTCATTCAAAACGAAAAAAATATCAAATAAAATTGGAAAATTTTGTTTAAATGCTACTTTATTAAATGATTAAAAAATATAACATAATGTTCAATGAAAAATCTAAATTGAAATATGAAATTAACAAAAAATTTGACCAAAATTGTTTTTTCTAATAATGAAAATTCTCAAAAGATGTAGTTTTCTATTAATTAAAAAAATAATAATTGCATTTACATCTTAATTGGTTAATTTGAAACCTAAATAACTATTCATATTTATTAAATTAATAGCATTTACTAACAACATTTTGTATTCCTCTTATGTTGTTGTTATATAAGTAGAATTTTCTTATAAAAACATTCATGTCTTCAAGTGTTTGTGATTAAAATATGAAGAGTAGAAGAAAATGGAAAAATACACCAACATTGATTTTTATATATTCTTAAAATTTCTTTTACATTCTTTGTATTGTTTAAGAGTGTTTGATGTATTTTTTTAATACAAACATTATAATAGTAACTTTGGCACTTTTATGTTATTAAAAGTTGTACTATTTAATTTTTTATAGTATTTTTTATTCGTAAAATTGTGATGTATAAAATCATGAAATTTTTTCTACAATTTTTATGATTATGGAGGGTTTGACGTGGTTTATGAATATAAATGCTATAATAGATGTTTCAATGCTTTTATGTTATTAATTTTTTTTTCATACTTTTTGTCATTCGTTAGATTTTGATACGTAAAATCAAAAAATTGTCTCTACGAATTTTTTATATGATATACGAGTGTTTAATGTATTTTTAAAATAAATATTTTATAATGGATATTTCGATAGTATCATGTTATTAAAAGGTGTAGTATTTATTTTTATACTATTTTTTATTCGTTAGATTGCGATATCTAAAATCATGTGTGTGTGTGTGTGTGTGTGTGTGTATATATATATATATATATATATATATATATATATATATATATATATATATATATATATATATATGTATGTATATATATATATATATATATATATATATATATATATATATATATATATATATATATATATATATATTCATTCGACAATTAATAAATGAAACAAATGTATTGTTTTAATCATATTTCTTATTGGAAAACAAAACGAACTATAAAATTTTTGGATGCTTTAACTAAACACTTCATGATGTTATTTGTGATGAAATTATTTTTTAATAAAGAAAAATGGAAATCATGGTTTATTTAGGATGGAAACAAAATTTGACATAACTTAAAACGCTCCATAAAATTACCAGTTAAATGATATACATGACCAATGATTTAAAACTATGAAGATTAATGAAACTAATTAGTTAAATAGAGTTTTCCCTTTGCTACTGACGTAGGTTTTCATCTAGAAATATTAAATAATGATTCGTTAGAGTTAACAATTTTTTACTCATTTAAGATAGTTTTTTAATCTTTAATGTTAATATATATTAACAATTTTTACTTATTTAATTTACGAACTGCTAAATTAGAAATATTAAAACAAGTTATCTTTGTAATCTTTTATGTTATAATATACTTTTTCATAACAACTCTTATTATTTTACAAATCAAAATATCGTTTTCTCATCTATTAAAACATAATCCTAAAGAATAGTAACAATAACCATCATAAGTATCAATTGTGTAACATAATTTATAAAATTCTGTTGAGTTGTAATAGTTAATAACTTTCAGATGGAATTTGAGGAACTTTGACATTAAAAGAAATATTGCAATATAGTTAACCAACAATAACTCTTTCTAACTAAAAAACTTTTCACTTATGTTAGTTCATTACCAATAAATCTAAAAAATTTCACAATAAATATTCCAACTATACTATGAATTTCTTTTCTTATTTTTACCATCATCTAAAGAAATTTTTATATTGTTTATTTATTATTATATAAATTAACAAATTTAATTTCTGATGTTTTTAGAACGAATGTCTTGATATAAGAAAATATATTGATGATACATCAACACTTTGATTTCTTATATAAAATTATTATTTCATAGTTGATGATAATGACTTAGATATTTTTTAACAAAATACATTTGTTATTATTTTAACTATATAATTTTGTTCCTGCGCAACGCGCGGATATTCGCCTAGTATATTATAAAAGAAGCACATTTCCAAGCACCACGTTGATTTGAAACTTCCATGTCTTTTCATATTTCCAATGACATTTCAAATTTCTTTTTATAATGCTTACTAATTGTTTTATCATAATCATATTTTACAATCACCTAAAGTATGTGTATATTTAATAAAGTCTGTCATAAATTTCTGGTTTTTCTTTATGATAAAAATATAATTAATACTTTTCTTTGATCGAATTGAATGTTTTTTTACAAAATATTTATTAAATCATATATAATTAATACTTAAATTTGATCAAATTCAATAGTTTTTACAAAATACTTAGGAAATCATATATTATAATTATATTTTTAAGAAATGAAGTTTGCTAATATATAAGTGAATTTTACAATTAAGTGTGTGTGTGAGTGTGTGTGTGTGTATATATATATATATATATATATATATATATATATATATATATATATATATATATATATATATATATTAACATTATTAATATAGACATTTTTCCTTCAACGACATTTATTTAAAGCTTTTATGACTTTTCAAATTGTTTTAATAATAATGTTAACGTTAGTTTATAATCATAAATGTTACGATAAAGTTATATATTATAATTATATTATCACATGATTCATTGTAATTCATTTTAAATAAACATTAGTTTTTAACTGTTTAAAGTTAACGATGAAACATGATTTTAACTTTATTATATATGTAATTTTTAAATTTAAATGTACGTAAAAACATGCTTTTATTATGTTTATTAAATCAATACAATCATTATCATTAGTTTGTAATCATAAATATTATGACTAAGTTAGATATTATAATGATATTATCATATTAACTTAGGTGGTTTATTTTAGTTAAACATTAGTATTTAGTTGTTTAAGTGTTGACGATAAAAAATATGTTTTTAAATTTATTGTATACGTAATGTGTAAAATTAGTTAAACCGGTATACGACGGTCTAAAGCGTTATCATAAGTTAACATTAGCGGACATTGTAATTTATTTCATCATTTTAAGTATCATAAATATCAATTAAATATCTTAAGTAAAAAATATCATTTGAATTGTATAGATTAGTTTGAAGTTAGAGAGTTTTGACATTAAAATAAATATTCACTAAAGTTAGTTTATTTTCATTAAATATATGGTTTAATATAACCACAAGAAAAGACTTCATATCAACTAGGGACTTCACCATTGTGATAAAAAAAAAATACTAATATAAGTGAATTTGATCTAATGAAATATGAGTGAGCTATCCAATTGCAGTTGTATACGATACAGAAATCAATCAATATTAAAAATAAAAATGATATATCGGGATTGGAGATGATATTCGCTAATGATATAGTATATTTGTGTTTATATTTATATTTTCTTTGTAGTTTTTGTTGATAGATACATAATTATGATGCAAAATAAATTAGATATTTATTTTAAAAAATAATAATCTTAATATTATTTCGTTAATTGGATTATGTTATTATAACTGCTTTGAAATTATTTATTTTCAACTTTCTAATAAATGTCTTTTTTTTATCTTATAGTTAAAGATAAAATCAATAATTTACAACAATATTTTGTTTTAGTATAAGAATAATTATTTCATAGTTAATGATAATAACTTAAATGTTTTTGAAAATATATATCTATTAACAATTTACTAGGTAATATTTTCTTACTCAACGCGCGGGCATTTGCGTTATATATATATATATATATATATATATATATATATATATATATATATATATATATATATATATATATATATATATATATATATATATATATATATATATATATATATATATATATATACACACCCCTGTGGCAATGTCTTCACATGAAATATAATATCAGAACCCAAATACGACCAATAATTATAAAATTGGGATGATAACCTTGAATCGGAATATTAATGAAAAAACATGATTCTTGATATACATTAATTGAAAACTCAAAAGGACGAAATATTAAATCAATGAAAAGACAAAAGTTCTTGACTTTTAGTTACATTTCACTCTTCAAAGGCTATGATGCAGCTGATTCATGATATATATTGAGAAGACAATCAAAGTTGTATCAGATCGTTGATTACAAAATATACGAATATGATGCTATAAGTCAATAAATCTCGCTCATTTAGTTGGAAGATGTTTCATATTTCAATGAATAGAACGTTTATTTGATAAAAGATATGAACTCAAATTGAAATTTTAATAAAAGTCACAAATTTTATTAACAGATTCGATAAAGAGAAAGATATTATAATTTCATTTGGAGTATCTAATTTGGTAAAAGAAATAAAAATTTACACATATACCAATGTATTCATCAAAAGCCTTGCGCCTCTTTTTATAGAAAATTGCAACTGAGATATGTTCTTGCTTTTTCGTGATATGTAATTGCATTGATGCATATTGAGTTTATTTTAATAAAAAAATAAAAATAAATGTAAAACATTTATATTTTTTATGCTTTATTAAATGGTATACATGTTGAAGTTTATCAATTTTATGCTCTACATGATTCATTAAAAAAATGAATCATCAATGCATTTTTTAAGAGTTTTTTTTGTAAACTTTGTTGTATTTGTTATATATATATATATATATATATATATATATATATATATATATATATATATATATATATATATATATATATATATATATATATATATATATATATATATATATATATATATATATAACAAATACAACAAAGTTTACAAAAAAAACTCTTAAACAATGCATTGATGATTCATTTTTTAATGAATCATCACAAATGATACACTTTTTAATATTTCTATCAAAATTTTCCTTTTTATTTGATCTCACTTTTATATATATATATATATATATATATATATATATATATATATATATATATATATATATATATATATATATATATATATATATATATATATATATAATATTGAGAGGATCAACATAGAACCAACATTTTAACCATTGGATCAAGCAATCAATGGTTAGAAATAAATGATTAATATATTATTAAAAAAATTAATTAAAAATTTGATTAAGGGTAAATATGTCTTCTTACAATTATTTATCATTATTATTATCCCTTTATTTTAAGAAATCAAAAACAAATTCAAATTCCAGGCTTAAATCACGTTTAATCACGCAAACACAACACGCATCCACACACCAAGTGTGTGTGTTTTAGCGATTCAGGAGAAATGAGAGACGGAGATGCCGAAGTGGAGAATCAGACGTGAAAGAGAACAACGGAAAAGGAGAATGAAGGCAGTTGTGCTGCTGTCGAGGATTTTGGAACGATTCACAGCCCAAACCATAGCTACCGACGACAGTGGTGGTAGTTTGCGATGGAGAAACAGCATTGAGTGGCGGAGGGGTGCAGTAAGGTTCCGATTTGGAGAAAATGTTATCAGGAGGAATAGATGGATCGATGCAGAGGGACAGAGAGACAGAGAAATGACGACGTTCATTCATGTTCAGTTATGAACATTTGAGGTTCAATTATGAACATGACTGGAATTTCTTAGTTTTTATAAATGTTCATTCATGTTCACTACTGAACAGTCGACATCGATAACGAAAGAGAGAAAGAGAGAGATCGAGACAGAGGGATCAAGGAAGAGAAAAAGAGAGAGATCAAGATAGATGGATCGATGCAGAGGAAGATAGATACATGGATCGAGACAAATGTTCAATAATGAACATTTGAATTATAATTTATACATGTTAATCCATGTTCAGTAACGAACACTTGAGTTTTTGTTTTGATATATGAAGATTCATACATGTTCAGTATTGAACATGTGTGAACATGAACAATATTCTGCAATGTTCACTTATGAACATGACCCAATTTCTGAACAAGACTATTTTCTGGGATTTTGAACACAACGTTTACTGATTCATCAATGAACATACGTATATGTTCATCAATGAACATATACGTATGTTCATCAATGAACATATCATACCCTTATCATCCTAATTTGATCTAACGGTCAATAAGATGATTCTATGACTCTATGCCTAATTTTGATTCTATGTTGATCCCACCCATTTATATATATATATATATATATATATATATATATATATATATATATATATATATATATATATATATATATATATATATATATATATGATAGAAAAATCTAGTAAGAAGGAAAAATTTAGTATTAAAAGGGTTAGATGTGTATCATTTGCATGTTTTTTGACGAACCAATTAAATAAATCTTTAGATGATGTAAAAAAACTTTTTAATATATATATATATATATATATATATATATATATATATATATATATATATATATATATATATATATATATATATATATGTTTAAATACATTTCCTAAATATTGTGTGATCATAGGACTCATTCTGGACCAATTATTTGATAGGGGTAGTTTTGGAAAATTATAATTAAATTAATTATTATATAATATTAATCCCTAAATTATTGGTAACTGATTGATGATTTAATCCTATATTAATCTCTCTCTTTCTGATTTTTATTTCACTCCTTCTCTTTCATCGTGCCCTAGTTCTTGCATCACGTCTTCCCCCAAACTTCCGATTCCGATCGCTAATGTCCTTTTGACTCCGACGAGTGACGACCACGACTAAGAGATTACGAGTTGGCTGCCATCTGCAATCTCCGCTGAGTCGACTTATCACACAAAAAGGCAGAGCGACTTCTCCTATCTCCACCGGTCGAAGTCATCGGTATGAATCTCAATCGAAATCCCCGGTGTCCTTTCCCAATTGAAGTTGCGTGGTACAAAATTTTTAGAAATTAAGCTATATTAAATTTTCTTTCTTCTTTATCCTTTTCCCAAATAACAATCATCGCAATTCAAATTCTGCAGAAATTAAGTCACCGACCGTTTTTTTCACTAATTTTGTGAATTATGGTTTTAAGTTATACATCCAAATTCTTTATAATATGGTGAAGTATTGAGAATTTTGTGAATTAAGTCATCGGCGGTGCACTACTCCAACTTTTTTTATCCCTTTCTTCTTTATCCCTTTTTGTGTTCCGTCTCCCCCTATTATATAAACCTAAATTACACAAAACCATCATGGTTATATTATATTATATATATCATTAAATGAAATGCAAAATACAACTATTGATGCTTTACGTACTTCTTAAGAGGAAGTCTTCCATGGCATCAATAAACGAAGGTATGAAACAATTTGTGAGAAGAAAGTTTCCGCTTCTATTGGATCTTGATGTATCAAAAATCGCAGGTTTATAATCCTCCATCCCGTGCTCTTGCTGCTATATCAGAAATCGCAGCTTTGTTTTTATGATCACATTCTTGTAGAATATTCTTAACTTCTAATATATTTTTTCATATTCTTTAAGAATTACAATGTATTTTTTCAATAATGATATTCCATTCTCTGAGAATTGGATGTTAGTTTTTATTGGTTTTGTGATTTAGTAAGTCTATTATCTGAGAATGGGTGTTAGTTTTTTATTGGTTTGTGTTTTGTTAAGTCCATTCTCTGAGAATGGGTGTTAGTTTTTATTGGTATTGTGTTTTGGTAAATCCATTCTCTGAGAATGGGTGTTAGCCATTGTTTTATGTATTTAATTGAGTGCTAAGAATGTGTTCCAGGAGAATTAATCAACATATTACTAAATGGAGGATTTCATTCTCGGAGAATGAACACATAATCACACCAAATTTCATAAACTATTTTGTAAAAAAAATATACAAAATATATTACATTCTCGAAGAATATGAAAAAATGTACAATATTAAGTACATTCTTCAAGAATAAGTGTGTCAAAAGGTCAAACTAAAATACGTAAAACTGTGCATACGTAAACAAAGAGAAATCGGGATGAAGAAGGAATAGGCGGACCTCTGATCAGTGAAATCCCACCAAATTAGGAGATAAATACGGGATTCCTTTTTTAAAATTTGATTAATAGACTAAAATACCCTTTTTAGGGTTTAATTGTAAATTTTGATTAATTAATTGTTATAAATTTACAATTAGACTCTTGAATCTAACATTGATTATTTCGATCGGACGCTCCACATTTGGTCCTACGATCACACAATAATTGTTAAATGTATCTAATATTAACTCTCTCTCTATCTCTCTCTCTCTCTCTCTCTCTATATATATATATATATATATATATATATATATATATATATATATATATATATATATATATATATATATATATATATATATATATATATATATATATATATATATATATATATATATATAGGTAGAAGTTCAAATGAGACCATGTAAATTTTGTGAGACCGGGAGACTCAATCCTAGCCACTCATTTTAGAGATCAAAAAATAAAAAAAATTAAAATAGGCTAAAATAATGAGAATTTTCAAAAAAAAAATCTACTTATTTTCGCTACTTATACAATCTAAAAAAAATTAAAAATAAAAAAAAATCGAAAAAACATGGAAAAATCAAAAAAAATATTCTATTAGAATGTTGCTGGATGTTGCATATTCTAATAGAATATTACACAAACGAGTGTAATATTGTACTAGAATATGAAAAAAACGCTATTTTTTTATTTTTTTTAAATTTTTTTAAATTGTTTTTGAATTAAAAAATGACGAAAATAATAAATAAATATATTTTTTTCAAATTTTTTCATTTATTTTGCATTTTTTAATTTTTTTTTGTTTTACACCCAAAATGAGTGGCTAAGAATGCGTCTCCCGGTCTCACGAAATATAATGGTCTCATATGAACCTAACCCTATATATATATATATATATATATATATATATATATATATATATATATATATATATATATATATATATATATACTAGTTTAAAACCCGTGTACTACACGGGTTGAATAAAAAACTATCCTATTAATGAGCTTCAATGTACAAATAAATAAAACTTTTCAATATCATCTATGACGAATTCAAGAAAGTCATTTTTCAAAGTACAATGCTATTAATGATTTTTTTTGTGCGATGTTCAATGAGACTAACAACACCAAAATATATACTAAAAACACAAACCGAAGAAGAAACTAAACTACACCAGAAAGAGAAACCCATCACCAAAAAGCAAAAACATCACACCCAAGACCACCTATAACTGTAAAAACCTTGTAGAGGATTCCTGGAGCAACTTGAGCTTGAAGAGAAGATATCCATTGTAGCAATGTACTTTGTGAGTAGAACCACTGGGCCAAAAAGTCAAAGAGAAACCCTTTGGCAATGCAGAATGACAAATGAGTAGCCCACCACAAACCAGAAATATCAATTGAGCCCCAAATTCACCTTGAGCCAAAGAAGTATATAAGGGCAATCTATAGCAGTGTCATTTTTTATTTAAGTTAAAACGAATGACATATCAAGGAAATTCGATTTTCTAGTTTAACTCCTAACTTTTTCAAATTTCATTTAAATTTCTTTCTGTTTCTCCAAAAATGATGTCATTTTTAATCACTTTTCCAGATTACACTCCGACTTAACATAAGGTTTAATTTTATTATTAATCTTAAAAACTATAAATTAAAACCGATCAGACTTTAAGTTAAAAATTTAGTCCATTTGACTTATAAAAAGTCAAAATACGACTCTCTTTTGAGACCAAGGGAAGTGCTAAGCAAAGAGTAAACAAAGTTCAACTTATAGATTGTCTAAGATGATTAGCAAGTTTATTCTAAAATATATTCTTGAACTTAATAAACTTTGGAGTTGAAATTTAATTACTTTGGCTCATAAAGTCAAACTAAAGTCAACTTACTGAAATTGTTGGATGGATGCCCTCATCTAGCCAATACTTCAAAAACCTAAAATCATGCTGTTACTTTAACTTTTAACATTTATTATTATAACCTTAATCAAAGCCTGCATCATCACATGAATTTTCATATTTGGCATTAAAACTAAAAAAATCCAAAGAAATAGGTATTTGTTGTCGCACACAATCTAATCACAACTTTTAGTTACTATCAAACCAAGTAAAGTATCTTTGTTGTATATATATTGTTCAAGTTTTCATATGTTCCATCTTTTATGTAATCTTTTGATCCACTCATCTTTAGTAGCTATATATAGAAGCCCTTTTTGGTCCTAACACATATATTATGGTCGATACTTATAAAGGTATCAGAATGAGTGGGAAAAAATAAAAAACATTCTCAGAACTTGTAAAGGTATTAGAATAAGGGCATTCATGTCATTTACACAAACCTTATAATTTAAACCACATGATAAACAAAATTTATAAATTCTCCATTTAAATGAGTTGCTAAATTTGTTTAGAGCTATATTCTATTATCAGAATGAGGGCATTCCAGTATTTCCATCTTCAAGATACAAATTTAGCATGAATTATTCTAGACTCGGAGACTCTAAGATACACCTTTATATATTATAAACATAACCAATATAAAGCCTGAGAAAATAAAATATTAGGAATGAGTCCATAAACAAAAACAGGCCTAAAGTCACACAATGTATATCTAATTCCAACAACGACCATATAAATATTTGCCAAGAAAGAAAGTAAAGGGATGTACCTCCTGGGCTGGTGAGGGGATGGGGTTGTCCTCAGTTCTTTGTAATTCTTTCGAGACTTCTTCACATGGAATGTAATGTCCTGCGTATGATTTTCCCGTGATGTAGAAGTCATTGTTGATGTAATCCGGATGCGCCTTGTAGAATGCCTGTCGTTCCAAAGTTAGATTCCCGAAAACTACGGAATTTCTGATTCCAGTGTCTATAAAAATACTTGACCCAAGTATTTTTATGTCGCAAAGAAATAGCTAAAGAGCGTCGTTCAACTTGGGTCAAGTATTTTTATGTCACAAAGAAATTTCATATTTCCAGTGTCTATGAGTTAACCTGTAAGAAGTTGTAGAGGTCATTGCTAACACTAGTTTCATCATGGCGAGTGTCTTGATCGCTAGAACTATAACTAAAACCAGTCCCAGTAGGTTGGTCAACAAATAAGATGTTTGAAATCTGTGTCAAACAAAATCCGTTTGTGAATACAGTGATTGAATCGATTGTTTGTACTTGTACAATACAATCATTTAAAGCATAAAATTACTTTATCCCAGCTGTAATCATTCCAGACAAGAGACATGTTGTTGGTAATCTTAAAAGGACCATTTTCGTAAAACAGAGCCAGTTCACTACTGTGCACCCTGGTCCTCCTGTTAGCTGTATGACCACAGGGTCAGCTTTGGCTTTTCTTGATTCAAAGAAAAAGTAGAACATCCTGCAAAGTGCAAACACTATCTTTAACATTTTTAGTCCCTTTCATGGCTACAAGGTAAAAAGAACTTTCAATTTCTTGATTTCGTTTTGTGGGTCCGGTTCTTTATCGTATAAAAATGTGCCAAATGAACAAATCTTGATCACCAACACAGAATAAGACAGTAGTGCTCTTGTTTGGGAATCATTAGAATGTGCTATTGGACAATTGGACCTTACTCACGTGTCCTATAATATTTCAATAGCAAATTTTCAGCAATTTTTCAAGATTACTAATCTGGTACCTTAGTTTTCAGCATAAAAGTGAACATCGAGTACTGAAGTCCAACCTGTCATGTTATCTTTCAGAACATATGAATGATATAACATCAATACCTCCTTCAAATGAGAAATCGGAAAAAGAAAAGAAAACCTAAACCTAAACCAGGAAGCAAAATACAAACTAAAAAACATTCAAATTTAAAATTCAAACCCGCGTAAAGAATATTAGGGCTTATATCAATCTGGAGAAGAATGTAGAAGATGAATTAGACGCAATATATGGATACCGAAACTGCATTACGTGATTTAGGGGAAGCGGGATTTATAATATAAAAATTGAATATTAGGGCTTATATCAATCAGTTCCCATCAATAGGAATTGAGGGATCGAAATTAGGATGCGATGGTTTGCCGAGATTTAGGACGGTTATATGTAATTGCGGTTTCAAGCCGTACACACTGAAGACAAAAACTAAATTATGCACAGCGGTTTAGGAGAATTGGGTATGATTTTGTTTCCAAAACTAAGCCGAAATTGAAGGAGATTGCGTGATTCTAGGATGAATAGATAACCGATGAAGTTCTAGTTCTAGGTTATAGATATCGAAAGAGTTTAGGCGGGAATTTCAAAGTAAAGGGTTTAAAGAGGTGACACGTGGTAATTTAAGTTTTTATAAAAAAGACATGTGGCACTAAAAGCTTTCTTTTATTAAGAAGTATAGATATATATATATATATATATATATATATATATATATATATATATATATATATATATATATATATATATATATATATATATATATATATATATATATAGATGTAGGTTCAAATACATTTTCTAACTATCATGTTATCGTAGGACTAAATCTAGTCCAATCGTTTCCAAAGGGTATATTAGTATTTTCGCGTACCATCAGATCCTATAATTACGAACCACGAGTACCACCACCGCCTCCAATCAACATCCCTCTGTTTCAACATTCACCCAATTTATTTTAGGGTTTTTCTGTGCGTGAAGCTCACGAAGCTCTTCCAACAATTGCAGACACTGCCTCACGAAGCCCTTCCTTGTGCTTGTCGGGACGACGGCGCTGCCGCTCTGATTTCAGGTAATGCTATAATCTTATTTGGGAAAATAATTGATCGAATAGATTATAAACGAGGGTCCATGTTTCTGGGATTTTAATTTCGCTGTAGCATTTTTAGGATTTTTCTGTTTTTGTTATGTCAATGATCAAAGATTTGATTTTTATCATCAAGGGAGTAAACGAGTAATTGAATTATAGTGATTAAGCGAGCAAGGATCATTACTTCGTTAGTGGGTTCATCGTGTAAACTAACAAAAGGCATGTGGAGATTATAATATTGCTGCGTCGTCTGTTTTCAAATCTTAAAAATGGGTCTTATGTTTGGATTTTGGTTATTTTAAAATCCTGAGCCGTATGAAAGTTTAGGGTATTGCTTTTTATTTGAACATGATTCACATATTAGTTTTCACTTTTTAGATGATGAAGAAAGGACACATTTAATGTTTATTTTACATAACCTAATTTCAAGTTAAAAAACTTATTTTTATATAAAAATAAAACCAAGTCGTACATGGCTCTTTATGGTTGAAATTCTTCGTCAGTGGATAAGGAAAACTAATTTTTTGATTTGAACTGATAGGGCTTCAAGAATGAAGAATATTCTTTGAGAATAGCTGTGTGTTACATCAAGATTGAAGAGTATTCTTTGAGAATGAAAGTGTGTTACGTCAATAATGAAGAGTATTCTTTGAGAATGAAAGTGTGTTACGTCAAGAATGCAGAGTATTCTTTGATAATGATAGTGTTACACCAAGAATGAAGAGTATTCTTTGAGAATGGTAGTGTGTTATGCCAAGAATGAAGAGAATTATTTGAGAATGGTAGTGTGTCACGCCAGTAATGAATTGTAACTTTGAAAATATATATTTCAATTCTTTTAAAATGTAGTTATTATTATGTTTTATACCTTTGATATAAAAACACTCATAGTCTTTTAGAATGACAGTGTATTTTTTTCATGAATGATGTTATATTCTTTAAGAATGACAGTGTATTTTTTTCAAGAATGATGTTATATTCTTTAAGAATGAGAAAAAACAGCAGCATATGCATAACATTCTCAGAGAATAGAAAAAATAACAATTGCACGTTCTTTTCTACTTAGCATTCTCTGAGAATGGGAGTGTATTCTTTTGAGAACGGTAGTCTGTGGATGTAATGATACGTAACTTAGCATTCTTTGAGAATAAGAGTGTATTCTTTTGAGAACGGTAGTCTGTGGATATAATGTTACGTAACTGACAACCTTAAAACACGCAACTTCCTAATATCCTTAAAATACACCACTTAATTAAAACCAAAAAGTCTGATTTACCCTTCTGGCCATTTTAATTTAGAAAGTAATTAATTTTTTTCTTTTTAATTACCATCATGCCATTGTTGATCATAACCCTCTATTTTTTTTATCTAATGGCCCAAAATTGGTCCTACATTCACACAATACTTACCAAATGTATTTAATACTAACTATATATATATATATATATATATATATATATATATATATATATATATATATATATATATATATATATATATATATATATATATATGATAAACAAAATGTAGTTCGGTCTTCAACTTCCAAATTATGTGCTAATCGATGCCTTATTGTGTCTGTAATGATTGGAATGAAGAATTTTATAAACGGGCCATAAGACAACTATAATATCAACAACAAACCAAAAGAAAAAGCTAGATGTATAATGTACCATGTGTCCCTTTTATATTCACTAAAATGACATCTTTTATTAATCTGTTTTTCTTAATTATTAAATATTAAAACATGTTATTAGATATTTCTCAAGTGACTGAGTTACAGACAATAAGTTTCATCAACCAATACTATGTGCATCTGCTTTACACATGATTAAAACATATAAAAGAAAATAAATTAAATATATTTGGTAGCCGAATGATATTTCAAGTCAATCCTTGAGCGAATATTAAATATAAAAGTTACACCACACATCCAGACAAATCAGACTATCTGATAGTGTAAATCAGTTACATGACATGATACAATGATGTTTTAACTTTTACCGATTTAGGTAAAACAAAATATCTATTTCTCAAATCCATAGCTTACTTCATGTCATCAAACCATGACGTCATCCTATGAAACACTGTTCAAAACAAACAGATTTGCATATGTAACATAATTCCATAAAAACGAAATCATAATTCGAAAAGAAACACTCATATACAGCTTACCGGATACATTACCTCAAAGAAACCGTTGAAGAAAATCTTTAATCGTATCAATATACGGCGACCTCGTAGGAATAATATGACCGCAATCATGTTCCACCGTAACCGCGCACCCCTCGTCAAACATCAACGCGAGTCTCCTACTCTCATCAAACCCTATTTGTCTATCTTTCCCGTGATCACTCCCGTAAATATGAAGCGAAGGACACTTAATCAAACCCCCCTCACACTCTCTCAAATTACCAAAATACCCCGAACACAATACCACAAATCTAAACCCCATCTCACCCTTCAACGCAACACAAGCCGCCATAGCCGCCCCTTGCGAAAACCCCAAAACCCCATCAAACGGTCCTTCTTTAGCCACGAATTCTTTCAAATACACGTACGATTTTTCAAAACCGCCAGTCTGGCGCTCGTATTGTCGCGAATCAAAACGGGTCCCGCTCGCTTCCCAATTCGTACCCGCGTCCCCATTTGTGTCCACGTCACTATCCGGATCGATAAACCACGCGAACTTTCTATTGCATTGCGGTTTTGGTTGCGTACATGACACGTCATCGGTGTTTTTTTCTTGGTAAATGAAGCGAAGCTGATGTGGCGCGTCGATGTAGACGAATTCCGCGATGTTTTTTAGTTTTTTTACAAATGACGCGGTTCGCCCCTTGAAACTAGGCGCGTTTTGTCGGAATCCATGTAAGCATAAAATTCTAAGTTTTTTTGGAGTTTTGTTTGTAAGTTGTTCATGTTCAATGATCTTATTACCGTGTTTTTGACATAACTCGCAAACATAGAAATTTCCGTTTTTACCCTCGCACGCGTGGCAGACCAACACCAGTATTCTACAGTAACCGCATCTGCTTCTAGAAGAATAATCATCGAACGGGAAGTTACACACGAGACAGTTCCCCAAGATTCTTGGATCTGAGCTGGCAACCGAAACGCGATGATCAAAAACGAAGTTTTTTCCTTTAAAAAAACCGCCATCAGGAAACTGTTCCATGTAGCGTTGAATCCCGCCGTATAATTGAAAAACATTTTCAAAACCGGTCCCTTTAGATTTAATATACGCGGACGCCATTTCACACCGAATGCCACCTGTACAATACATTAAAACTTGTTTCCCGCGTATTTTTTCCGTATTTTTATCCAACCAATCAGGAAGATCGCTGTACTGCCGGATTTTCGGGTCGAGAGTCTCGACATTCGGAGAACAAAATTTCCCGATTCTCGTTTCGTATAAGTTTCTCGCGTCTAATAAAACGAGTTCTTTCGAGTCCCGGGCAGTTTCAAGAACGGAATGGAATTCCCGGGCGGATAAATGCTGCCCGGCGTTATGGATTTCGGGCGGGTTTGGGAGAGGGTGGGAGGTGAAGGTGACTAGTTCTTTAACGATTCGGATTGAAAGAGAGGTGAAACCGGTTTCTTGTGAGAGTTTGGTGTTTGTGGGTTTGGTGGATGTTGATAGTTTGAAATCGGTTGATTTGAAGGACGGGTTGTGTGAGATGAGGGCGGTGATGTGGTGTTTTAAGGCGGAGGGTTGACCGCCGATTGTGGCGTTGACTCCGTGAGGGGCGAGGCGGATGCGGCCGAGGAGAGAGAGGGCGGTGCAGTTGGTGGTGTAGAAGGTGTAAAGGTCGTTGAGGTTTGGGATTTTGGTGTAGTTGTAGTATAATAGGACTCCGTATTCTTCGTCTTTGGTGGCGGTGGTGTTATCGGTCATGGTGGAGAGTGTAAACCTGCAAACAAATGTTTTTATATTGAATATTGATAATTCTGAGTTTATATTGTCTACTTATTGATTTTAATTGCTATAATAGTTGAACTTAATAGATATCTTTTACTTTTTTATACGCATCGCTAAATACGAAATAACAGGCGCTATTTCATCGATTTAGCTAGGTAGCGTATAGGTAGCTTGTCGCTATTTACCGTTATTCACTATCGAAAATTATGGGGCCATGTAATCAATAATCAATAAACGTGGTGTGGCCATGGACAAGACTAAAATTGATCCCGTCCTTAACGGGCCTACTCCAAAGAATGTCAAGGTTGTTTGCGGATTTTTGGGACTCGCTGGGTACTACCGGAAATTCATCTGCGACTACAGGAAGATAGCCCGACCGCTCACCAACCTCACCAAGATGGACAACTTTTCTTGGGACACTGTTGGTCACTCCGGTTTTTACCGGACATATCAATGCCACTCATTGCGACTCTACCGGTTTGACATGATAAAGTCGGTAACAGAATTCGTGCAATCTTGCGAGACCTTTAAATCCTCCACTTTATCCGAGGCTTACTTCAACCACTCTTGATCTCTGTATGGGAGAACATTTCCCTCGACTTTATAACAAGACACCCCAAATCAACACCATCCTCGTGTTTGTTAATCGATTATCCATGTATTGCCATTTTATACCGATCAAACATCCGATTACCGCAGGATGATTACCTGGAATCTTCCTCAATGAAATAATCCGACTAAACGGTATTCCGAAGACGGTCTTAAGCGACCGTGACCCATTCTTCCTTAGCTCATTTTGGAAGGAAGTATTCTCTTTACAGGTGAGTAAACTCCTTTTTTTGGATTAACGTCGGTGTCTTGGTTGGTACGAAACTAATCTGACGTGCGACCATGAAAGCAAGCGCCTGGGTGACAACGAAGGCTAGCACCTGGATTCGAACGCGGGTCGATGGGTATCAAGTAGGGCTGGCAAATATGTACCACGGAAAACCAACCAACATGTTACCAACCGTACCAACAAAATTGGTAGCCAACATGTTTGGTAGCCAATATATTTGGCTGGTAGTACCAAACCAATTAAGCATTCTTGGTACGGTAACGGTACAAAATTTTGAATACCACGGTTGTACCGTACCAACCAATTCATATATATATATATATATATATATATATATATATATCAATTTCAGCTCTCATATTTTTATTTTTTAATTAGGAGTAATAACTAACAGCTCACACTTAGAAATGAATTACTAAAACAACTGTTAATACTAATTCTTTTTTCAAACAACACCATATATTAATATCAAACTATTAACACAAACGACTAAGCGACAACCAGTTTATCTTAATCTTAGGGCAAACAATATTAAAAGAGACTACTCACGTTCATATTTATCTTAGGGCAAACATAAAGATATAAATTAAATAAGCTTTTTGGTATATACCAATACCAACATGTACCAACCAAACTTGTTGGTAGCCAAAGAAGTTGGTACCAAGTATACTTGGTACGGTACTGGTAATTAAATTCCTCTACCAATTATAATTGGTACGGTACACGGTATAGAGAAAAAAGAGTCGGTACCGTACCAATTCCACCCCTAGTATCAAGCCCAGATTAAATTTCTTTTTAGTTCCGCAGTTCCGCTTACCACCCAAAAACCAACAATCATACGAAGGTATTCAACGGCAGTCTAGAGACTTAAGGGCTGTTTGATTTGCCTCTTACCGGTCCAGTAAGGGTTACGTCTGACTCGGTCCAAGTCAGACCTAACTTTAAAATTAACCTCTGACTCGGTCCTAAGCCCTAAAATTTACATCTTACCCGGTCAGCTTGAGTCTGACCCTGTCAAACATTGACTCAGTCAGCTCTTATTCAATCAGCAAGTATCAAACCCCTTACCTTTGTTGCTTTGCCCTCTAAAAAGCCCAAATCATGGACTTTTTGGCTACCCTGGGCCGGGCCGAGTTCTGGCACAATTCTTCAATTCTTCTGACCACGTCTCAACTAACGCCACCCCATTTCACATTGTGTATGGCCATCCTCCCTTCACTGTCCTACAATACGTACCCGAGGAGGTCAAATGTAGTATTGTAGGCAACGACCTTCTTGAGCGCTGAAGCTCTTAAACAACTTAAATTGGACCTAACCAAAGCCCAACCGAATGAAGAAATCGGTTGCACCGTCATGACATAACCTTCAACATCAGTGTATGGGTCTAACTAAAGCTCGCCCTCATCGTCAACAACCGTTTACTCGATACATAAATCAAAATTTGGCACCTCGATTTTACAGGCCCTTCCTCATTACCACCAAAATTGGCTCAGTCGCCTACAAACTCCAACTTCCAAAATTTGCCCGTGTTCATTCTGTATTCCATGTTTCACTTCTAAAAGTGCAAATTGGCCTCTAAACTTGTAAATCAATAGTAAACAGGCGTATGCCCGTCACCTTTTACTAGTTTTCGGTAATTGGAACAATACTTTTTGCCTAAATGAAATCGCGTGTTTTCACATGCCTTGCATTCGTTACAACTACTTTTGTCTCTTTCCTGCATTTCTACATCTTCATATATTCATCTTTTATCTCCGGGAAATAAAAAGTAGAATAATAATCAATGATTTGGAGGGTTACACCTCTTCCTTCATCTCCTTATTCTCTCTCTTCTCTTACACTCTCCATTTGTGCATCATCTTCAGCTATTAAGCTTCTGTAATTTCATCAATGGCAGCTTCTCCACCAATGAAAATACATGACACAGCCCAATTTCACCAATATTTGCATTGATGTAAAACCCTAACTTCACCTTCATCTTCATCTTTTACTTGTACCTTTCTCGACATGAAAACATTCTACAAATCTTCTGGTACGGATTTTTTCTCTCATTTTCATATCTTTAAATGTTTGATTTGAAATGATTTTTTGTATATTATAAGCCCACTTCATGTTTGCTTAAGATTGTATGAATAGTTAATTGGTTGGTATCTAGAGTCAAAAACTTTGTATATGTTATTAATCCCATTGCTCCAAACTGAAGCACAATCAATTAACTTATTTCCTTTTTAATTTTCAGAGGGTTGTGTTGTAGTTACTGTTTTTGTTTTATTATTTATAATAATTTTAGTTTAAGCAGATTAGTCATAAAAAGAAGTTAGTGGTGTCCCTTGCTACCATTGTATATTGGATTGGTTTCATTAATGTTTAAATGAGATTCTTCTTGTTGTTATTCACATAATATATAGTGAATCACAGACGTGAATTGTGCCATTTAATCAACAATGGAGCAGATATTCAGATACTAACAAAAAAAAAACTAGTAATAACAATGGCAAAAAATAGTAGGTGCGACAGGAATACCTGTTTCACAACAAAGTTTGGGGATATTTGTTCAACACCAGCAATTACACGTGAATGTAAGCCTTTACCTGCAAAACGATACGGTGAAAGCTTAAAATTTTGAAGTAAGGACACCCACCCATTGAAGCATTTCGACAAACACCTTGCGTGCTAAAACCAACAATACAAAGTTCTAACTCCAGATGGCGGAAACATCCAAGAAGATGAAGGGAACTTAATACAATATAAAAAGTAAAGATCTTCGTTGATTTCTATGAAATCTAACTAAATAAAGATGAACCAACTGAAGATAGGTTTTCATTCAAGGAATTGTACTCTTTTTTTTAGAATCGCTAACTCATACACCCACCAATCCAGTTCCTATATCTACACATTTGCCTATAAGGACTTCTACTAACATTTGTCTATAAGGACTTGTACTATCTAACAACGAATGTATGTGAATACAGTACCTATATGATTTAGGAGCGTGTGGGTGTCAAAGGTGCGATTTGAATTGTCTACCACAGGTTCGGAAACTTATATGGTGGCTTCATCATCTTCTCCGGCGAGTTATGTTCTTCGAAGCCTGCGATTGATTTACAAATGAACTTGCGAACGTAAATTTTATTTATTTTCGCCGTGCGAGAGTGCGAGTCCAGATCGTCAGAACTCAGAACAACACACGCGCTGTGAGGGCTCGCACACCACGCCCCATCCACTCCGTAAGGCCTAAGAATGTCACAATACCCAGTAGCCTAAAAACATTTGGATAGTGTAAATTTAAATTTGGTTATATGACACTAACCCTAAAATTATAAGAATCAATAATTATTATCTTATTTAAAATCCGTAATTGTTGTGAACGTTACACACCTTTTTTTTTCCGGGTTGTCACGCGGGTCCTTTCGGATCGGGATTTCGGGTCTTTCTTTTTTGGTTGCGATTCTTCTCAATTTCTCCATGGCTTATCTGGTGATTTTCCGTCTTTTCATTTCCAGATTCTTCTCCCACCCTCACCGCTTCATCCTCTCCTTATCACAGCACCGCTTCTATCCATTCCTCCTTCTCGGTTACTTCCTGTTAATACAGAAGTTAATCACAATCGAAATTCACTGATAAAATTGAAATAACAAATGTAAATTGCACTAATACAAATGAAATTGCAAAGGAAAAACGTACTTGTATGATTACAGATAATGTAAAACTCGAAATTGAAGATTGAGGCCTGCAAATTGCAGTGTCCTAAGACAGAAATTGCCCTGGTATGGGTCTGTCTTGAGGATACAACAATCAATCCAATATGAAATATTGAATCTGACGAAATGATCTAAGTCCCAAACATGTTGAATTGCTTGAACGAATTTGAGAGAGTTTTTTCTGTTTGTTCTGCTTGAGAAATGGCGCCAAAACTGATATATATATGACAGTTTCTAACTGTCAAGAACTGCCACCAAAACTGTCACGAAAACTTAATTATTAATTAAATATTAATTAATTTCGTGAGTGGGTCAAAAAGATCCGAATTTGGTCATTAGAGCCCAAGAGCCCCAAGGCCCAAGGCCCTATCTTTGACCATTATATTATATATATATCTAGGCCATTTCAATGTAACCCAAGAGCAATATCCAAGCCCAAACCAAGTCCAACCCATCATAGCTAGTTTGATCCATTTGATTGGTTTGGTGGGGAATGACTTATTAAGGCTTGAAGGTTTCACTCCTCCTCCTATGTGGGACAAACCCACATATGGGAAAATAGCATAATCAAAGTTCCAACAATACCCCACATTTTCTATTCAAACTCTAACAATACCCCACATTTGAATAGAAAATAAGAGGACTTTGATATTCAAATAAGGGACACAATATATGATATGCATCAGGAAAGGTGTTAATTAACTTGAACCTTCCATAGTGAGTACCATTTGGATCTACTTTGTGGGTAGTGAACTAGAGTCTTGAACTAACCACAATTTTGTAGTAGATCAAGACAAAGGGTATCACACATATCATATGAAGCTTAGATCAATTCTTACCGTTGTGTTCATTTCGGTCGTGAACAATCCTTTCTTCATGAGACTTTTAGAGAGCCTAGCCATATCAGCTCCCAAAGATGCGACCTCACATCCATCTCACATAGGTAATGCTAATCTGGAATAATCCATAATACTCCACTATAAAAGCTATTAGCATTATTAAGAATATAATATTCAACCCTAAGGCATCAATGGATAACACAAAGAAAATATCATAGGAGTGAGCATACCTTTGTGATGTGCTTTGTTGAGTCTTCCCCAGCTAGTTTTCCTATTGAACCTAGACCATGGGATCTCCAATGTTGCTAGGTTAGGTTGCCACCGGGTGGTGACTCATTGTATTGGCTTTAAGCCCATTCCCCTCGATGTGAAGAGAACTTGCTCTCTATTAAGGCCTTTTGTCAAAGGATCAGCTATATTTTCCTTTGACTTTATGTAACTAATGGAAATGATTCCATTTTTAAGCAAGTCTTTTATAGTGTTGTGTCTACGCCTAATGTGTCTCGACTTGCCATTATATATTTGATTTTGTGCTCTTGTAAGAGCAGCCATGCTATCACAATGTATACAAATGGCAGTAACAGGTTTAGGCCATAATGGAATACCTTCTAGGAAGCTTTTAAGCCACTCAGCTTCTTCAGCGGCTTTGTCTAAAGCTACAAATTCTGCTTCCATTGTAGAACGGGTATTCACAGTTTGCTTGGTTGATTTCCATGATACAGCAGCTCCACCAAGTGTAAACACATAGCCACTTGTGGATTTACCCTCAGAGGTATTGGAAATCCAATTTGCATCACAATATCCTTCAAGCACGGGAGGATATCTCGTGTAATGCAACCCGTAATTCATAGTATGCTTTAGGTATCTAAGCACTCTAACCAATGCATACCAGTGTTCTCTTCCAGGATTATGCGAGTAGCGGCTCAATCTACTAACACTATATGCTAAGTCCGGTCTAGTGCAGTTCATAATATACATTAGGCTTCCCAAGACTTGAGTATATTCTAACTGAGCTACACTGTCACCTAAATTCTTCTTAAGATGACTAGAAGGATCAAATGGGGTGACTACGGGCTTATCATCATCGTGTCCAAATTTCTTAAGTACGCTTTCAATATAATGGGACTGTGTAAGAGTGTATCCCTGTGGACTTCTACGAACCCTTACACCAAGAATGACATCAGCTACCCCCATGTCTTTCATGGAAAAAGAGGAATGTAGCATTTTCTTGGTTTGGTTTATGATATCCAAACTAGTGCCCATTATAAGCATATCATCTACATACAAGCATATGATGACATAGGCATTCTTGAATTGCTTGACATACACACATTTATCACACTCATTTATTCTAAATCCATTAGATAAGAGTGTATTGTCAAACTTTTCATGCCATTGTTTTGGAGCCTGTTTTAGTCCATAAAGGGACTTCACTAGCTTACAAACTTTGTTTTCTTGACCTTTTACAACAAACCCCTCAGGTTGATTCATGTATATTTCTTCATCTAATTCACCATTCAAGAATGCAGTTTTCACATCCATTTGGTGTATTTCCAAATTGTGAATAGCTGCAATTGCAATCAATGTTCTTATTGAAGTTATTCTTGTAACAGGTGAATAAGTGTCAAAGAAGTCTTGACCTTCTTTTTGACGGTACCCTTTAGCTACCAAGCGAGCTTTGTACTTCTCTATAGTACCATCAGGTCTAAACTTCTTTTTGAATATCCATTTGTGCCCAATTGGTTTTTGCCCAGGTGGCAAATCTACCAATTTCCACGTGTTATTTTGCACAATAGAATCAAATTCACTTTTGATTGCCTCTTTCCAATAAGGAGCTTCAGAAGAATTCATTGCTTCCTTATAAGTTTGGGGTTCATTATTAACAATATAGGTCATGTAATCAGGTCCAAAGTCTTTGGCTACTTTGCCTCGTTTGCTTCTTCTAGGTTCTATGTCCTCTTGTGGAACCTTGGAAGAATTGTCATCATTTGATTGTGAATTTCTGTCAAGAATGGTTTCATTCGGTCCATCATCTAGAGGTCTTTTCCTTGAGTAGGAGACCTCTTTTCCCTTATCTTTGTAAGGATAAATACCTTCAAAGAATTCAGCTTCAGCTGATTCCATGATGGTATTATTGTGGATATCATCAACATGTGATTTGTACACCAAAAATCTATAGGCTGCACTGTTCAAGGCAGGACCAAGGTAGATGCAATCTATAGTTTTTGGTCCAAGTTTAGTCCTCTTTGGAAGAGGTACTTGTACTTTGGCAAGGCAACCCCACACTTTCATCCTTTTGTAAGATGGAAGTCTCCCTTTCCATAGATGATAAGGAGATTTGTCACTCTTTTTATGAGGAATTTTATTAAGTATTGCATTGGCTGCAAGGCATGCTTCTCCCCACAGATTATGTGGTGCTCCAGAAGTGATCAACATTGAATTTATCATGTTTTTCAATGTCCTATTCTTCCTTTCAGCCACTCCATTTTGTTGTGGAGTGTATGGAGCAGTTGTTTGATGTATAATACCATGTAAGGAACAAAATTCAGCAAAGTTCTTAGACTCGTATTCACCTCCTCGGTCCGATCTTAGAATTTTGATCCTTTTATCAAGTTGATTTTCAACTTCAGCCTTATAATTCTTAAACGAATTCAAGGCTTCATCTTTGGTATTTAACAAATAAATATAGCAATACTTGCTGCAATCATCTATAAAAGATATGTAATAATTCTTTCCTCCTCTAGTGGGTGTTGCTCTAAAATCACATAAATCGGAATGAATTAAGCCTAGAATTTCATTAGATTTTTTCACAGATTTGTGGGGGTGTTGTGAGAATTTTGATTCTACACACACTTCACATTTCGATTTATCTAATGAACACTTTGGTAACATGCCAAGTTTTGTCATTCTTTGAATTGAACGAAAATTGACATGTCCCAAACGGGAATGCCACAAATAAGAAGGCTCAAGCATGTACATAGAAGTAGGGCTAGTGCCCGTTATTGCATTAGCATTAACATCAGTTACATCATCATTGTTTGGTGCATCAACACCATAGTACAAAGGTAAAACACTTAGTTTGAAGAGCCCCTCACTAAGGTAGCCCTTTCCAACATACACCCCACCCTTGGTGAGTACAAACTGATCAGATTCAAATACTAACTTAAATCCCTTGTTACTAAGAAGTGGTCCCGAAATCAGGTTCTTAGTAATAGAGGGGACATGCAATACATCACTAAGTACAAGTTCTTTTTCAGAAGTGAGTTTCAGCACCACTTTTCCTTTGCCTTCAATCTTTGCGGTAGTAGCATTTCCCATGAACATTGGTTCAGCATCGGTGACTTTTTGGTATGAGGAGAACATGGTCCTTGAGTTGCAAATGTGTCTTGTTGCTCCCGTGTCAACCCACCAATCTACACAGTTGCTAACCATATGTGTTTGAATCATTCCAATGAATTGTGTTGGTGATTCAACCACATTGGTTTGACCAGAAGTTCCTCCAGAATTTCCACCATTGTTTCCATTGTTTGCTCCACTGTTTCCTCCTCCATTGCCTCCTTGACCCTTCCTAAAACGACAATCCTTGGCCTTATGTCCCGTTTTTCCACAAACATAACAGGGACCATTGTTTTTCTTGAAGTTTTTCTTGTTTGGGCCATGGTTTTTGCCATCTTTGGAATGGTTTTTGGAGCCTGCATTCTTTCCTTTCTTGTTGTAGTTGTTCTTTGACTTTGATGTACTCCCTTCTCCAACAAAGTTTGCACTTGGTTCCAAGGAGTTTGCATCAGCCTTCTCATTCAATCTGTTATCTTCTTCAACCCGGATCCTCAAAACAAGTTGCTCAAAACTCATATCATCAGTCAAATGTTTGAGATACAACTTGAAATTTTTCCAGGAAGTTGGAAGTTTTTCAATGATTGAACCAACAAGAAAATTAGAATTTAATCCCATACCTTCGACTTCAAGATCATGAGAGATTACTTGAAGTTCCTCCACTTGTTTGAGGACAGATTTGGTGTCAACCATTTTGAAATTCAGGAACTTTCCAACCACGAATTTCTTGGAACATGCCACTTCAGTTTTGTACTTACTTTCCAATGAATCCCATATCTCTCTTGCAGTAGCAAATGTTGAGTAGATATCATAGAGGGAATCATCCAAGGCATTCAGAATATAATTTCTGCAATTATATTCATTCAGTTTCCAAGATTCCACAGCCCTTTGATGTTCAGTCATCTGGGCAGTAGTGGGTGGATTTTGTCCTTCACCAGTAGGATATGCAGGGATATCATCAGTGAGAACATTGGAAACATGAAGAGTTGTTAGATAAAACAACATCTTCTGTTGCCATCTGCGAAAGTCTGAACCTTTGAATTTTTCAGGCTTTTCCACATGTGATTTGATGATGGATTGGTTATCCATTCTTCACGTTTTTGATTTCTGTCTTAGATTGTTAATACAGAAGTTAATCACAATCGAAATTCACTGATAAAATTGAAATAACAAATGTAAATTGCACTAATACAAATGAAATTGCAAAGGAAAAACGTACTTGTATGATTACAGATAATGTAAAACTCGAAATTGAAGATTGAGGCCTGCAAATTGCAGTGTCCTAAGACAGAAATTGCCCTGGTATGGGTCTGTCTTGAGGATACAACAATCAATCCAATATGAAATATTGAATCTGACGAAATGATCTAAGTCCCAAACATGTTGAATTGCTTGAACGAATTTGAGAGAGTTTTTTCTGTTTGTTCTGCTTGAGAAATGGCGCCAAAACTGATATATATATGACAGTTTCTAACTGTCAAGAACTGCCACCAAAACTGTCACGAAAACTTAATTATTAATTAAATATTAATTAATTTCGTGAGTGGGTCAAAAAGATCCGAATTTGGTCATTAGAGCCCAAGAGCCCCAAGGCCCAAGGCCCTATCTTTGACCATTATATTATATATATATCTAGGCCATTTCAATGTAACCCAAGAGCAATATCCAAGCCCAAACCAAGTCCAACCCATCATAGCTAGTTTGATCCATTTGATTGGTTTGGTGGGGAATGACTTATTAAGGCTTGAAGGTTTCACTCCTCCTCCTATGTGGGACAAACCCACATATGGGAAAATAGCATAATCAAAGTTCCAACACTTCCTCCTTCTCGGCTACCACTTCTACCCATTCCTCCCTCCTCACATCCGCTCACACAGATACAGAACCAGTCTTTGGGGTAAAGAAAGCAGCACAGTCGATGATTCCGACTACCTTTGAAGTTAGCGATGACGATATTCGATCGGGTTATGGGTCCGGATGTTCATATTTCGTTTCCGGCTTCCGTTCATCCATATACGCAAAGGTACAGGTGCGTACTCAATTTTGCTCTTCCTCCTCTCTCACGTAGAGGTTCAGAAGTTTAGAAACTAGGTCATGAGTGCATATCTCGATTTCTATTGATTCCTTTTTGATGGCGTGAATCCGGAACAAATTAGGGTGCGACGATCCACTTACAACGACGTGATCGCGTTACAGCTTGATAAACATTTGCGGGCAGTAAAATCAGCAATTTCTGAATTTATTTTGAAGTTTTCATCGATGGGGAGTTTGATCGATCCCAAGAGTGATTCAGCTGTTACAAGAATCGTCCAACAAATTGATTTTTTGGGATTACAGATACTTGATAAAGGGAGGTTGTATTCAAGAACTTTGGCTGAGGATTTATCAAAACATTTTCTTGGGAATTACCCGTTTCCTGAACAATACCCGTCTGAGGTATTCGGGTTGATCCGTGGATGTTTGTTCCATGGGCTTGACCCGTATCAGGAAATGGTGCATTCTATTGCGAGCTGGGAAGTGATGGTACGGTCTTCAAGAGGGTTGACTGAGCCGGGGACTTTGTTTAAGAACTTGATGGCTATTCTTCGAGATGTTGTTATTTGTTATGATGGGACTGTAAGAAATGTCTGTAGTAATTCAATTATACAGTTTGAATATGGGGTACAGACACAGAATATGTTTGCGGCTGGTGAACCGGTGGGAGTATTGGCGGCAACCGCCATATCGAACCCCGCATACAAGGCCGTTCTGGATTCTTCCCCGAATAGCAACTCTTCATGGGATATGATGAAGGTAACTTGCTACTTCTAATTAATTTAAGGGTTAATTGCAAGAAAGAGCAAAGTACATTGCTATTTTTTGCATTTAGCTTAATTTGAAGTTTTTTTTTGCTTGTATGCTTCGTATGATGCAGTGATTTCCATCTTTTACAAGAGTCTGCATTGTACTTTCATGCCATCCAAATACAAAGCGATTTTCACTATTATAAATGGATACAATTTTTAGACTATTGAAAGTACAAGTTCAGAATCTCCAGAAAAAAGATAGAGAATGTCAACTTGAAGTCAAATGCTAAATCTTCCAACAACTCAACACCATTGACTTCAAAATATAAATTAGAACATGTGGTGAACGATATGACATTAACGCCCAGCCTGAAAACAGCCAATCTGTGAAGTATTCGAGAAACATACACAAGGGCAACTGCAACTGCAACTTCAGTATGAGAGTTGTAGGATAAAAAGCACATCTTATTACAAAATGGACCATCAACTCATACATTGTTATACTGTCAAAGTTGCAATGTGGTATGCAATAATCAAGATGTCTTTCAAACTCACCTTTATGGTAAAAAGCATCATGCAAATGCAAATTGGTTTTTGTTTCTTTATTGATATTATATGTTCAAGTTAAACGCAAGAAATAGAAACGTACTTTCATTGATTTTTATGTTCAAGTTATCTACTCTCAAATGTTGCCCTGAGGTATGAACTCTGTAAAATAAGCTGCACTAGCATTGAACTTCTAAACACTCACATGTCAGGCAAGAAACACTAGAAAAAAACCAAAATGTACTAAGGAACGATAAATGGAATGATTCAAATCAAGATTTTGGTGATTTGGACGTAAATACCCTTGACATGGGTATATCTTCCGCGGTCTATGGTTGCATTGGATAAAAAACAATAAAAAGTACGATTCTCATTTTTCTTTCTACTTTACTGGTTTTTGAAGTGCTTAGTTTTTATGATTGTTGCATATGGGAACCGGAAAGCCGCAAGTGTCACATTCAGTTTTAATGATAAAAGAATTTTTATTTCATTTTAGAAAATCAAAAATTATTTTAATTAATATATCGACTTTTTAGAAAATCAAGAATTTTTTCTAACAACTACCGTATGCCACAATTTCATAATGGCACTGCAGCATATACCGGTGAGAATGAGAAATGTCCTTTCTACCCCTCACAGGTACTTTGGAAAAAATAGAGAAATTTATTAACAGGTATTATTACTTTTATAGGTCATTATGTTGTCATATGTGGCTATGATGCTCTTACGGACGAATTTGAGATACGAGACCATTTGTCATTATTTAAAATTTGTGAATTTGCTTTTCATAGGTACTTCAATTTGATTGTGCAGTTAAGGTTGACGGCAGCATATTGAATTAAGGTATCTGAGTGGAAGTTCATGTTTTTTTAGAGTTGATTTACGAGTAAAAATGTTAATTTGAAGTTTTATTATTACAGTCGAATAGAAATCAACTTACTCTTTATAGTTTGAACATTGTACTGGGACTTCAATGTAGCTTGGTATACATATGTATGTGACATACATATAGCTTCAAGAAGGATTTTTCTTTGAGAATGCTCATTTGAACTTTAGGTCAAAGTGTAGCTTCAAAATCCCACAAATGGGTGTATTATCAAACAGAGATGGATGGGGTTTCTGCAACTGAAAGTGTTGGCCAGATGAGGTAACTATTAGTCTATCACCATTCATCACCATAGCACTACCTCTCTTTATAAAAATCTATTGCCACTGTTGCTGTTGTCCCAGCCCGAAAGAAGTCAACTCAATGTAGACACGATTAAGGTATGTATTTTTGAAACAAAATCTGTGCAATTGGTTGGAACTTGGAATTTAAGCTATGAATGTTCATTTTGTTTTATCTGTTTCATCAACACAGATAAAACATGAGTATTTTCCAAATTCATCAATTTTATCCGTCTTGTCTTCCGCAAAGACTGCTCAGAATGGTGAGGAGGTAGACAAATATATTTTTTAAAGAGCTAAAGAAATAGCAACGTACTTTTGTTTATTTGTGTATTATATCAACTTACGTGTGTTATTTTCTATCATATTATTATGGTTTTGGGCTTTTTATTATTAAATTAAGTCATTATATCTTAAAAGTATACCCTGTTGTACATCTTACGTTCATTTCTTTCTATTATAACATCGTTTTGCAAGAAAAAACCCGTGCAACGCACGGGCTCCTGCTAGTTAATATGAAATGGTGTAATGTTAACTTTTTCTAATCAATATTTGACATAATTTATTACCTTTTTAATTTTTTGTAGATGGAGCATGTAATGTTTAAATATATCAACCATTTATCGTAAATTGTTATTTAGTCTGTCTTTAAAAAGCTAACATGTGCATTTACATATTTCTTAAAGGTTTATCAGTAGAGAACAAACATTCGCAATTTCGCAAACAATAAATATTTTGGACCAAAAAGAACTTATATGTTATTGATTTTTAGGTAGAAAAATAAAATAAAAAAGAGAGATGATACTTGGTCATTGCACAAGGCCTGCTCTTTATAGGGCCCGGTCCTAAAGTATACGAGGAAACATTGTCCTTCTAAATCCCGGTCTAAATTGAGGTCTTGACTCCTGTGTCAAATGTAGGTTCAAATGTTCAATTGTTCAAAATGGGTTTTTGTATAAGATATCTAATTTAAATAGTAATCCCCTCCAAATTTATATAAAAGATTTTCGTCAAGCAATCATCATCTAAATCTATCTTGTCATTTTCTTTCTTACTTGGGCGAGTTGTGTTTCCGAGACTACATGTCACATACATATATGTATTGTGAGCTATAAAACACAATGAGTAACATAGTTCCTGTTGCAATATATTTCCAACAAGCATCAAACGAAACATTTTTCATAAGCAATAACATGCGTAAGTAAAAGCATTGTGCAAACTTCTATCAGATGTGGTCATCTTACTTTTGACAATGTGCAAACACTACCTCATGGAAATTCGATCAAATTCTATGTATTCAAATGATTCTTTAAACAGTAAAAATGTAGAATAAAATGGTCAATTTTTTGGATATCACTTAAAAGGGTGGGTTCAACAAAGAATAAAACAATACCACGTAACAGTTAACAACAAGACCAACATCTTAAACGTGAAATAGATTATCTTCATTAATGATATAGTGGTAAAATGAAAAATACTATTTAAAATAAAATGAAATAATAAAAATAAATAAGTCCAGATCCATAAAAATCTGGATTAATTTATATCAATCCAAAATCATCAAAATCATAGTCAAATCGTTTATGAACCTTCACTGAAAGTGGATGAACAATCGATTATCTCTAGATTAGGAAGGATTCTTACCAAAACTCACCCAATAACACAAACCCAATGATTGGGTGTTGAATATCTTCTCAAAACCCTTCAAATATGAAAGATGAAGAACCTTAGCACCCCACCTTCTTCTTCCAATCGATTTATAGCTGAAATTTGGCTTAATCCCCACATAAAACACTAACTTTGAGGAAATGACACTATTGGTCCCTCTCATTTCCATTACTTTCCCTATGGCACAAACTTGCTAGGCTAAAGGGTAGTCTTTGGGGTTTTAACTAGGGATGAACAAAAACTGAACCATAAACTAAAAAGTCATGGTGATGGTGGGATTGGAATTGGACGATGGCTACTTGTAGAAGTCATGTTAAAGACTTAATCTTTTATGGATGTTTATTTTGTTGCTATTCAAACTTGAACTTTCTGTTTACTAGTGTGAACTGTGTGACACTAGAATTTGTACTTTTAATCTTTTACCACTACACTTACTATTATGTACTCATTTATAACAACATACTTTCTGTGGGTTTAAACCCGCAAACCCACAAACACATAAAACCCACGGGTTCAAACCAAAAACCCACAAACCCAACCCAAAAAAAAAACCAACCCATTTAAAAACCAACCCATGTGGGTTTGAAAATCGAAAAAACCGACTAAAGTCGGTTTGGGTTCGGTTTTAGCCAAAAACCGACCCATACTAATCCCTAGTTTTAACTGTTTTAATCCAAGAATACATTCTTTATGGCATTTAAGACCCCCAAAGACACCTAACTTCTGGATTTCACTATATTGACGGTTTTAACCCCTATGGGTAAAATTATTATTATTATTAATATAATTTTCTTAATTATTTAAATTTAGCCCTAAAATGGATGTTACATTTTTGGAAGAGTTTAGTGAATGAGATTTGATTGTATTTTAAGTTAGACATTTGTTCGTAACCGATAGACCCAAAGAAAATAAGAGAAATGATCAAGGAAGAAAATATAATCCTTAATGCCATTAGAACTTGGAATCGGAGGTTCCCACAAATTAGAGTGAACAATATCAAAAATACCGAAAATAGTAGACATAGAACTAGAAAAAGGTAAACTAATGTGTTTTCCAATGTGATAAGCTTGGGATAAAATAGAACTAGAGTCTTTATTACAAGAAGTAAAATGATTGGAAGTTAAATGTTTGAGGACATGAACGGCTGAGTGGCCTAGACGTTGATGCCAAAGGGTTAGACTACATGAGATAAATGCAACGGGGGATTGGGATGGTGAGAAAGCTAGATAAAGATTCCCTGAGTAGTCACATATAAGCAGGATCCAACAAGTGAAAAAATCATTCACGATAATCCAAACTCAATAGAAACTTTATTATGTTTTGTGAATGACGAACATAAATAAAGTTTTTAATGATATTGGGTGTGAGTTAGTGACGACTACGTTATGTATTTGTAAAGGACTGTGTGGGTTGAAAATCTGTGAGTAGCCAGTCTGTGTGAATCATTGTCAACAATGACATATCAATGTGGCTTTTATTGCTATGAGAAGTAAGTATACATGAACTGAAGGCAAGGTGTGAAGTGGCTCTTGTGTCCATCTACCAGTTTGCGTTTGTCGGCTCGTTAAGAGACATGGAATTAAAGGCTTGAGTAATGTCAGTGGGCTGGTCCAGATTCGTAGGTTGGAATCGCCACCATGGCGGTGTTAAAATCGAAATCGATGATGTTGTTGGAAAGCTTGTTGTCGAGTGTTGCTACTATCCAGAACCGGTTGGTGGGCCACTTAATGCTGAATCGATAACGGCATAGATGAGCTGCGAGGCAATGGGCCGGTTGGTAGTAGGACGAGGTTGAACGAAAATTGGGTCCATTTTTTAGGCATGGGCCAGCGGTGGAGGCTGTGATTTCTGGGTGGCGCTAGTCCGTATGTCAACCACGTCAAGACTAATTTTTACTACAACCACCACGGGAATTTCTAGCATTATACCGATTTTGAGACTAGTTAGAAGAGCTCACATGTAACACGATGAGTGAAGAAGAATGGTATAAATGGGCCGATTATGGTGGACGGGTTCGTGCTAATCATTGTTCCTCCAATAGAAGCATTGATCGGGCTTCGAGGAAGGTAGGAAGAGGACCCCGATGGCGTAAAATAATGGCAATATTCTCGAATTGAGGGGACAAACCATTGATGAAGTGAATGACAAGGGTTTTCTCGAGTGCATCAATATTTGTAGAGAAATCATATAGAACTTTAATCTTGTGGCAATTTATTGATATAGTACGATTACCAAGAACCATATTTCGTAATTCCTTGTCCAACTCTATTGTGTGTGTCATTGTTATCTCAAAAAATATCTTAAATATTGCCAAACAGATTGAGCGGTAGCGTCTTTGTTGAGGATCACTGTAAGGAGCGATTGTGTGATAGTCTCGTAAATCCATATTTTAACAACAGAGTCCAGTTTGTTCCAATCCATATCTTTGACATCGTTGGGCGTAGAGTATCTGTCAAGATGGTCGAAACGCCACACCCTATACAATGAGTCTCAAAGAACTCCCCCATACGTCGTTGTTCAACTCGCTTAGATCTAGGGTTAACGATATGTAGACTTTAATGTTAGTGATCTCACATGGTTTCTTATTTGTAGCACGTTCATTTGTTTCAGCCATAAGAGAGGATAGGAAGAGATGAAGGGTTGCTGAAACAACAGAGTCTAGTTTGTTCCCATCCATATATTTGGCATCGTTGGGCGTATAGTATCTGTCAAGATGGTCGAAACGCCACACCCTATACAATGAGTCTCAAAGAACTCCCCCATACGTCGTTGTTCAACTCGCTTAGATCTAGGGTTAACGATATGTAGACTTTAATGTTAGTGATCTCACATGGTTTCTTATTTGTAGCACGTTCATTTGTTTCAGCCATGAGAGAGGATAGGAAGAGATGAAGGGTTGCTGAAACAACAGAGTCCAGTTTGTTCCAATCCATATCTTTGGCATCGTTGGGCGTAGAGTATCTGTCAAGATGGTCGAAACGCCACACCCTATACAATGAGTCTCAAAGAACTCCCCCATACGTCGTTGTTCAACTCGCTTAGATCTAGGGTTAACGATATGTAGACTTTAATGTTAGTGATCTCACATGGTTTCTTATTTGTAGCACGTTCATTTGTTTCAGCCATGAGAGAGGATAGGAAGAGATGAAGGGTTGCTGAAACAACAGAGTCCAGTTTGTTCCAATCCATATCTTTGGCATCGTTGGGCGTAGAGTATCTGTCAAGATGGTCGAAACGCCACACCCTATACAATGAGTCTCAAAGAACTCCCCCATACGTCGTTGTTCAACTCGCTTAGATCTAGGGTTAACGATATGTAGACTTTAATGTTAGTGATCTCACATGGTTTCTTATTTGTAGTACGTTCATTTGTTTCAGCCATGAGAGAAGATAGGAAGAGATGAAGGGTTGCTGAAATGTAGAAGAAGCTGCCATGAGATGAAGCTAGGGTCGAGAAGTGAGAAGAGAAGTCGTCGAAATATGGTAGGATCGTAGAAAGGGATACGAGGGACGAAATTGGTGGTGCTCTGATACCATATTAGAGTGAGTATTTTTCGATAGAAAAGATTCTTTCATTAACTAACAATTATATACAAGTGGGCTACAAATATATACAAGGGGCTAATATACATTAATAAATGTAGCTTTGGAAGTTCATATGTCTAATTAGAGTTTATCGACTTAAAATATGCTTGTGAGCTTCTATATGTTGTTAATTTACAATCGCGGTCAACTTTCATGAAGAACCCGTAGCTTAAATATCAAACAATCACATAACTAAAATTCCTCCACGGGACATTTTGTCTAGTAACCAAAATTGTGATTCCCCTATATCAATTAAAATACTACTTGTCAAATAGTAGTGACATGTGCTATGCTTTACTTAAAGTCTATACAAATAAGAATCTTTAGGATAACTACTAAAAACGTCATATTGTCATAGACCAAATGTACCGACAACTTATTTGTTCACGAAGACTGATCAACATAGCCATAACCATTTATGTTGCATGATTGCATCATGTTAAAAAAGGCAATAAACATTTGAAAATTCAATAATGATCATGAAGGTCAACCATTTTATCCTTCATTCCGAGTCAAATAGTAGTGGCATGTGCTATACTTTACTTAAATTCTATATAAATAAAAAATCTTTTGGATAACTACTAAAAGGGTCGTATACCAACGTAGCCCTAGCCATTTACGTTGCATTATTTAAAAAAACCAATATTCCAATAAACATTTGAAAATTCAATAATGATCATGAAGGTCAACCATTTGATCATGCATTCGGAGCTCCGTACATTTTACTCAATATTGATATAAAAAAAGAATGAACATAGCTTAAACTACAAGTACGAGACAAGACAACAATTAAATGGACATTAAGGAATATATTATATTTTCTTGTCGATAGAGTTGTATAGATATGTATTGAAAAAGTAAACTTCTTGATATCAATGTCCATTCATTCACATGATTATAATTAACATCTAGATAAAAAATAAGTTGAAAATAACCCGTATATAAGTAGAGAAATGTAAATTGGAAATGGATCAAGGTTGGTGTTCATTGTTCAACACAATGTCACAATATCCTTATAGCATTCTAGTTGTTGTTTCTACTGATATAATTTCAATTTTTTGGTATCTGGTTAACTGTTAATTTCATCTCACAATTGTTTTGTTTTATTAGTTCAAACACCCCCAAAATGGCGACTGAAATTTCTTGTACAATCCACTCCTGCCGGCCGGCTTCCAGGTATTGGAAAACGATTCAAAGCGTTCGGATTGAAAGCATGTTTAATCGACGAATCGACATTGCTGCTGTTTCAAATTGAAAGCATGTTTAATCGACGAATCGGACATTTGCAGACGTGATAAATCCTGAAGGGGAAGCAATTGGACATTTGCACCTTTCGTTCGACTTGAGGATGTCGGCACATCACCAAGTTCATCAAAATCAGACTCCAGGACACCACCACCAAGTAAATCGAAAAAACTTAGTAAACTGTTCAAGGGTTTCGGCGGTAAGAGAGATAGACCGGAAAGTGGGGGTAGGGTTGGGTTTGGTTTTTTTTTTCTTTTTTTTAATTCATTTAATAAATAATACATTAAAAGAAAAATGAAAAAGAAAATAAAAAGGGTATATTGGTCTTTTTACCTGGCCAAGGGACCAATAGTGTAAGCAAAAGTGCAGTTCATGGACCATGAAAGTGAAAAACCAAAATAATTACCAAATGTACAATTTCGGGTCAACCACAGGGACCAAAATTGTAATTTACTCATATTTAAATATCCATAATAGATAGTGTTTAAATGTAATGGTTCAAGCCCAATAACGACATGCCACAAAAATGAGTATCGAGCCAGGCTTACGCGATCTTTTTTTTTATAGAAAATAAAATAAGCTCTTTAATTTTTTATTTCCAATCCAATAATTATTTACTTTGTTTGATGATAAAATAAGAAGTGAAAAAATACATGAAATTTAAAAGCCGTCGTCTTTAAATCTTTGTCGTATTGGTTTTTATATTATTTTCATCTTGTTCACAGGTGTTGGGCTTTTTTTTTTTAAGTCGTCGTCTTCCTCTTCAAAATGGTAGGTAACGGCAGTAGAAGACATTGATAATCTTTCTTCTTATTTTTATTCCAATATCTAAAATTTTATGTGATTATTATGGACGTGGGTGACAATATTACAATCTCTCCCACTTTCCGAGTTAAATTTCAGAGGTGGTCGTTAGAACCATATAGACCTTTTTTTTCTTCTTTTTTCACATATTAAGTTTTGAATTGATAAATGATGTTGAATAAATAACGATATCTGAATGGATACATTATTGCTGATATATATATACAGTTTCTTTTTTTAAACTAAATGAACTGTGTGAATATGAATAAATGACTATTATACCCTTATGTTTAAAATTGAAATAACAAATGACCATTTATTTAATAATTGTTATAAATAAAATTGTACGTACTCACATTAAAAATTTTCAAAATCTAAAAAATTTAAAAATAACATGATTAATAATTTAAATTGAATATAATTTCAAAGTAAGTTTAAATAATAAAACTAAACTCAAACAATCAATATTTAAATATATAGTGAATTAAACAAAATAACGAGCACGTGAAATTTGTATTATATTTATACACATAATAATGAATAACTCAATATATAAGTATAAAATATACTTGATTATTTATAATTTTCTATATAAAGATGATGTTCATTAGAAAAATAAGGGTAATTTCGGAAAGTTAAATGTAAAATCACAACTAACTTAATTCATTAAGATAGTTTGTTAGTATTAAGTAAAATAGAAAGCCAATGGCCTCTTGGCCAAGTGTTAAGGCGTCGCCCTCCAACCTTGAGGTTGAGGGTTCAATCCCCATTAGGGGGAATAGGTGGATTTAAGGTGATTAGAGTAGGAGTAGGAGTAGGATAGATTTGTCGTTCCAAAAAAAAAAGTAAAATAGAAACAACTTCATATAACTGAACCACTAAATTTGTTATATATTAAGTTTATTAAATGAAAAGAAACATCATCATAAAAACCCAAACAAACTAAAACAAAAGCATCAAGTCCAATCCATTACAATTTAAGATTTCGACGCCTTTTGGATCGCTCAAGACATAAGGCACTAGGCTCAAATTAACTTCAAAATTATTATCGAAAAGCAGTCTTACAAGATAAGAATATCCAAACACTCAAATAGCATTCCAAGTGAACAATTATATTTTATACTCCTTACCATACTATGATCACACTTTTCTCCGTCTCTTTAATGTTGATTGATAGCCTCTCGTCTGGTTAGGAATACCTGTGATTTTCTCCATTGACGGCGAAGTACCTCCACGGATCTTCCCTCTTAGTTTTAGATGTTTGAGACTTTGTCTTACTTACTTTTTGTAGCATTGTATTTTATACTCCTTTATTGGTGTACCAGACTATGTATTATTTGTGCTAGCTGCTTGCTAGCTTTCTAATAATATATTTATTTTACTTGACGTTCAAAAAAAGTTTAACAGTTATGACAAACCAAACTAAATCATTATATTCTTTTAATAGTTGCAAATATCATTGATAATTTGATATATTAATCACATTGACTTCTTGCTAATTCCAACAAAAGGACTCCATTTTCGAACTAAATCATTGTATTATTTTATAGGTGCAAATATCGTTGATGTATTAATCACATTGCCATATTGTTAATTCCAACAAAAGGACTCCATTTTCAAGTAGCCAGCTAGTGCAACTCATCGTAAAGTAACTTAGAACAGTAAACATGTTAGATATAGGGATTCAAATAACAATATATAGACTTGGAAATTTTCGTTGATCGTGTAAAGATACTTTTCGAAATCTTTAGTTCGATGTTACACCCACTGTTAGTCGAATTCAGGGTATAGGATAATCCAAGAAAAACGATTCTGAATCAAAGGCCTGATCAGAATCTCAAACACAGAATATCTCTGTTGTGTTTCGTGTTCTTGAGAGACAAATTCGACAGTGTAACTATACGATCTTGTTGTTTTGTATATTCTGCAACGTTCAATTATTCAATTTATAAGAAGAAGACGACGGATATTTTGTGAAATGACGCGACTTTTAGGAACAGACGCGCCTTCGCCAGGGGTTCTGTCTCCGGACCCCGTGTTCCCGAGTCCTGATTAGTTATCCGAGTGTACACCCCTCACCTCTAGTCTCGAAAAATTTCCAAACTAAACTCAACTTGTCTTGAACTAATTTTAATTATACTAAATATGTATATGACACTAAAATCAACAAAAAAATGCTAAATTACACAATAAATTCAAGATGTGATTGATTATATTATAGGTTAAAACATATTATTAGATAATAGCAAATTGGGGACAACTCGATGACGACCAAATGCTTAACCAAATAATAGAAAAGCAATACGAACAACACCTTATCAACAATTGACCGACTTCATAATATGATACCACACTTTTTGGCATAAATTTTTTTGCGAGGCCCATTATTTGTAAACGTCTGACTTCATTTGGTAAAACATATGGTATTTTTATGTAATATATGAGAATGATACAAAATAATAATAATTTCAACGATAAGTTATCGTTTTAACTTTTTATTAGAATAAGTTTGCACAATTATTTTAAGATACTTGGACATTTCAACTGCAATTATTGTCGATATCGTCAGCATGGTCCCCACACCACACACGACTTTAACAATTAATAATACTAAATAATAAATTATATGTTATAATATTAGTCGTTAACACCGATAACAAATAGTTGGTATCGAGGGGTCATGGTGGTAGGATCAAGTAACTTAGATTCCATCAACCTTAATAAAACTACTACAACTTGATATAAATGAAACTAATATTTTATATGTTATAAAATAAGATTCATTAGATAGTAATTTCTTTTTAAAACATAAATAATGTTTTATCCGAGTTATAAATTTAATTATAACTAGCGGGTGACTCGTGCGTTGCACGGGTCGATGGGTTACAATTTCCAAAGTACAATGCCTTAATAAAAAGAAATAATTATTGTTAGAAAATAAGAAATATATACTTATAGTTTGAAAAAAAGCAGACCCTAAAAATGGGTAAGAAAAAGTAATGGGAGGAATAGCAGTGTACTTTATATTGTACCCACAATAGCAGCATGCTTACATTTCTTTACCTATAATAACAATGTACTTTATCTTTTACATATTATAAAAAATTACTTACATTTACTTACCAATATGAGCATGTACTTTGTTACATACTACTATTATCAGTAAACAAACGGAAGTATGTTGCCATTATGAGTAAGTAATCATAAGTGCATTGATATTATGTTGGCGAAGTAGAAACAAAAAAAAAAAATTGGAAGTACAATATTGTAATAGAATTAGAAAGAATATTAAGTATAATTTACTAATAAGAAAAAAAATGAATGTATAATCGGTTAGATTCTTGGAAGTACAATGCCTTAATGAGAAAAATCTTAGAAGTAGAATGTTGTAATAAAACTAAAAAGTATAATATCCTAATAAGAAATAAGTTGAAAGTAAAATGCTATTATTGGGTGGATTCTTCTAAGTATAGTGCCTTAATACGAAATAATATTGAAAGTACAATGTTGGAATATAAAGAAATAAAGTATAAAAAAATTGAAAGTACAATGTTATAATTGGGTAGATTTTCGAAGCACAAATGCCCTAAAAAGAAAAAGCTGAAAGTAAAATGTTGTTATAGAAAGAAACATAAAGTCCTAATAAGAAAAAAAGTACGATGCTATAATAGATCGTTTTTTCAAAGTACAACACCTTCATAAGAAAAAAAAGGTGAAAGTACATGACGTAATAAAAAAGAAACAAAAGTACGATGCTATAATAATTAATACACACCTGTGTCCAATGACAAATCGTATCATAATCCCTTTCTTTTTCTCCAACCTCAATAAATCATTTCCTGAACAAAACAAAAACAATAAATTCTACAAAAAATAAACACCAAAACAAAAAAAAAATCAATAACCTTGAGGCATCCATGTTTCTCTAATGGATTCTCTTCTTTTTCTACTGCTAAAAGCTGTCATGATTCCCATAACAAAGAAAAACTTTTGGCGCGCATTTATTGTAGGTCTTTTAGTCGATCTAGTTGAAGCAAGTTGTGTTTCTAGATGCATTTTATGATTTTACGCAAACTTAAAACACCTAACATGTAATAAGTTATAACAAAATTAGCTTTTACCTGTAATGGTTAAATCAAAGATCCAATCTCAGCTTCTTTTTCCATTTCACACTCACCAGTATCATGTAGACATTTACTTATAAAAAACACCAATTTTCCCTGCAGATTACACAAAAAAATAGAAAAAGATTTGACTCTTCTAGTTATTCAAGCAACAGAATTTCCTTCAAGACAATATTTCGCTGCAATGATAACCATCAATCCTTCAGACGATGCTCAAAAAGAGATGTCATTTCAATCTGCAGTTACATTTAAAGGATTTCAGTTAACAAAATTTGAACTTTTTATTTCACAAAAAAAAAAGTCAAAGCAACTTACAGCAGTCAAAGCTGCGTCAGAGCCCTTATTTCCTGCTTTACCACCAGCACGATTCAAGGCTTGTAACAATACAATGTTTTACAACAACTTTAAAAAGTGATAATTTTTCAAGGTGGTATTTTGATATCTCAAAATCTTGAAAAAAAGATATAAAAAAAACATATGTGATGGTTACCATAATTATAAATATACCTGATCCATGTCTTCACATGTCAAGACTTCAAATATGCAAGGAACACCTGTAGTAACAATATGTAATTATGATATATCAATCTACCATGGTATTTGGTAATCGGCTTCAAATATAAACTTAAAATATAAAAAATAAATAAATAACTTGAATTAAGGCCAGCAGAAAGGACCCCAGATGTAGCTGAATTAGCAACAGCATCATAGTGGGTAGTATCACCTCTTACCTACAAAACAACAAATAGCTATATGCATTTAGGTAAAAAGGGGACAATTACATAAAGGGGTAAAACTGGGAATAAATATATCACCACAGCTCGATTAAATTTTATAAACGATATGCATATATCTTGAAGCTGTATCGTTTCCTATGTTCCGCCGTTGACACCGACAGTAGCAGCAATGAACTTCATTTCAGGCAACCCTGATAAGCTTCATTTCAGTCAACCATGTAACAAATACTAAAAACATGTAAAAATAATAAAATTTGGATAGAAATATTTTGAGTCTTTTAGAATATTGGGCAAGCCCTTGGGTAGCCATGGTTTTCCTGTTCCTGGAGAACCATTGAATAACCTTTCTTTGCACTTGCCTTTCGGTGACGTTTCCTACAAAAAGAAGATTGGATAACTTCTTGAAATCGGACAAAATAAACGCTGAGATGAAAACCCATAGCTAAGAACATAAGAAACAAAACATCATTGATTTGGGAAAAATTAACCGAAATTGATTTTGATTGTTGTCATAAACCATAATATTTCAAGAGTAAATTTGAAGGGACCAGAATTGCAAAATTAGCTTACTCAAGTACCAAATTTGCTCAATTTTAAATAAAGAAAGAAATTTGAGAACTCAAAAGGAGTGATTTAAAAAGAAATAAAGGTGACAAAGCTTAGTAGTTACCAAGAAGTCGAGAACTGACTCCTTCAAAGCAATCAGAACCAGATGACACATCTTCTATAGGAGAAGCTTCCAGCAGTGAAAGTTGACCACATTGGTCAACCTCCTTAGACCCTTTAGAAGATTCCGGTTTAGGTCCAGACAACTGAATGGAAACAGTAACACCTGATTTTGCACTCCATTGTTCCTACAACACCAAAAACGCTTTTAACTTCTTGAAATAAAATAAAAAATAAAAACCAACTCATTTCATAATATTTGATATAACCAGACCTGTGAAATCAAACTATCTTCATCAACAGTAGCAGAATTTATGGGAGGATCATCGATATTAGAAACCAGTAACTCTTGTTCTACTCTTCGTCCTGAATGGCATTCTGGTGAATAATCATCTAACTCAGGGCTACAAGCATTGCATCGTTTTGTGTATCTTACATTCTTGGACCGTGAATCTTCTCTACGGTTAAAATTACCCTTCACTCCCTTACTTTTGATTCTATGAACCGGCTCACTATGTACCACTATCTTTAAATCACTATGACTTTGGTAATGAAAAGATGGAGGGACAGATCTTGATCTTGATGTACTTCTGATATATTCACCATTGATGATGTCATCATCATGCCTCATTTCACTATTGGGAACAGAAAGCATTTCTTCAAGTGTGCTAAAGCTGCCCCTACCTACCATTCCCGGATCTTTATACCCGTGTGTAACACCCGGTTTTTAATAAAACATCTTCATTTAAATAAATATCAATTTATTCAATAATTAACATTTTGAAGATATTTAGAAATCATTTTAAACATCAATTCACCGCATGAATCCCCAATTAAGCAGCATCAGTGTGTACTCGTCATGCCTGGCCGTCATTTCCACCTGTACAACCTGAAATGGTAATTTAATAGAGAAGGATAAGCACACGGCTTAGTGAGCTCCAACAACTACACAGCATATCAGTTACACATACTTTACCCCTAACATAAAAAATACAACCACACGTCACATAATCTGCTCTACCCAGTATATTGGATTATAACCTCATATACGTATCTGCTCAGTAAATATAATTCCCCTGCTCAGCACTTAAAGTCGTGCATACCCTGTACGTCGAGTCATGCGTATCTGCTTAGTGTATTTTGCACGTATCTCTATATTACTCAGTACGTCGAGCCCACACACACCATAACCCAACCCATACAATTATAACAGAAAGATATATATCAATAATATACACACAACTTGGTACCATTTACCAACATCTTATAAACATCTTATAAGCACACAAAATACAGTAAAGGACATATAATGTCCACACAATGTAGTGAGAAACTCACCTGATTATAGTTGACTACAGCGTTTATCTCTGCTTCGTATTCCCTCTTTAACTGTTAACACCGTAAGACATTTATCACTCTTTAATTCTTAACTATCTTATAGTTGCATCATTAAACTCTTCCATAATTTCAACATGATACCTCGTGATTTATCAAGTAAAGAACGGCCAGGTAGAAGATTAGATGGGATGGCAGGATCCTTTCAGCATTTTAGCCTTTCGGAAAATCCAACAACCAGATCCCATGTAACCGGCCTAGGCACCGTTCTCGTAAGTAAATCATTTGGTATAATTTCTGGAATTACGAATAGTATAACCTCTACATATTATAGTTTAACACTTATAAACTACTAGAGAAATACGATAGTGATTACTCACTTAAGATTGGCGTTTTCGCAAAGCCTTGGCACGTTTCCCGTTCCGCTCTTCCAACACTTCCCGAGCACCTCGTTACCAGCTACCGCTCGCTCCTATCTCCTCCTGACTTATTTTCCTCACCAGAACACTCCTCGATATCGTAAGGTTGTTTGGTGTTTGTTGTGGGTTGAAATGAAGAAGTTGAGCCTCTATTTATAGGGTTTGAAAACACTATTCACGACGTCATCACGACATCATCGTCGACGTCATCACGACATCATCGTCGACGTCATCACGACATCATCGTCGACGTCATCACGAGGTAAGCGCTTACTTCATTTCTCGGGTACTATTCACGGCGGAGTTACTATTCACGCCGGAGTTACTATTCACGCCGGAGTTACTATTCATGTCGGAGTTACTATTCAAGCCGGAGTTACTATTCACAATTTTTTTTTTTGAAAAAACGGTCTTTACAAATTCTCCCCCCTTTATAAGATTCCGTCCCCGGAATCTCCAACGTTGACATACACTTATTCTTCCACTCAATCATTCTCTATTTCAACACAATACGGTTGTATTAGTAAACCCAAAGGGTATTACAATACTGGCACATTAACCACCTCTAATCAACTAGGCCAACCTATTGAGACTACTAAGTACTCGTTATGTAATCTCATATACTCACAATACTGACATCATGGATGCAAGGTACTTGTTATGTATCGTATAATCATAATCACATGTTCTCCACATCATATCACAACCCCTGCTATTCACAACCTCAACAGCTCAGCTATTCACCAGACACCCGACTGTATGTGTGTTAGAACTGCCAGCCAATAAAGCCATCACAACACTTGTATGTGGTCCCACCACAATTACTGCTCATAAGATCCACAACACATATGTGGTCTTACCAAATGTGGCCCCACTAAATAAGTGGTCACAACCACAAGTACTATTAACCCCCAGAATAAATGGTCACAACTACAAGTTACCAGTGGCCCCACGGAATAAGTGGTCCCAACCACAAGTACAAGTAGCCCCATAGCATAAGTGGTCCCAACCACAATACTAGTAGCCCCACCTAATAAGTGGTCCCAACTACAAGTATAAGTGGCCCCACAGAATAAACAGCTTTTCGCTCTAAAGGCTTAACGATTAACACACATACGACTGCACAGCTCTGCAACCAACCACATGACACCAAGAATCCTCATATCAGCTCAGCCTCCACATACAACTACAAAATCTCCACCCACCATAGGATACCATATCCATGGTTATCACCACTTAATACTTACGTATTCGTCCGCACAACTAATATCAACTAGATATTCAACCAGCTACCGACACAGTTTATCCACGGTTACTTGCCTACGAGTTACCTACTTAAGAGGTATTCACTTAGTCTATTACCCAACACACATATATGCTAACAAGATAGTTATCTTGGTCAGTTAGCAATATTTTCTCAACTCATTATTTTCATATACTAACAGATTTTAAGTACATGATACATTGGTATGCTACATCTAACTTACTTTGATACACACGTTGGTAGTATTCGCTACCTATGTGAATACCCTTACGCCATACCACTATATCATCCCTACTCTCACGAGTTGTTATTATATGTCCATTCCGTATACACGTACACCTCTTGTACGGGAATGGATAAGGCTCTAATTCTGCAAACATACGACACCACGTATAAAACCTTATGTTTCTAGCATGTACACATATATCTGTACGTATATTTTTCACATCTATATACTGCTTTATTTCACGTATGTCTTCTTCCAAATTATGCCATCCAGTTACTGGATCCCAATTTCTGCTGATACGCTCACATACATCCTCAGCCTTCATCATTATCGTACTACAGTCATCTAACACACTTCGTATATAAAACTTGTTAACCAGCAACTGTAGATGACCTGGAAGCCTCACGTATATCTCCATATCTGGAAATAAAATTTGCGACTTATGCTTTTCTCTAAATAACATTACGTTTATTTATAGTCAATCAAAATCGACTATTCTAGCAATCAACATCTTCTTTTTATCATCCACTATCTGTGCTTTTCTTAGTAACGAAGAGACTTAACGTGTCACTTTTGCACAGCTCATCTACTATAGTCACATCAACTGTTCATTACTTAATTATTAAGAAATGAAACGTCACTAGATTCTCAATCTCCAGCGTCCTAATTGATCCCAATAAACTCTATGATTGCCAACCAATAGAATGGACAAATACAGTTTATCAGCATATACACCAATTAGTTATACCCTCAGTGTATTGGATTCCTTACGACCAACTCCCGATTCGAACGCGGATCCTGTGCTTTCAATAGTAGGAGCTCTACTACTATCTTCCACACCTACCCTCGTTCGTTTCAGAACTTGTCCAGAAGTCCCCAATTCACTTCTCACGATAATTTTACCACCTATACCCCAGGTTGTTTTACGAACATAGTCGTAGAAAATTTTTCACATAAAAGGATTTACCTTATGGATATCACGTATCAAGGAACATGCAACTTGGCCAACTCAAAAATTCTAGGACTATTTAGTTCTTACTGCCTACACTTTAATGACATTTAAGCACACATATATTACAGAAATAGCAACAAAGACTAAGCACTTAACCTTTTCCCCACTGACGTCGGCTGACGGTACACACTGCGTCTTTGCAACAACATTCATTTAACCCTTTACTCGAAAAACAACTTATAATTTCTTGTAAAAATATTTCCAAAGAAAACTTTTAAGTCTCAAGCTTGAGATCAAAACCCATCAAGTGAGTCTGATTCACTCAAGCCTTGGCTCTGATACCCACTTGTAACACCCGATTTTTAATAAAACATCTTCATTTAAATAAATATCAATTTATTCAATAATTAACATTTTGAAGATATTTAGAAATCATTTTAAACATCAATTCACTGCATGAATCCCCAATTAAGCAGCATCAGTGTGTACTCGTCATGCCTGGCCGTCATTTCCACCTGTACAACCTGAAATGGTCATTTAATAGAGAAGGATAAGCACACGGCTTAGTGAGCTCCAACAACTACACAGCATATCAGTTACACATACTTTACCCCTAACAGAAAAAATACAACCACACGTCACATAATATGCTCTACCCAGTATATTGGATTATAACCTCCTATACGTATCTGCTCAGTAAATCTAATTCCCCTGCTCAGCACTTAAAGTCGTGCATACCCTGTACGTCGAGTCATGCGTATCTGCTTAGTGTATTTTGCACGTATCTCTATATTACTCAGTACGTCGAGCCCACACACACCATAACCCAACCCATACAATTATAACAGAAATATATATATATATATATATATATATATATATATATATATATATATATATATATATATATATATATATATATATATATATATATATATATCAATAATATACACACAACTTGGTACCATTTACCAACATCTTATAAACATCTTATAAGCACACAAAATACAGTAAAGGACATATAACGTCCACACAATGTAGTGAGAAACTCACCTGATTATAGTCGACTACAACGTTTATCTCTGCTTCGTATTCCCTCTTTAACTGTTAACACCGTAAGACATTTATCACTCTTTAATTCTTAACTATCTTATAGTTGCATCATTAAACTCTTCCATAATTCCAACATGATACCTCGTGATTTATCAAGTAAAGAACGGCCAGGTAGAAGATTAGATGGGATGGCAGGATCCTTTCAGCATTTTAGCCTTTCGGAAAATCCAACAACCAGATCCCATGTAACCGGCCTAGGCACCGTTCTCGTAAGTAAATCATTTGGTATAATTTCTGGAATTACGAATAGTATAACCTCTACATATTATAGTTTAACACTTATAAACTACTAGAGAAATACGATAGTGATTACTCACTTAAGATTGGCGTTTTCGCAAAGCCTTGGCACGTTTCCCGTTCCGCTCTTCCAACACTTCCCGAGCACCTCGTTACCAGCTACCGCTCGCTCCTAACTCCTCCCGACCTATTTTCCTCACCAGAACACTCCTCGATATCGTAAGGTTGTTTGGTGTTTGTTGTGGGTTGAAATGAAGAAGTTGGGCCTCTATTTATAGGGCTTGAAAACACTATTCACGACATCATCACGACATCATCGTCGACGTCATCACGACATCATCGTCGACATCATCACGACATCATCGTCGACGTCATCACGACATCACGAGGTAAGCGCTTACTTCATTTCTCGGGTACTATTCACGACGAAGTTACTATTCACGCCGGAGTTACTATTCATGTCGGAGTTACTATTCAAGCCGGAGTTACTATTCACGCCGGAGTTACTATTCAATTTTTTTTTTTTTTTGAAAAAACGGTCGTTACACCGTGTGTCTTCAACCTTTGAGACATTCTCTTTTTTGCTTCTCTATTCATAGAGGATTGAGACATGGGTGAACGCCTGGGCCTATCAAATTCATCCACGTCATCATATCTTCTAAAACCAGAATGACCCTCTTTCATTTGGCTAATGATTTGTCTTGCAATCTCTCTAGCTTCTCTTGACTTGTGTCTTGATGACCTCACTTCACCTAATGGCCCTTTATAGTTATACATCTCAGGAGAACAAACATGAACAAAGCTTTTATCATTGTGGATTTTTGCAAGATTTGGTTTGAGGACAACGATTCTTGTTGGCGAAAGGGCAATATCGTCCTTTCTTTCTAGAACTCTGGATGATCTTCGATGGCGATAGTGTAATGTTTCTTTCTCTTCTTTTGTAAAAGAATTTGATGGTTTCAAGACTGTTATTTGGTTACAGAGAGAATTGGAGGGGATATGTTGATGATCATGTAGATGCTTTACAAATAAGGAATCTGGTTTTTGCAGAAAAGTCAACATCAAGTCGGAGTTTGAGTCAACCCTTTCGAGTTTACTTTTGATTGCAATAGATTCCCTAAGCATTTCATCGCATCTTTCCTGGATGTATCCCAGATCCTGTTTGGTGGACCTTCTTTTTGAATTCAATGGTGATGAATAGCATTGGTTTCCAGCATGTGATGCTTCTGGATCTACATAAACATCTTTGAATTGTTGCTGTTCAATTGTGGTCTTCTTATGTTGATGACTGAATGGCTTCTCATTTCTTTTGTTTTGAGAGTTGTCTAATAACTTTTTTTGTTGCCTGTGAATAGGTTGGGGAGATGGGAGTCCATCTAGACCCATTAACTTGGCTATAAGACTTGGTGACCGTTTTTTTGCTGAAGCTTCGTTTAACATTTCTTTAGCTAATAGTGTCTTCATAGGTGTCTCGTAACCTTGTTTAGAAGAGGTTTGCCCAACTTCAAACGTGAACTACAATCACCGTATTGGTTTAGTCACACTCGTATGTTTGTAATACAATAAAAGATGAAGAGATTTCTGACTTAGCGAGTATGTAAAGGAACATGTTGAGATGATGTTATGAAGTTTGTTAACGTACCAAATTATGGTCGGTGATGCCATCACTTGGGGATGACCTATGTTGAAGAATTTTCCGGTTGAGATTTTCTCCATTCCCTGGAAAAAAGTTACCGACGTTTGTTAAAATGCACAATTGATGATTATTTATCAGATGAAAGAAAATATCACAGTGTAATTGTAATTGGAACCCTATCAAACATCAGTCTGCAAGAATCAAATAACAAATAAAGAAAATAACCAAAATTCAGAATCTGAAAACCTTAAAGGTTAGCATGAGGCACTTACATGAAATCCACAGACAGACACAAATACACTGTTATACAGATACACACACTTGTAAACAGAGAGACACGTCGATAATGTTGAAACACGTTTATGACTTAGAGAATAGATGGAGAGGATGAGAGGTGGCAGTGGCTACATCGGTGGCGCTTTGGTGCTGCACGGGTGGTGTAGTCTGGTGTCGATGTTGAGGTGTAATGTTGACACAGTGGTGGTGCGACAGTTCAGTGGTTGTGGCTGGGAAAGAGATTCAATTAGGGCTTCAATGAGAGATTGAGAGGATTAGAGTTTTTCACATCTTTTGGATCTGCATTTCAGGTCCATCCGTTTTCTTAGCTTTCAAAAACCAACACAAACCCTCGTAAACCTGCGAAATAAAGAAATCTCAACATATTTTTCAGCCAGGTCTAGGTATTTAACAGTTTAGTATCGATGGTGTTGTGATAGCTTTACATGACGGTGGCGGTAGTACGCTGGTAAGCTAGTGCAGTGGTGGAGAAGGCGTACGAAAGCTATTGCAGACGAAGGCACCGCTGCTGCGCGGCTTCTTATCCTTCCTCGGCTGCTCAGAACCGGTGGCTGAACCCCCTTCTCCCTCCTGGTCGCAGTCCCACATGCACGACTGTGTGTGTCGATCTCGTCTCTCCCGACTCCCCTTCTTCTTTCCCCCCTTTTGAGGTCTAAAGGTCAAGCGGTGGAGGTGGGGATAGTTCTGGAACATAAAGAAAAAAAAACCGCGTTACAAAAAAGCGTAACATCAGATACCAAAAATTACTGTTTTTAAATATAGATATAAATATCCGATTGATAAGTGAAACTAAAATGTATGTGACTTTTACAATCTTGTCATCCTTATCTCATAAATATTTTAAGCCAAATCCATTATAGACAAAACTAGCTAGACCAACCAACAAAAGGTAATTCACATATATAATATATTAGGTGAGTTTTGAGATTACATAAAAGGTGTGTTTTGAGCCTTGTGCTAGGTACGATTCGAGAAAGATAATTTGGTATTTAAAAAATTAAGATAAATTATTTAATTGGATGAAAATTTCAAAATGTGATATGTTAATTTTAGCATGATGAATGCTCCAAGATTACAACCAATGTTTAAAAGTAGTGTCACAAGATATGTCTGATCAACTTTCATTTAACACAATTGATTATATTATTCGAAAACTCTTTTATGCTAGTGGAATTGGGAAGCATGATAAGTCCGTACTACACATTCTAGTATAATGCTCTAATAAGAAAAAATGACCCAATAAAAGAAAAATAAAATGTATAATGCTCTTCCTTGCTATTTCTCCAAAAACTCTTTTCAGGATTGATATCGTGGCTTTCACTAAAAAGAGCATCGTCTTCTCAGTGATGGAAGGTCATTAGAGTTTGTCATGTTAAGAAATAAGGTTGACTCATATATATACCAAATAAGAGTCGGTGTAAGCTTTATTTTGCAAGATCATGTGCTTTCTCAACATTCGATCTTCATTTTCAACTCTTAAAAATATAAAATTACAAAAATACTTGCAAAATTCCCATCACAAACTAGATTTTCAGTTAAGATTGTCTCTGAATAAATGCAAGAAATAGCAATTTACTTTCATTGATATGTATATTATAGCATCCTACTTTCATACAACTACTGAAATTGAATATAAACATGAACCCTTATTTTCCTACTTTCATAAATGAAATCTAAAGAAACTTCCAGATTATATTTTTTCCTTATACAAACGTTGTATTTTAAATTGCCACTTAACTATAACATTGTATTTGGAAATTTTTATCCTAATAAGGAAAATTTTGAAACTACAATGCTATATATGGTGGGATTGGCAAAGTACAATGCCTTCATAAGAAAAGTATTGAAAGTGCAATGTCATTATAGTTATAACCTAGCAAAACAACAACAAATACATGTTCCTAACCCAAATATAATCTTACTTATGTGTCATCTAATTACCACCAACAACAATCATTGTTGAAGTTTTTTTGAATAAGGATAGAGTGACCCATAATAGAGCTCTCGAGTAAACTGACAAGTATTTTATATAACAAAAGATTGTTAAAGTAACATATATAAGCAAACATTCGTTTTATTCTATATAAATTGTAGCTCTGCAAGGTGAAGGACTAATATTAGAGTCATGTGCAACTCTAGGCATACTGATAACCAAGTTAGTTGGTAAAAAGCTTCATGCTTATTTGAGGTGTTGAGGAAATCCGATGGATAAGATAATAATTAATATGACTCAAATAAGTGTAAACCAGCACCTGTAGTTGCATCCTTCTTGCCAATAGGGCCAAGTATTTACTTGTTTTATGTGCTCAAGCCTGATGTAATAGTAGTAGGTGTAGACATCTTAGTAAAATGAGCAAATAATGTGACACCTATTGAAGTTCGACTGACCCTTGACGAATAAGATTTAACATAACATGTGTCAAGTTCGGCGACTTTATTGAATGGACTCACCCTTGACTATATAAGAAATCATGACCACAACCTACATGGTTAACAGAGAAGGGTAGCCATTACTATTAGAACAATCATACAATACAATCATACAATGAATCTACAATATGGAGCATGGGTGCAGATCATATATGTTGGATTAGGTGTCTAAGCCATGACTAATAATTTTTATTTACCTAATTGATAGTAGCAAAGTCCATTTGGGTTGTCCTCATAGCTAGAAGTTTGATAGAAAAACCAAAAGAGAGAGAGATTGATTTATTATGTGATTAATAAATCAATATAAATAAAATAAATAGTTTAATAATATATTATGTTGATAATGTATTAATTATAAATAGTATTAATTAATTAGAAATTAATCTGGAATTAATTGAAATTAATTTGGTGATTAATTAGATTAATTAAAGGTGCAGGGGCTGAATTGTAATTATTCAATAGTCAAGTAGTGACAGTTTTGTCAGCTGGGTGGTTGGCGATTTCAAGGATTGGATAATCCCTTATTTTGAAATATATATATATATATATATATATATATATATATATATATATATATATATATATATATATATATATATATATATATATATATATATATATATATATATATATAAATAGAGTTTGAATTAAATGATAAAAGGTTTATCTCAATTTGAATTCAAAAAGGTTTATCTTTAAGGTTTATGTGGTAACCACCTGGAAGCTATAAATAGGGGAACCTGGCTCCCCATTTTCTGCGCCATTATTCACTCCCCTCTCTCTCTCTCTCTCTCTAGATTTTCGACTTCTTGCTACTGGGTGTGATTCCATTTGAGGCACGACATTTGTGGTGTTAAGCTTTCAAGAATTAAACTAAGGGTTAGTATTTTTCTCTTAATTCTTTTTAGCAATTTTCGATTGGCCTTATGTATTTAGTTATATATTCAAATAGTGAAAACATAAATCCAATTAGGTTGCATGTGAACTTAGGGTTTAAGTTTTGTTGTTTTGCATAAAACCTATCAGTGGTATCAGAGCTTTTGGTTGTTTTCTGTTTGAATTGCTATAATAGTTATACCTTAAATTTAGGGTTTATAGAATCTAAACCCCTAATTATGGCCAAATCGATTTGGGGGTTAGGGTTTTCGAAACCCTATCCCCTCCCCACCCTTATTTGCGAAATCTATATAGGGTTTTAGAAGGTTTTTCTAATTTTGGTAATTGTGATTAATTAATAAATTGATAACCTTAAACCCTTTATGTGTTTTTCGAAATCTAGCGGGTTAAGGATAGGATTAAATTAATTTGATTAATTTTTTATCCTTATCTGATTTAATTATGTAATTAATTGTTTAATTAAAAGATAAATATTAAATCAATTATGGTTTAAATTTAAATTTACATTAAAAGTTAATTTTCAAGAATTTAAATAGTTAAACCAATAATATTTTAAAAGTTAAAAAACATCTTTTATTTATTATTATTAAAAGTTAATACCTATATGGATAAGAATTGATCAGTCAAATCGCTAGTATGCCTCATTCAAGAAGCTGGTCTATAAGGAGGGTATAAGGAAACTGCCTATAAAATAGCGGTTGAATGGGTGTCCACTCTCACCCACCGCTCCATTGATCAGTGGAGGGTCGTTAGCAGAACGGGTTTGATAGGATCGCTTAATCTCATTAAAAGTATAATGTTGTTAATCAAAGTACTAGAACCAATTTTATAAAAATCTCAAATCTAGTTACTTTAGGAAAAATGTGAAAGATATGCTAACCCATGAAATTGCACATTACACTTAATTGGTCATTAGTGGAGCGTGTGTGGTTTACCGGCACACTAATAGGGACTGGTAAAGAGGGGTAATGGGTATCTCAAAATTTATCATTGTTGATGGAGCGCGTGTTGTTTACCGGCACATCAATTTGAGATGATAAACGACATTGAGGTTACCAAGCTAATTTGCATGGTTTCACATCTTGTTTGTGATCCTCGGCATCCCAGTCACAAATGGAAGCGCATAGTCCGAGATTAAACATGTTATTGAACAGTTCAATAAATCTCAAAGATCTAGGAATTTCACTTAATATGATTATCTTCCGCGGTGGAATTGGTGAATCTTCATTCACCTACCTTTATAAAATTTACAATTAGATTACAACATCCCTCTTCTAAGTTTTGAATTATATAGTTGGGTCCTAGCGTTAATAATTATTCTTGGGTTAATATTAAGGAATATATATCTAATTAAAACTACATTCTTTTATAGATGTCTTCCTCAGCTGATGCTTCTGCTCCCCAACCCGCACCCCACTACAACAACAGCAACGTCACTTCAATCCTTTCATTGTGCTCCAAAGTGACTTTGGATGGCACAAACTACAATGATTGGATGAGAAACATAAAAATGGTTTTGAGGTACGAGGACAAAGAGTATGTCCTTAACAAAGAGCTTATTGAAGTTGACCTCGACACAGCTACTCCCAAGGAATATGCCTCGTACAAGAAACACTATGATGATGCGACCAAAGTGGCCTGCATCATGGTTGCTACCATGGTTCCAGAATTGCAAAGGTTTTATGAGGACTAATGGCCGTATTCGATGAACAAGGACCTTGCAGAAAAGTTCCGCAAGCGAGCTCGTCAAGAGAAATATGAGGTAGTCCGAGCCCTCATAGCTTATAAGCTGAAGGACGGAGAGTCTGTCTGCACTATGTGCAAAGGATGCAGAGATATGTGGAGAGGCTTCAAAAGCTAAATATGCAGATCGACGAGGAGTTGGCTATTGATATGGTCATCAACTCCTTGCCGAGTTGTTATGATCAGTTCATATTGGCTTATCATTTGAACAACACTCAGACCACCTTGGCTGAACTGCATACCATGCTGCAAACTACAGAAGACAGGCTGAAGGGTAAAAGTGTACCTTCCGTAAACACTCCTGTCATGGCTATTGGGCAGGGAAGAGGAAAGAAGAGGAAATGTCCTCCCAAGTAGAATTGGAAGGACAAGGCTTAAGTCGGGTCATCCAGTAATGGTCCAAGATTCAGGCCTGGTTCTACCATTCCTCATGTCCCAAACCCCAAGGAGGCTGACTGTTTCTATTGCAAAGAGAAGGGCCACTGGAAAAGAAGCTGCCCCAAATACTTGCAGGACATCAAGGATGGCAAAGTGAAGCCATCGTCGGCAGGTATATACACTATCTCTAAAAACTCATCATCTTCTTGTTCTTGGGTCCTTGATACAGGATGTGGTTTTCACATTTGTTCTGATTTACAGGGCCTAAAGGAAAGTAGGGAGGTGGAGCACGGGAGAATAAACTTGATCATGGGCAATAGGTGTGACATCCGCCTAAAATGGATTCAGGTCAACCCAACCGAATTGGAAATTTAATAAACCCTACTCGAGATTTCTAGATGCTAATAGGATCAAAACCCTTACACTACGATATAAATTGACGTTAATAGCAATATAGCATAGTATAACGTTATAACTATAATCAAATTAAATTATGATACCATATTAAAATCAAATCAAAGTATGATGCTCTAATTAAATTAAAATAATCAAACTTGAATGCTATAATTAAACTTCAAATCAAAGTAGATTGTTATAATCAAATAATAACATATCTTTTATAAAACTCTATTTTTATAAACTCTACATTAAACTTATAAAACTATTATATTAATTAATATATTATATAAAAGATACTTGTGTTAGTGGAAAATTATGAAGACCATCAAAAGTAAAAGTTTATTCCCATTGTCTCCCACTCACACCTCCCATCATCTTTCCTTTCATTTTTCTCCCAACACATTATTCTCATCACCACTCAAACCATATCTATTCTTTCTCTCACTCTCAATCTCGAAATTCCTCCTAGAAATCTTCATATTTCAGCCAAGAACACTCCAATATACTCAAATCTTCATCCCTCTTGAAGCATTCATCAAGGTATGTTGTTAAAAGTCTCAAATTCATGAATGAAACAAATTAAATCCACCAAACTATCTAAAACTCATTTTATGCATAAACCTGATTTTTCTCAGGATCCCATCAATAAAATAAGAAGTTCTGGAAAGTTTCAGAAAATAACTTATTTTTATTGAATTACTATAATTATTGCAATAAAATAGGGCAATAATTCACATAAAATACTTTTTGCAGTCAATAAATTTTGGAAAACTTTTGGAACAACCCATATGTTGAGTAAAGTGGATTTATAAAGTTTCATGCATTTATATTATTGTTTGATGCTTATTTTGTATTTTATTTTGTTGTAGATAAATAAATTACAAAATATAGTTATGTATGTTAAAAACTAGATTTTATATTTTTCGCACCTTATTAACATTTTAAATACTCCATGACAAAATTTACAGATTTTTGTAAGAATGTTTGCTTATTTTTCCTGATTTAATGATTATTTAATGGTTTAAATTGATAATAAATAGCTACACATGTCCAAAAATTATAAAACCTTATCAAAATATCATATATAACATGTTAATCATAAATAAAAAGTCTAATGAATTTCTCTTAATATTTTCCTATTATTTATGATTTTATTGATTAGTTAATAATGAAAAACATAAGAAATACTTTCCATAGTCCAAAATATCCAAAATAATAGGAAATGTATCTTATACATCGAGGATCGAACTATTTCGACCAATGCTCCATCATCTTCCCTAAGATACATTATAACCATTAATGTTCTTGGAAGAGGATAAACTATGAAACATTTTCTCAGTCTATGTTGTCACTCAGGTTCTGTTGATCTTATACTTCCTTTGAAATCCTTGAACACTTCAAGGTTTCAACCAATCGCTTATTCTGATAAGCGAAGCCATATTTGTCATACTAACTGGCAAATATCATGAAGTATAACTAATTGTGTTGTGTTCGAAGATTCGAGCAATACACAGATTCTTATGTGTATGTTGCTCAAAATCTTAATATCTTTTACATCTCTATGTAAATTTATGACTTTGTTAATTTGTTCAAGATATGCAATCATCACCTGACTCTAAGTCAACTGATTCCAAAATCCTATCCTCTAGATCTTTGGGTGATTTATTTCTTGCCACATGTGCTTTATAAAGAACTTAATCATCATGTGACTCTAAGTCAAATGATTCCAAAGTCCTGTCCAACTGGATCTTTGGGTGATTCATTTCTTGCCACACATGGTTTTATCAAGAACTCAATTCATCATGTGACTCTAAGTCAAATGATTCCAAAGTCATGTCCAACTGGACCTTTGGTTGAATTGATTTTATAAAATATATTTTAACAATCATATAAAACACAATTCATGAATCCAAACACTTTGGATGCATCATCATTCAAGTCATTACCATTCATGCAATTAACACACTCATACAACATTTCAAGGATAAACATGTATTAAAAGAAAAATTAACATTTTATAAAACCGAAATATCCTCGAACAGGTAATGTCGCACGCATCTAATAAGCTAATAACAAGGTCATAGTATCTAACTAAATGTGACATCCGCCTAAAATGGATTCGGGTCAACCCAACTGTAACACCAAGATACTCTTTTTATAAATATAATAAAAAGGGTAAAATGGTCATTTTACCTTGGAAGGGTAAATTGGTCTTTTGGACAGAAAAGTATTTGGTTTGAAATAATATTTTGAGTTTTGGACTTAAAATGTTATAAAAACTGAAATTTGGTCATGTTACCACGAAAAGGTAATTTGGTCATTTGACCATGTGAAGGACCAAATATGAAAAATATTGTTGGTTGTGGCAAATGTATAAAGAATGAAAGTTTTATTGTAATAAAACTTGTTTATTGTAGCAAAAGTTCAAGAAAATGAACTTAAGGACTAAATTTGCAATTTCTGGAAGTATAAATAGTGGGAATGTTCTCCCATTTTGTGCAGATTTTAGAAGCTTACGGGAGAGGGCTTTTGTGAAGGATTTTCCAGAAATTGAAGGATTCTTGAAGGATTGAATTGTGGAATTGGAATTATAGTTTAGAATTGATGATTCCTAAGCTTGAAAGGTTAGTTTTAATCAAGTTCTTGAAGTGTTCTTGATTTGGTTTTATAGAAACTGAAATTTGTAAATTTCAGTTATGAATATGTGTTTAAATGGTTTAATACTTCCATTAAGTCATGCTAATAAGGACTTAACTCAAGAAAATGGAAGTAGATTGCTATTTATGATGAATTTGAAGTTTTGGGGTTGTTAGAACTAAGAACCCTAATTCTTCATTCTAATTGATTTAGTTGTTTTGAATGGTTGAAAACCTTGTTAAAGTATAAGGTTTTAGCCTAGAAACAAACCCCAAACGATTAAGGACTGGATTAAGGACTTAATGGGCTAAAACTGCGTGCTACAGTGCACAAATCGCGGCTGGACAGGAGACCTGCGCAGGCGCCAGGCGCGGTGCGCCCAAGCCCCTGGCGGGGTGCGCCAAGGCGCAGTGCGCCCATGTCTAGGCGGGGTGCGCCCCTCAGGCAGGGACATCAAAATGCTAACTTTTGCTTGGCTTGTCCGTTTTAGCTCAAACTTGAACCGTAGGCTCGTTATGGTCTGAAAAGTTTGGGAAAATTTTTATATTGAGTTTTCGACCCCTCGGGGGCACTGTAGATCGATTCGAATGCCTCAGTGAATAGTAAAATTCATAAAAAGTTAGTAAATGGAAAGTTTATTAACTAGGCATTGTTTGTAATGATATTGTATTGAACTCTAGTGTATTAGAGTCAATTGGAATGGTTATTAACCTATTATCATTTGGTATATAAATGAGTATATAGGTATGGGACAAAATGGTTGTAGTGCACGCAAAGGCAAGAAACAACCGAAATTGAAACGCAGCTAGTATCCAGGTGAGTAATCTCACTGATATCATATGTGATATATGATGATTAAATTGTTACAGATTGAAACAGCTTCGAGGGACGAAAACGACAAGTGTTAAAATATGTGTAAAAGACAAGACCAGATAATCCGTGAGTCATTGCGATGACAAGAACGGAGCTGTGAGTCAATACATATATATATACACTATGAATGACAAGACCAGATAAGCCGTGAGTTTATAATAGACAAGAACGGAACTGTGAGTCAATAAAATGACAAGACCAGATAAGCTGTGAGTCTATAATAGACAAGAACGGAACTGTGAGTCAATGTATCTATGTAAACTGTTATATAGACAACAGCGGGCTAACCCGTGAGTCTAGGCAACAGCGGGCTAACCCGTGAGCCACAGTTTATTCCGAGGAGTTAAATTTATATAGACAACAGCGGGCTAACCCGTGAGTCTAGGCAACAGCGGGCTAACCCGTGAGCCACGGCAACAGCGGGCTAACCCGTGAGCCATATCTAACCGGTGCGGCCTATATGGCTATGATATTGTTACAGGTACATGGTGCGGCCTATATGGCTATGATATTATTACAGGTACATGGTGCGGCCTTTTGGCTATGATATCGGGTTATTAAACCCAGCTGATGCGGCCTGCGGGCTATGATTTATATATATGGATATTGTTTTGGTGCAGCTTATATAGCTATGACACAGGGTGCGGCTTGAATAGCCATGAAATACGATGCAGTCCATTGTGACTAAGAACCATAGAACAGAAATGGTTAAATATGATTAAATGTGCAAATAACTGACGTAGCTTAATAATTACAGGTTTTGTGATTTAGCCTGTAAGGTTATAGATTAGGATGTGAAATCCTAGAAGATATTTGGCCAGCCAGTAAGGCTAGGAGTTTGGATTCGATATCCAGACAAATACATGATTGTATTTTATACGTGTTATTTGCAGGAATGATTACTCACTGAGCTTTGTAGCTCATACCGTTTGTTAAATGTCCCTGCAGGTTAGCATTATCCTGATAGGGGAACAGATGGAGTCCGTGAATCGAGAAGTAGGACTCTTAGATGTTGTAAGTAGCAGCCCGGCTTCAAAGGAGACTACGGTATTTTATACTCTCCTTGATACGCTTGTACCCGTTTTTACTAAAATATACCCCTTTGTTATGGTTTTATGTATTGAAACCTTGGTTTTAAATGAAAAATTTTTCAGGGGTGTTTTGTTTTAAAAGCCGGGTGTTACACCAACCCAATTGGAAATTTAATAAACCCTACTCGAGATTTCTTGACGCTAATAGGATCAAAACCCTTACACTACGATATAAATTGACGTTAATAGCAATATAGCATAGTATAACGTTATAACTATAATCAAATCAAATTATGATACCATATTAAAATAACATCAAAGTATGATTCTCTAATTAAATTAAAAAAAATCAAACTTGAATGCTATAATTAAACTTCAAATCAAAGTAGATTGTTATAATCAAATAATAACCTATTTTTTTTATAAAACTCTATTTTTATAAACACTACATTAAATTTTATAAAACTCTTAAGATGCTTGTGTTAGTGGGGAATTATGAAGACCACCAAAAGTAAAAGTTTATTCCCATTGTCTCCCACTCACACCTCCCATCATCTTTCCTTTAATTTTTCTCCCAACACATTATTCTCATCACCACTCAAACCATATCTATTTTTTCTCTCACTCTCAATCTCAAAAACCTCCTAGAAATCTTCATATTTTCAGCCAAGAACACTCCAATATACTCAAATCTTCATCCCTCTTGAAGCATTCATCAAAGTATGTTGTTAAAAGTCTCAAATTCATGAATAAAACAAATTAAATCCACCAAACTATCTAAAACTCATTTTATGCATAAACCTGATTTTTCTCAGGATCCCATCAATAAAATAAGAAGTTCTGTAAATTTTCAGAAAATAACTTATTTTTATTGAATTACTATAATTATTTCAATAAAATAGGGAAATAATTCACATAAACTACTTTTTGCAGTCAATAAATTCTGGGAAAATTTTGGAACAACCCATATATTGAGGAAAGTGGATTTATAAAGTTTCATGCATTTATATTACTGTTTGATGCTTAGTTTGTATTTTATTTTGTTGTAGATAAATAAATTTCAAAATATAGTTATGTATGTTAAAAACTAGATTTTATATTTTTCGCACCTTATTAACATTTTAAATACTCCATGACAAAATTTACAGATTTTTGTAAGAATGTTTGCTTATTTTTCCTGATTTAATGATTATTTAATGGTTTAAATTGATAATAAATAGCTACACATGTCCAAAAATTATAAAACCTTATCAGAATATCATATATAACATGTTAATAATAAATAAAAATTCTAATGAATTTCTCTTAATATTTTCCTATTATTTATGATTTTATTGATTAGTTAATAATGAAAAACATAAGAAATACTTCCCATAGTCCAAAATATCCAAACTATTTACAGTAGGCTCAATATAATGTTAGAAAACTGTGGTTCATATTCCAGAATTATTGGGAATCATTTATTATTTTTCCCGAATTTTGTTGGTGTTTAATCATTAAAATACTAAATAAATACTAAATCAGTTAAGAAAAATATAAAAATTTTACAGTAATTACTATTGTGTGAAATAATTATTTTCTGATAATTTCATAATGTTTCATTACTGTTTAGTATTTAAAACCATTTTCCTAAGTATCTAAGCATATAAAAATGCATTTTTAATGATTATTTCATATAAATAATTGTTTATAATATATAAAATCTGTAAATAATTATAATTTGACTAGTTATTATTTTAATAAGAAATTATTAAAATCTTGCCTAAAGTGAAAATATAAATTAATTAAGCAAAGTAATTAATTCAATTTAAAATTCATTTAACATATGAATACATTATTATTCAAAACAAAATTTGGATTATTGTTAATTCATCTAATATAAGAATATGTGTCTAATTATTTTTATTAATACTATATTCCCGTTTATCGATTCCTAAGCCAAAACTATTAATTATATTAGGTTCTACGACATTTTGACTCGAGCCGTTTATCGTACAACACGCGTATCCCTTATTGGACTAATGTGAGTAATCTACCTCATATTTTATAATTTTTAATACTTTTGGGGTGTATCATGTGGTTTTAATATGTTCCAACTTCGTTTTATTATTTTTTCACCATTGAGACATTGTTGGGACATTTATACATGAATCATTATTTGTATAATTATTGTTTGTTTACGCTACATGTACTTGTAGTGCATTACAATTTTTAGTCTAATCTCCATGACTATGCCCGTATTCTTGAGGTACGTTATGGACAATAATAGCGTTATTGGGTTGACCACCCCGCCTTGGGACGCTAAGGTGATTGATTGCACGTGGTTGAGTGTGTATGATGATTAGATGCTCCATCCTATATATATACATATATATGTATATATAGGGTGAGGACTTATTGTTGTTGTTATCATTTGTTAATCAATTTTTGATTTATAAACCGTTATCCCAATAATACTTGCTTGTCGATTTCCAAAGAAAACAAGTTTCAAATTATAAATATTTCAAACTCACAATTTTCTTTAATAAAACTAGATTACTCACCAACTCTCGTAGTTGACCTGTTTTTACCCATGATGCAGATTTGAAGAATGAATTTGATGAAAAGTAGGGTGTACCTTAGAAACCCACAAGACTATTTAAATTTAATGTAATAAATGTTGTTTGTATTTGAATTTGTATTTGTATGTTGTGGATCTTGTTTTCCTACTTAGTACTTAATTGAATCTAATCATATTATAACATAGTTGTCATGAGACTTTGAACAATATATCACGCCTTGATCGATTCCGCCAAGGATCGGGGTGTGACACTAAACTCCAAAACTGCATGAGCTTCAGATCCAATCCGAATATTCTCCTTTGCAACAAAATCCCGCATCCTACCTAGTCCATGCATACAGAGCAAATGTGATAAACACATCCTGTATCAAGGAATTAAGGATCAGGAGTTCTGAGTTTTAAGATATTCCTGAGTTGCCAAACCATTCGGCTTTGGAGCATTTTTCCAATCTTTCTGTGACTGTGTCCCACCTTGTGGATTCCCAGTTTGATACATCGAACAATCGGTCCAGACGATCTGGATCATTTCTTGATGCGCCTTAATACTGGACTCAATCATGAAGCAGCAGAATCAATGGAACTATGCTTCTCCATGAACGACTCATAAAGAGTCGACATTAAATGTATTTCCATGATTGTCTTAATCTGGTTACCCTTTCTGTTCATCTGGATGAACAGATCAGCGAGTCGAGCTAATGCTTAACTCCCGATCAGAAGGGGTGACCTAATTTTATACAGTTTGCCCATGTATCCCTCAATCATGAGAACATGCAAACTGGTGCTACTTCCTTCTAGCTTGCAACTTCAAGCTCTTTGAATATCCTAGTTCGTTCCTTTTTTAACCAGTTCTAGGAACCTTTCTTCAACCAGCTGTGCTAACTTATCTGACCCCAGGAATTCTAAATCCCTGCGGAACTCGATGTCAATGATAAATAACATGAGGCAACGAACTTCCTTTGACTTAATAGTCAAGGGGTCTTGCTCATCACAAGCTACTGTGCGATGCCATGCTTTGGTAGAATAAGGAGCAGACACTCAGTCAGATATGGTTTGCCAGCAAAACTAAGAATCATTCTCTAATTGCAAAGCCATATAACATAGCCAAGGCCAGTCAGCCTTACCATATTGAACAAGTGCTTTCTGAGACTCTTAGAAATGGGTGAAGGAGGAGAAGGAGGAGAATTGACACTATCTTTAGACATCTATAAAATTTGAATTAGTTTAATTTTAATCCTTTTTAAACAATTACCCAATATATTATTTAATGAGGCTAGGATCCAAAATACCCCAACTATGGTGTGAAGAGGGATGCCGTAATCACAACATAATGGTCATTAAGGTAGATAAACATTTATCAATTTCAGTCTTATGAAATTCCCAGATCTGTTGAGATTCATTGAACTGTTCAATGGCATGTTTAATCTCGGATATGCTCCACTGTTTGTAACTGGGATGCCGAGGATCACAAACTGGATGTGAAAAACCATGCAAATATGTTCGGAAACCTCAATGTCAGTTATCATCTCTAATTGATGTGTCGGTTAACCACACACGCTCCATCAACAATGATAAATCATGAGAAACCCATTACCACTCTTTATGAGCCCCTATTAGTGTGCCGGTTAACCACACACGCTCCACTAATGTCTCATAAAGTGTAATGTACAATTTCATGGGTTAGCATCTTTTCACATTTTTCCTAAAGTAACTAGATTTGGGATTTTATAAAGTTGTTCTAGTACTTTCATTAATAACATTATACTTTTAATGAGATTAAGTTGTCCTATCAAACCCGTTCTGTAACACCCAGTTTTTTAATAAAACATCTTCATTTAAATAAATATCAATTTATTCAATAATTAACATTTTGAAGATATTTAGAAATCATTTTAAACATCAATTCACCGCATGAATCCCCAATTAAGCAGCATCAGTGTGTACTCGTCATGCCTGGCCGTCATTTCCACCTGTACAACCTGAAATGGTAATTTAATAGAGAAGGATAAGCACACGGCTTAGTGAGTTCCAACAACTACACAGCATATCAGCTACACATACTTTACCCCTATAGGAAAATACAGCTATTTATCACACATAACCTGCTCTACCCAGTACGTCGAATTATAGTCTTTTACTCAGCATTTCGAGCCGCGCATACTCTGTACGTCGAGTCATGCGTATCTGCTCAGTAAGTCTAACTTCATTGCTCAGTACGTCGAGCCACCCTATATATCTCAGTTTATCGCCCCTATATTATCCACATGCTAGACCTAAACATGTCTAGTACTAACTATAAACACCATATCCCAACCCATACAGCTATCACAGGAAAGTGTATTATCAATAAAATACATACAGCTTGGTATTACACATAATACATCTTATAAGCACACAACACTACTTTACACACATAACCTCCACACAATGTAGTGAGAAACTCACCTGATTATAGTCGACTACAGCGTTTATCTCTGCTTCGTATTCCCTCTTTAACTGTTAACACAGTAAGACATTTATCACTCTTTACTCCTTAACTATACCATAGTTGCATCAATAAACCCTTCCATAATTCCAACATGATACCTCGTGATTTATCAAGTAAAGGATAGCCAGGTAGAAGATTAGTTGGGGTAGCAGGATCCTTTCAGCATTTTAGCCTTTCGGAAAATCCAACAACCAGATCCCAAGTAATCGGCCTAGACACCATCCTCGTAAGTAAATCACTCGGTATTATTTTTGGAATTACGAATAGTATAACCTCTATATATTATGGTTTAACACTTATAAACTACTAGAGAAATACAATCGTGATTACTCACTTAAGATTGGCGTTTTCGCAAAGCCTTGGCACGTTTCCCGTTACGCTATTCCAACACTTCCCGAGCACCTCGTTACCAGCTACCGCTCGCTTGCTTACACTCTAGTGCTTAGAAACCTCTATATATTGGATTGAGGTTTAGTTGTGTGGTTTATGAGATGTTTTGAGGGGTATTTATACTTGAATTCTTGAATAAAAAATGGCATGACACTTTTGACAAAAGATTTTAATAATATAACTTTGTTGAAATTAATACCTTCTAGAATCAATCTGTTCAAGACTGGTTTAGCCGACTTTAAACCCATGAAATTCACTTTTTTATTTGATATTCCAAAAAATTATCTCAATACCTTTCCAGGGATGTATTTTACGTATTTATACGATTTTTCTATGATTTATTATGAATTTTTGAAAACAGACTATCTAATCTGTCAATTCCGAACTAATCAGTAAAGATTGCATTTTTTACCATAGATAATATCATTTTCAAGCTTACTATTATTTTTGGTAATTGTATTAGACTCAATTTGTAAACTTTGTGCACTGGTTTGAGGTCCAAACGATTTTCCTAGAATTAATTATGATTTTTCTAAAACCGACACAAAATGCTGATTTTCATATGAAATTGTAACTAGCTTTATAACTACCAAAAATCATATAATTCCTAACACTCTTATTTTAAGTATATGTTATAATCAAGATACGGGTCTTACAAGTACTCCCCCCCTTTATGAGATTCCGTCCCCGGAATCTCCAGCGTTGACATACACTTATTCTTCCACTCAATCATTCCCTATTTCAACACAATACGGTTGTATTGTTAAACCCAAAGGGTATTACCACAATACTGGCACATTAACCACCTCTAATCAACTAGGACAACCTATTGAGACTACAAAGTACTCGTTATGTAATCTCATACACTCATAATACAGACATCATGGATGCAAGGTACTTGTTATGCATCGTATAGTCACATGTTCACCACATCATATCACAACCCATACTCTTCACAACTTCAACAGCTCAGCTATTCACCAGACACCCAACTGTATGTGTGTTAGAACTGCCAGCTAATAAAGCCATCACAACACTTGTATGTGGTCCCACCACAATTACTGCTCATAAGATCCACAACACATATGTGGTCTTACCAAATGTGGCCCCACTAAATAAGTGGTCACAACCACAAGTACTATTAACCCCCAGAATAAATGGTCACAACTACAAGTTATCAGTGGCCCCACGGAATAAGTGGTCCCAACCACAAGTACAAGTAGCCCCATAGCATAAGTGGTCCCAACCACAATACTAGTAGCCCCACCTAATAAGTGGTCCCAACTACAAGTATAAGTGGCCCCACAGAATAAACAGCTTTTCGCTCTAAAGGCTTAACGGTTAACACACATACGACTGCACAGCTCTGCAACCAACCACATGACACCAAGAATCCTCTTATCAGCTCAGCCTCCACATACAACTACAAAATCTTCACCCACCATAGGATACCATATCCATGGTTATCACCACTTAATACTTACGTATTCGTCCGCACAGCTAATATCAACTAGATATTCAACCAGCTACCGACACAGTTTATCCACGGTTACTTGCCTACGAGTTACCTACTTAAGAGGTATTCACTTAGTCTATTACCCAACACACATATATGCTAACAAGATAGTTATCTTGGTCAGTTAGCAATATTTTCTCAACTCATTATTTTCATATACTAACAGATTTTAAGTACATGATACACTGATAGGCCACAGCTAGCCTATTATGATACATTCGTTCATAGTATTCACTACCTACATGAATACCCTTACGCCACACCACTATGTCATCTGCACTCTCACGAGTTGTTATTATATGTCCATCCCGTATACACATACATCTCTTATACGGGAATGGATAAAACTCTAATTCTGCAAACATACGACACCACGTATAAAACCTTATGTTTCTAGCATGTACACGTATATCTGTACGCATACTTTTCACATCTATATACTGCTTTAGTTCACGTATGTCTTCTTCCAAATTATGCCATCCAGTTACTGGATCCCAATTTCTGCTGATACGCTCACATACATCCTCAACCTTCATCATTATCGTACTACAGTCATCTGACACACTTCGTATATAAAACTTGTTAACCAGCAACTGTAGATGACCTGGAAGCCTCACATATATCTCCATATCTGGAAATAAAATTTGCGACTTATGCTCTTCTCTAAATAACATTACGTTTATTTATAGTCAATCAAAATCGACTATTCTAGCAATCAACATCTTCTTTTTATCATCCACTATCTGTGCTTTTCTTAGTAACGAAGAGACTTAACATGTCACTTTTGCACAGCTCATCTACTATAGTCACATCAACTATTCATTACTTAATTATTAAGAAATGAAACGTCACTAGATTCTCAATCTCCAGCGTCTTAATTGATCCCAATAAACTCTATGATTGCCAACCAATAGAATGGACAAATACAGTTTATCAGCATATAAACCAATTAGTTATACCCTCAGTGTATTTGATTCCTTACGACCAACTTCCGATTCGAACGCGGATCCTGTGCTTTCAATAGTAGGAGCTCTACTACTATCTTCCACACCTACCCTCGTTCGTTTCAGAACTTGTCCAGAAGTCCCCAATTCACTTCTCACGATAACTTTACCACCTATACCACAGGTTGTTTTACGAACATAGTCGTAGAAAATTTTTCACATAAAAGGATTTACCTTATGGATATTACTTATCAAGGAACATGCAACTTGGCCAACTCAAAAATTCTAGGACTATTTAGTTCCTACTGCCTACACTTTAATGGCATTTAAGCACACATATATTACAGAAATAGCAACAAAGACTAAGCACCTAACCTTTTCCCCACTGACGTCGGCTGACGGTACACACTGCGTCTTTGCAACAACATTCATTTAACCCCTTACTCGAAAAACAACTTATAATTTCTTGTAAAAATATTTCCAAAGAAAACTTTTAAGTCTCAAGCTTGAGATCAAAACCCATCAAGTGAGTCTGATTCACTCAAGCCTTGGCTCTGATACCAACTTGTAACACCCGGTTTTTTAATAAAACATCTTCATTTAAATAAATATCAATTTATTCAATAATTAACATTTTGAAGATATTTAGAAATCATTTTAAACATCAATTCACCGCATGAATCCCCAATTAAGCAGCATCAGTGTGTACTCGTCATGCCTGGCCGTCATTTCCACCTGTACAACCTGAAATGGTAATTTAATAGAGAAGGATAAGCACACGGCTTAGTGAGTTCCAACAACTACACAGCATATCAGCTACACATACTTTACCCCTATAGGAAAATACAGCTATTTATCACACATAACCTGCTCTACCCAGTACGTCGAATTGTAGTCTTTTACTCAGCATTTCGATCCGCGCATACTCTGTACGTCGAGTCATGCGTATCTGCTCAGTAAGTCTAACTTCATTGCTCAGTACGTCGAGCCACCCTATATATCTCAGTTTATCGCCCCTATATTATCCACATGCTAGACCTAAACATGTCTAGTACTAACTATAAACACCATATCCCAACCCATACAGCTATCACAGGAAAGTGTATTATCAATAAAATACATACAGCTTGGTATTACACATAATACATCTTATAAGCACACAACACTACTTTACACACATAACCTCCACACAATGTAGTGAGAAACTCACCTGATTATAGTCGACTACAGCGTTTATCTCTGCTTCGTATTCCCTCTTTAACTGTTAACACAGTAAGAAATTTATCACTCTTTACTCCTTAACTATACCATAGTTGCATCAATAAACCCTTCCATAATTCCAACATGGTACCTCGTGATTTATCAAGTAAAGGATAGCCAGGTAGAAGATTAGTTGGGGTAGCAGGATCCTTTCAGCATTTTAGCCTTTCGGAAAATCCAACAACCAGATCCCAAGTAATCGGCCTAGACACCATCCTCGTAAGTAAATCACTCGGTATTATTTTTGGAATTACGAATAGTATAACCTCTACATATTATGGTTTAACACTTATAAACTACTAGAGAAATACAATCGTGATTACTCACTTAAGATTGGCGTTTTCGCAAAGCCTTGGCACGTTTCCCGTTCCGCTATTCCAACACTTCCCGAGCACCTCGTTACCAGCTACCACTCGCTTGCTTACACTCTAGTGCTTAGAAACCTCTATATATTGGATTGAGGTTTAGTTGTGTGGTTTATGAGATGTTTTGAGGGGTATTTATACTTGAATTCTTGAATAAAAAATGGCATGACACTTTTGACAAAAGATTTTAATAATATAACTTTGTTGAAATTAATACCTTCTAGAATCAATCTGTTCAAGACTGGTTTAGCTGACATTAAACCCATGAAATTCACTTTTTTATTTGATATTCCAAAAATTTATCTCAATACCTTTCGAGGGATGTATTTTACGTATTTATACGATTTTTCTATGATTTATTATGAATTTTTGAAAACAGACTATCTAATCTGTCAATTCCGAACTAATCAGTAAAGATTGCATTTTTTACCATAGATAATATCATTTTCAAGCTTACTATTATTTTTGGTAATTGTACTAGACTCAATTTGTAAACTTTGTGCACTGGTTTGAGGTCCAAACGATTTTCCTAGAATTAATTATGATTATTCTAAAACCGACACAAAATGCTGATTTTCATATGAAATTGTAACTATCTTTATAACTACCAAAAATCATATAATTCCTAACACTCTTATTTTAAGTATATGTTATAATCAAGATACGGGTCTTACACGTTCGGATAACGACCCTCCACTGATCAAGAGAGCGGTGGGTGAGAGTGGACACCCATTCAACCGCCATTTTATAGGTAGTTTCCTTATACCATCCTTATAGACCAACTTCGTGAATGAGGCCTACTATTGATTTGACTGACCAATTATCTTATACATATAATATTAACTTTTAATTATAATATATATACGATGTATTTTAAACCTTTTAAAATATTCCTGGTTTATCTTTTAATTTATTGGAAATTTAAACTATTAAATTTAAACCTTTAAAAGATTTAATTCATCTTTTAATTAAACAATTAATTAAATTTATTAAATCCAAATATTTTAGACTTTTAAAATATTCCTAGTTTTATCTTTTAAATTTTCGAAATTTAAAACTATTAAATTTAAAATTAAATTAAACCATTAATAATCTTTTAATTAAACAATTAATTAAATTAATTAAAACTAGATAGGTATCACAAATTAATCAATTTAATTTAAACCTATCTTAAACCCCTTAATTTTCGAAATTAACAAATAATGGGTTTAAGGTTATCCATTTAAATAATTAAAGTTACCAAAAATAGAAAGCCTTCTAAAACCCTAATGAGAAAATCGAAAATCATAGAGGGGAGGGGCTAGGGTTTCCAAAACCCTAACCCTAAAATCGATATGGCCAATTATTGTTTATAAGCATTAAACCCTAATTTTTAGGAAGACAATTATAGCAATTCAACAAGAAAACAACAAAAATGCTCTGATAGCACTGAAAGGTTTTATGCAAATCTATGAACTAAAATCCTAAGTTCACATGCAACCTAGATTGGATCTATGTTTTCTTCTAATTGAACGTATAATAAATTCCTAACGGCCACAAGAAAATAACTAAAAGAATAAAATCAGAAAAAACTAACCTTTTAGTTGTTTCTTGCAAGCTAAGCAACGCAAGTGTATTGCCTCAAATGAAATCACACCCAAAACTAGGGTTTTCGAAAGTTCCAGAGAGAGGGAAGAGAGGAAAAAGTCGTGGCTTTTATGGTGCCTAGGGGTCTCTATTTATAGTTTCCAAGTGGCCACCAGATAAGCCTTTAGAGATAAACCTTTTTGAATTCAAATAAGATAAACCTTTATCTATCAATTCAAATCTATTTATCCTAACATATAATAATCGAAATTATGGATAATCCCTCCATAATTTCGTTGCCCACTTAAACTACCATAATTGTCACTTACTCAACTATTGAATAATTACAATTCAGCCCCTGCACCTTTAATTAATCAAATTAATCACCAAATTAATTCCAATTAATTCCAGATTAATTTCTAATTAATTAATATAGTTTCTAATTAATATATTTTCACCATAATATATTAATAAAATATTTATATTATTTCAATTGATTTATTAATTATATAATAAATCAATCTTTCTTTCTCCTGGATTTTCTACTAAACCTCTAGCCATGAGGGCAACCCAAATGGACTTTGCTACTATCAATTAGGTAAATACAAATTATTAGTCATGGCTTAGACACCTAATCCAACATGTACCAGGTCGAAAGACAGTTAGGTGCACATGGATCTTCAAGAAGAAGACCGACATGGATGGAAAGGTGCACACCTTTAAGGCTCGACTGGTTGCGAAGGGCTTTACTCAAACCCCAGGGGTTGACTATGATGAGACCTTCTCACCAGTGGCTAAGATAAAGTCCATTAGGATAATGCTCGCCATAGCTGCGTTTCATGACTATGAAATTTGGAATATGGACGTCAAAACTGCTTTCCTTAACATTAAGTTGGCTGAGGATGTTTACATGAATCAGCCAGAGGGTTTTGTGGACGCAAAGTATCCTAATAAGGTGTGTAAGCTTGAGAAATCAATCTACGGACTGAAACAAGCTTCTCACAGCTGTAATCTTTTCTTACATGAGAAAATCAAAAAGTTTGGCTTCTCTAGGAGCGAAGATGAGTCCTGCGTGTATGTCAAGGCTAGTGGGAGTATAGTCACTTTTCTGGTGTTGTATGTCGATGACATATTGCTCATGGGAAACGACATTCCAACCTTACAAGATGTTAAGTCTTGGCTTGGGAAGTGTTTCGCCATGAAAGACCTTGGAGAAGCAGCATATATTCTCGAGATAAGGATATTCAGAGATAGAAAGAAGAGACTAATTGGACTTAGTCAAAGTACATACTTGGATAAGATACTAAAGAGGTTTAGTATGGAAAATTACAATAAGGGAAAGCTGCCTATCCAGAGCAATGAAAAATTGAGTAAGACTCAAAGCCCGAGTACAGATGATGAGATAGCTGACATGAGTCGGGTACCTTATGCTTCGGCGGTAGGGTCGATCATGTACACTATGACATGTACTCGTCCTGACGTGTCCTTTGCTTTAAGCATGGTCAGTCGTTATCAGGGAAACCCTGGCAGAGCTCATTGGATAGCTGTAAAGAATATTCTCAAGTATTTGCGAAGGACGAAGGACATGGTTCTAATCCTTGGTGGCAGTGCTACATTGAGACTTAGTGGGTACACTGATGCCTGCTTCCAGACAGATAGAGACAATGGTCGGTCTCAGTCAGGCTGGATATTTCTTTTAAATGGTGGAGCGGTTACTTGGAAGAGTTCCAAGCAAGAGACGGTGGATGATTCTACGTGCGAATCAGAGTACATAGCTGCAAGGGAAGCGTCAAAGGAAGCGACTTGGCTGAAGAACTTCATCGGTGACCTCAGAGTAGTCCCGACAATTCAGGAGCCTATGGAACTTTTCTGCGATAACGAAGGAGCGATTGCTTTGACAAAGGAACCGAGAGATCATGGAAAGTCCAGACATATCGACAGAAAGTACCACTACATCAGGCATAGGGTAGAATAAGGTCACCTCATTGTGAAGAGGGTATCATCTGAAGAGAATCCTGCAGATCCCCTGACAAAGGCACTGAGTAGGATCAAGCACAATCAGCATGCTAGGAGTATTGGATTGAGAGATGATATTAGTTTTTAGAAATTAAATAGTTAGCTGAAACTTGTAACAATGTAAATGTAATTGACTTTTGGTGATTTAATAATAGAGAATTATTGATAAGTATTGTGTACTTCTATTTGTCAATTGTTTATCATTGTGTTTCAATTTTGCATGTTTTACTTCCCGAATAATGTGATTATTCAAATATCGACAGTTGCTCATACTTTAGGAAGTAAGTAATGAATCAAGACTATCATGAATTGGATTGTAGACTGTCTAAGGAGTTAGACATAGCAACGACATTGCTGCAACGTTCATGAGTACTTAGAAAATAGAGATTTGAGTATTGGATAAACCCACACTCAAAGAATTGCTTCATGGTGATAGGTGCATTTTATTTACTTCTTTTTATAGTTTATTTTAGCATATTTTTAGTTGTTTTAATTGAATCATCATGCATATTTTCATCTTATCTTATTTTATGACTATATCAGGTGGTTTCGAGTTTTTACGTGTAATTGCATATTTTTAGACGATCGAAACTGGACGGAATATTCAACGCAACGTATGGGCTAATTGAAGACAAGTTTTGGATGTTTGATGGATCTTTGGATGGATTAAAACTGAAATGTGGGCTGGAAACGGATGTTAATTATGAAGAAAAATAACATGGGCTGAAAGAGACAACGTTGGGCTCGAAGTTGTAGTGTTTTGGGCTGGATCTTGGACTATTGGAATGCAACGGAGCCCAATATGAAGTCGAGCACCCCATGCACACAAGGAGTGTGCGACCGAGTGATTCAAGAAGGAACATCGCATGCAACTGAGTAAATGAAGAAATAAACAAGGAAACCAAAGTGTGCGATCGAGCTAACTGCAACAACACAAAGACCATTCGGCCGAGCAACAAGGAATTGATTAATTGAGACAAAATCCAAGTGTGCTGGCCGTACACTTTTATGCACAAATGTTGCTCTGCCGACACGTTAATTCAAATGTCAATCAGAAGGTTCTGTTCTTTCCGTTTCATTTTCGTGCGGCCCATTCATTTCAATGAAGAAAAATTATGTGCGGCCGAGCAAAGGGGTTTAAAGGGCATTTTTGTAATTTTCAAGTGGATTTTACCTTAGGGTTTTTAACCCTCATTCGAGACTTTTCGAAGTACACAGAGACGGCGGGAGAGTTTGGATGCTTTGAAAGAGAAGAAGACTTTGTTCCACCATTTCTTGATTTAACTTCTATGTTTGGTACATTTTTAATTATTTTCTTGTTTATTGTTTTAGTTATGTTTGGCTAAAACTCTTAATTTCAATATTGAGTGTTAATCTTTGAGCAACTAGAACATCTTGAATGGTTTTATGAGTTGAAGTTCATCCATGAATGAAATCTTTGTTTGAAACTCTATGATTGTTCTTGTGTTTATTTCCATGGTTTAAATGCTTGAATAATTATTGTTAATTACTTCCTTAATTACGTAATTGATTTTAGAAGTAATTTGGTAACAAATGGTTTTTATGGATGCTTATTATCTCATAAATAATCATAAGATTTTATTCTCTAAAAATCAAAGTGCAAGCTTTTGTAACTTTTGTTTAGGATGGGTGACTCTTGAAACTTAATGCTAATCAACTTATTTGAACCAAATGCTTATTTGGGTCATGATTTTGATTAAGACGGATATTAAGAGCTTTTCTAATGTCTTTATGAATTAAGAGTGTCTAGATGTCTCAAGCTTTTGAGTTGTTATAACCAATGTGGTTGAATTAAGACATTGCACCATAAACCATGATGATAAATGAACTAGTTATGCTTAGATTATAATCCCAATATTGATCTTTTACCCATTATTGAATTTCACTCTTTTAAGTTACTTGTTTTTATTGAAAATCATTTCGCCAAAATTTGTGACTTATTCTCGTTTTTACTTTCAACTAAAACAATCAAAACCCTCCTTTTATTTTATTTTGTTTAAAAAATATATATCGTTTTGAATTGATCGTATTGATTTACAAATTGAACCAATCTCCGTGGATACGATCCTTTACCGTTATACGCAAATTTGTGTATTAGAAATAGGGTTTATTTTTGTTGGCCTCGACAACCACCACATGGATTATATCACGAGCAATTCTGAGACGATAACATATTATGATCTTGAAGCGGAGACATATGAATTATAATTTGCAAGGCAATTGTTCATTGATAATACGAAAACGCATCGGTAACTCGATGTTATAAAACGTGTTGTTGTGAGCGATTTGACTGGTAAAAGATATAAGCATATGAGTCAAAGCTTATTCGTTCCTTGACCGTGATGGGAAAACAGATATTTGTAGGCCTCTCGATGATTTGGTGTTGACTGAAAGTGTTGGCCAACCAGGACTAAATTGATGTGTTTAATTAGAAGTCTTATGTCATATGAAAATCAGAAATCGGGAAACATAGTATCGGACTGAGATTGATCTTAATCCATGTCTCAAGTCTGGAAAATATCTTGTTGGACGAAGGATCATATGATCACTTATCTATGGACAGAGCTGACTGGGTCAGAGTTCGACAGCGGCTTTTTGGAAGCTACAATTTGCTGATCGATTAGAGGGTAAACTGGTAATTATAGTCATATACTTATCCAAGTGGGAGACTGTTGGATTAGGTGTCTAAGTCATGACTAATAATTTGTATTTACCTGATTGATAGTAGCAAAGTCCATTTGGGTTGCCCTCATAGCTAGAAGTTTGACAGAAAAACCAGAAGAGAGAGAGATTGAGTTATTATGTGATTAATAAATCAATATAAATAAAATAAATAGTTTATTAATATATTATGTTGATAATATATTAATTAGAAATAGTATTAATTAATTAAAAATTAATCTGAAATTGATTGGAATTAATTTGGTGATTAATTGCATTAATTGGATTAATTAATTTGGTGATATATAATATAAATAGAGTTTGAATTAAATGATAAAAGGTTTATCTCAATTTGAATTCAAAAAGGTTTATCTGGTAACCACCTGGAAGCTATAAATAGGGGAACCTGGCTCCCCATTTTCTGCGCCATTATTCACTCCCTTCTCTCTCTGGATTTTCGACTTCTTGCTACTGGGTGTGATTCCATTTGAGGCATGATACAAATGCCTAGTGAGAATACCCGGGGTCAACTCATTTAGAGTAAGTGATGTCAATCACCATACTCGAGTCAAATCCCAAAAAACATTTTATAATACCCGTTTGTCATAAAAATGGTCTGAGGGGAAATTTTTTCCCAAAATCATATTTTCCAACATTTAACTACAACTCACAACATCGAAAAACATCATAGATATAGTTAGTGACTTATCCCAAAATCAACATGGTCAATTTTTCATCATAAAACATCGTTTATATCAAATTATCATTTCATCAAAAGGGTAAATTATGCATGTAATGAATTCACATACAACTAACCCAATCCCCAAGTTTGTCTCATCAAGTCCATGCTCACCACAGTGGTTTGAAGGAACCATCTGTTCCTTCCGTCAAAAGCTAGGTACTTGCAAACCACTACATAATCACCACACGTGAGGTAGCTAGCATCTACACGTGTAAGTGGTGGTTATCTAGAAATCTAGCTACAATGTCAATCGTCAATCATCATTATTCAAGTTCCATATAGATATGAGTAACCATCTCAGACTCCTATCCTGAATGCAAATGCAACGCACAAGTAGGATGCAACTTTAGTTTGAAAACATCATTTCGTCTTCTTCAGTTAGCAAATCATCTTTCTAACAACTTTAGTCTGAAACATCTTTTCATCATGCTAGTTCAAAACCATCATAAATGCATTATAAGGATATTTTTCATGAATGCACACACATACGTATAGTATAGCACATACCATATTGATTGAATGCATAAAAATCTTGTTAAAACAACATACACCAAAATAAGTTGTAGGGACATGTACTCGGGTAACTCACATTAGTTAAGTAGTTAGACAATTCATTGAACACCTTCAAGTTGCTACAACTCTACTTCCTTCCTACAAGTCAAGAAAAGAAGGTATCACACTCAATTCAACCGAATCTTAAGGGACAAACTTCTCATTCTTATCATCTTCATGTCTCAATGTTAAACACCCATCCTATAAGGAATTTCTAGGATAAACAACTCCTAAACCTAAGGTCTCAGGGTTGAAGACCACCAAAAGTCCAAGTCTAAGGAAGCGTCAAACCAAGCAAAAGTGCACATGGCCCTTTCTTGCATTTCACGCAGGTCGTGTAGTCAATGACTAATTGGTCACGTGGGCTGCGCATGACCTCAGGCCTTAAGATTTGAACTTGAAATTTACACAGGCCGTACATATGCAGGCCAAAAGTCCATGAGGGTCGTGCATGTACTGTGCGAAAAACCTCATTTTGTTACATTTTTTTGTCGCAAGCAAGTCCAAATGCATCCCAAGGCTCCCCAATCACTTATACAACCAAGAGATGACTAATTTTAGGGTTTTCCAACCCAAAACACACCTCATATCCTCATCATGCTCATGACTTAAACATTAGTACCTAGTGTTAAATGTGTTATTCATCTATCAAGACATAAGGTTAAACGTCAAGTTCAAGTCACTCGTTGCATCAAGACATCGTATACCATCTATTTTGAACATGTTCAAATGATCATCCACAATGGTATCATCCCATGGGCTCCCTTAACTAATTCTCAGAAGGCTTCATCTATGGAATCCCCATTTTTATTCCACCATTACAAGTTCAATGGACTTTTCTCAACAACAATTGGTTGGAATCATTAGGAGATCATTTATGGATAATCTCTTTCATCCAAACACATCAATATATTTAAATCTAACCAACTAGTAACACATATAATCATTTCCAAAGTTCAATAGTTCATAATACTCCTTCCATCAATCTAGGTGGGTCTAGATCATCCCAAGGTGAAACACTCATGGAATGTCCAATTCCATTCATGGTTTCATTAAAATTCAAGGAGTCAAGATCTAGTATTAGCTTAAGATCAATCCAAACAAGTTTAGAATCAATCCAACTCAAACCAATATATCATGAACATAATGTACAACTTACTAATACCAAGGTACGACACCTTCTTGGTTCTAGAATCCCAAACACCCAATTCCATCTTTGATATAGTGATTCTAAAGTTGTTTTTAAAACATAACTTGATTGAGAATCATAAGGAAACCATTAGAAATGATTTCATTCATCCAAAACTCATCAAAGAATTCATCTAACACCAATATGAACCAAAATCTCATCAAAACCCAATTTTTAGGGTTCATAACACCCATTTCATCATTATCGGTGATACTAAGACATCCATTGAATGGATGATGATCATATAATGGTCTAAAACATCAAATAATTACTTAGAATCATAATAAAACCCTCCTCCAAATCATATTTTCGGTTTTGAGACCAAAATCCACCCAAAAACAGGTTTTCAAGCTAGAAAGAGAAGGAATTATACCTTAAGTTGCTAGGAAATCCCAAGAACCTTGATAAATCTTCAAATCCTAGCTCAAAACGTCATCAATCTATGGAGAAATCGCTTCTTTTCCTTTTCCCCCTCTCAAAATAGTTCTTAACTGGAGAATGGGGAGAAACCCCCATCTAAATACAACTCAACTTTCAAGTTTTGACATAAATGGTCCCTAAGTTTCCATCTTTTCAACAAATAATAACTAATGGACTACATATTTAATATAAGTCTCAATTTTTTGAATTTTGCCCCAAATAAATCCATTCAGATTCACCTAAGTCATTGACTGATTATACTTACTTAAGCATCAAAGGGGCTTTAGCAGAGCTAACGCCCACCCATCACGAGGATTCTTGTTTTGCAGAGTAAGAATTCAAGATCTTGAGGCGTATAACTAGGGGTGGCAATTCTCGACACGACACGAACCTAACAAGCAGATAAATAGGTTTGGGTTACATATTTCAACCTATTTAATTCAGCGGGTTCATACGATACTACGTGAAAATTAAATGGGCCAGGTTTGGGTCTAACATTTTAACTCGAAAATGACACGATAATGACTTGTTTATTTATATGCAAGTTCTTTTAAATCTGTAGGTAACTTGGGCATCCCTGAAACCAAAACCAAATGTAAAAGAAATCTTTAAGTTGAGTTTTTTTTTGTAATGTAGAAGCCACTAATTAGTTTGTCTGAATCAAGACATATTTTTAGGTTTTCATTTTTTCATTAACATATCAACTCTTACTCTTTCAACATATTTGGTATTTCAATTTAGCATGCTATGACACTTTTACAAAGTATAAACCATAAAATCGTCAACCCGAAACGAACTCGATATGAAAATAAACTGGTTGACATAACACGAAATGATAATTAAACGCGTTGGGTTTGGTTCAAGCTATCTCAACCCGTTTAAGTTTCAACCCGACACGATACGATACGATTTCCAGACCTGCATACAACAAAATAACTGAGGTTGATCACCTCTCAAAAGAATAAGGAATTATAATCCATTTAAAGGCTTAAAGATTGATATATTTCATAAGGGTGTGGGTTTAAACACCTCGTTTGAACGCATGTATTCTAACTACAGTTCGAACATAAGGGGATCAATATATGCCTCAATATATTGGTGGGCTGAATTGACTTACAGTTTGGGCCAAGGAGATGAACTTCCTCTTCAAATAAAAATACCTAAACCCTTAAAGATTTCTTCCTCAAGATCATGTACCAGCTTTCGTTTCATAGGGTTTGGGTTGGAGATATTAGTGTAGAATTTTCGGGTGATAAGAGGATGGGGCAGCTTTTCAATCTATACCCTAGAAGCATCGAGGATGAGGTCTTCAACATCAGAAAAGGAAAATCAGGAAGGTGAAGGAGTAAGTCTAGAACATGTGGACAAGCATCACGTATTAAAAATAGGGGCAAGAATATCAAGATGTTGAAGAAAAATACCACTTACCAGTTGAAATTTTGGTAGAATCTGAATCTTTGTTGAGATGGGAGGTGACATGTTCCTTTAAAGCTTCTATGATGACTCTAAAGGTTCTCTCCGCTGGTGAAAAATACAAGAACTCCTCGATCTTCCTTTCACTATCTTCAGTTGAAGGGCAAAGATCTTCAAACTTCGGAACTGTATCAATGCATAATATTCAACATTAAGATCTAGAAAGACAAAAGTAAACAACCCTACAATCAGAAATCCTACATTGAGAAACCCAATCTTTAGGCAATTGTTCGCCATTTGGTAGGGATTCCCAATTGAAAAAACAACCTTCCTTTCCTCCCAATATCGTGGTGGGTGGCTTTGTAGATCAATTGGTTTTACCAGGTTTGATTTTAAAAAAGACTCGAGAAGACCCAAAGGTTTGTAGGTTATAAACTGAAGCAATCTCAGGGAGATTGATTTTCAGGTTCTTTGAGTGATTCAGATGGTCGATCTAAAAAAATCCTCCATACTAAAGGCATAATCTGGGCATAGGCCAGTTGGGCCATTTCAATAAACTCGGTGATTAAGTTGGGGAAAGGAATTTCAAGCCAATAGAGAACAAGTATTCGGGCAAATAGACCCATTTAGTGGAAACAAAATTCGATTTCAAACTAGAATCGGTATCCTTAAAGACCACACCCAATGGAAACTTTTGCTCCGAATAAAGAATCTTGATATCGGCATTGGTGAAGGTACAAACTTTACTCTTAACCTGGGCTAGGAGGTCCTGACTAACAAAATCCCTGAATGTCTCTCCCTTCTCTTGAGACTAGGATCAAGTGACCTTATTCCCTATCACGAGAGGAACACAAAGAAAGAAAACGATAGAAGAAAGAAGAAAGAGGAAAGAACTCTTACCTAGCGCAACAGACGACATCTCAATAGCTGGTGAGAAGAAAAGAGAGAAAATCAAAGAATTTATACCCTGATCAAAAGTAATAATCCAGGCCCTTCAAAATTTAATTTTCCCAGGTTGTTGGACGGATGAGATCAGTGTAGAAAATGTTGGATTAGGTGTCTAAGCCATAACTATAATTGATATATATACTTGAATTGATAGCAGCATAGTTCTTTTGGGTTTCCCTCAAACCTAGCAGAGGATAAGATAATTTATAAAGAGAGAGAGAGAGATTGATTTATTAATATATTATGAGGATAATATATTAATTAGAAATCATAATATTTAATTACTGATTAATCAAAAATCAATTAGAATTAATTTTAGGATTAATTGGATTAATTAAAAGTGCAGGGACTGAATTGTAATTGTTCAATAGTTGAGCAATGGACAAATATGGCAGGTGTATATGTTGGTCGAATTCTAAGGCTTAAGCCTTAAGGAATTCGAATTCTTCATATATGGATACGAGGACTATTTATGGCAATGATAAGCTATTTGGATTATATGATAAAAGGCTTATCATATCTGAACTCAAATAAGGCAATTATAAGCCTTATCACTTATCATTTTGGGGCTATAAATAGAGAGCCCTATGACTCCATATGACACGCCAATTAAAAGGGTTCTTCCCTCCTCTCTCTAGTTTTCTTGCTTGCTTGAGTTCTAGGTGTGAGCCATTAGAGGCACGACATTTGTGGTGCTTGCTTCCAAGAGATTAAAAGGTATGTAATTTCTAAACCTTCTTTAGAATTTTGATTATATGCCTTTAGGTTATTAGTTATAGATTCAATAGAGAAAACATAGATCCCTTAGGTTGCATTTGAACTTAAGAGTTTTAAGTTTATTTGTCTGCCTATTCTCCATCAGAAAATTGGGCTTCGTCGCATCATATCTCCAACGACTTGATTCATCCAGAAGTAAAATCTCCATCTTCCCAAGATCTTGGTAGGTTTTAAGATGCATTTTTTGGGGCAATTGTTATGAGTGGTATTTTATTTCTGCTTAACATAATGACCATTGTTTGGGATCTTGACCTAACTAACATCTTGGCAAGATATTATTGTTTCTATTTTTTTGATAAACATGTTATAAGATTAAGCAATGAGCATAGACCAAGCCAAGGACATGTGACCATACCATATTTGACCGATTCTTCAAGTTCAAACGGTCAAAAGAGGATAAAGAGGAAGATCCTAGATTTTTAAGAAAGTTAGTTGTGTTATCTTTGCATAAATACACGAGCTATAGAGTAGAAAACACACTTTACACATACACACTTCATACATTTTCTCTGTAATCACTCTCAAAAGCTCTGAAACTGTAACCATTGTTCATTAATAAAATTTCTAAGGAAGTGTGACATCTGTCGCCTCCCGAAATTTTATGTCGGAGATCTTGAACGATCAAAGGTTTTTCTCGTAAGATCTTGTATCTCTTTCTTAACTTTTGCTTTCAACATATTGAATTGCATCTTAAAACATCACATCGTTTTTTACGAATTTGGTTAAACTTGCATTTCATAATTTTTTACCAAAAGATATATATTTGTTTATGTTTATTCATTTATGATTGTTTGTGTTCATTTGTTTTTTATTGTTTATATTTGTTTAGCATCTTAACGAATATAAATGAACGAACGTGAGTAAGGTAAATTGTTAAATGAACTAACACCAATAAGAAAATTTGTTCATTTATGTATTTGTGTTTGCTCATTCATTCAATTAACTTAAAAAAACAACATATGCAAGCTCTTGTTAGTGTTAGTTCGATTCGTTTACAGTCCTACTCGCCATGATTTTCAAATGTTATACTTTATAATCTGATTAATTTTTATTATGATATATGCTTAAAATTGTTGTTAAAGCTTTATAAAATATTGATAACAGTGTGACATTTAAATTGTATAAATGAATGGTGATGGCACACGCGTTGCATCGAGTTTATTAATCTTCTATCTTTTACTGAATAAACTAATATAAAATGTTGGTACGTAAATTACCTGTCTAATTTGCATATTTGAGATACATACACCCAAAATAATTACAGAAACAAAGGTAGAGAGCGAGCCTTTTTGAAACAAATAATAAGTAGAAATTAAAGAAACGCATGTCGTTGTTGGCCTTCCAATCATAGTCTTCATCAATCCTCGTCGTAGCCATCAAACAAGGCAGAATAGAATACAGAGAGAGAGAGAGAGAGAGAGAGAGAGAGAGAGAGAGAGAGAGAGAGAGAGAGAGAGAGAGAGAGAGAGAGAGAGAGAGAGAGAGAATATGAAAACGAGAATATTAAAGAAACATACTGTTTTTCTTCAAGAATAGAGGTCGACTTATGGTGAAGTTTTGATGAAGATGAAGAACAACCAATATCTGATTATAACATCATTTGCAAAGATTTTTAGAGAAATAATTGAACGAGTTTGTTTTCTTTTTGGCTTCTTCTAGACTCTGGCTAATTAACAGCCTCAATTTTTAATAGCGAATATTTTTCTTTTTGGCTTATATTGAATAATTCTATATGGATTGATTAACCACCTAAATTTTCTGATTTTATGAACTTATCTACAACAAGTTACTAGAAAGAAATTTTGATTTTAGGCATGACTGATTCTTGGTAAGAAGGTTAAGATTGTAAATTTTCTTAAACATATCCAATCAATAAACTTACCAAACACCGAACGTTCAAATATCTTAATGGTTCAAATGGTTTGGTTTTCTATCAAGCGGCCATTTATATCGTTTAATTGAATTTGAAATAAAAAGGTAATATTGTTAATGCTATAGCTACCCCCAACACACACATTCATGGGGGTATACTTTGTAATTTTGTGTGTGTGTATGAGGGTATGAATAGAATGAGCCTTTAATTACCCTATCATAAAAGTAGGGGTGTGCATGGGTCGGTTTGGGTTGGTTTTGAGGTAAAAACCGAACCCAAACCGATCAATTCGGTTTCTGGGTTCTAGAACCGTCGGTTTCGGTTTCTAAGTGGGTTCGGTTTCGGTTTCTAAAGTCGGTTTTGGGTCGGTTTCGGTTTCAACCCATGGGTTCGTGGGTTTTGGGTTTCAACCCGTGGGTTTGGGTTGGAACCCAATTTCCAACAATTATAAAAAAAATTATAAAAATAATAAACACATTCTACCAATTATTTTTAGTTATCATTTGCATGGAATAACAATTTGATACCTTTTTATACACTTAACTCTATAATAAATAATGTACTGATGTAATATTTGACGTATTCAAGTGTATATTCTAGCGGTTATTAGAAACTCGGTAAAAGATATGGAAAAATAAATAAAAGCACGTCAATCTACATTACCGATACATCTTACAAGTGTCATTAACTTGACGTAATCAATATCCTAACATGCTACAATATATATCAAATATTAATAATATATTAAATATTTTTGGGTTTTGGTCGGTTTTAGGGATTGGGTCGGTTTCGGTTTTAGTGGGTCGGTTTTGGGGGGTGAAACCGAACCCAAACCGAAATTTTCGGTTTTTAAAATTTCAAACCAAAACCGTCGGTTTTTGTTTTGGTTTCGGTTTTTCGGTTTTGATTTTGTTGGTTTTTGTCGGTTTCTCGGTTTCCGGGTTCGGTTTTGCTCACCCCTACATAAAAGGATGGTTTTTACCGAAATATGTAATTACAATTGTCAATTTACAAAAATTATTTTATATGTAAATAATTGCGTCGAAAGGATTTTCGTAAAATAGAAAAGTTGAAAACGCGGCGGGGACACGGATCTAGGAGCATCTGATAGGGCTTACGTAGTTACGTACTTGTTTGAGATACCTAGGAGAAAATAGGCCAATCATATAGTGACACGTAGAGAACTCGATTCCAGGACAGATAGATCGGATGCAGCGAATGGGAAGCGAAGGAAGCACGTGTGTACTTCAAGGTAGGCTGTCGGCGACACCACGGGCTCCAGCTTGAGCCGCTGCTAGAATAAAGTCTCATGCCACATGTGAATTCGATATTTTTCCTCGGTTCCATTTGTTGTATATTTATTGATTTATTTATCATACTAAATTATTTGGGGGGAAAACATCAGTGTTGTAATTTAGTAGATTAAAATATAATTTACCATGAGAACAAAAGTGAAATAACAACATTATTATCAAGTTCCAAAATATAATTTATTGATAAGAAAAAGATAGAATAATACGGCTAATTTTGTTGGTTTGTTAAAACTCATATGATCGGATTTTGTCCTTTTTTTTGTTGTGCGAATGGTTCTCATGGTTTCATTTGTTTCAAAATTGATATAAAATTCCTATCTTACTTGTCATATGTTTATTGGTTCAATGTATCCAGAAAGTAGGATGTTATGTTAGTGGAAAAACTAATGATATGTTTGATAACCTTTTAATCTGAATGATTAAGAAGCTCTAAATGAATAAGACTGTTTGATCTGTAAAATTAGGACATTTGAATTGATCAAACCCTCTTAATGGGCTCTGAACAATTAATAGAGGAGAAAGAATCTGAATGGATTTTTTCATGAAAATATTCTAGTATTGCCCATGACCTAAATATTTCTCTTCTTTCCTTTCTTTCAGTCGTCACTCTCCATTCCCGTATCTATCAGTTCTATCCATCCCGATCAAGAGAGCACAAACCCTCCCGACGACGCCTCAGGCCGACGGGCGTCATCTTCCCGTCTCTTTTTCTTCAATCGTCTTTTTCCCCTCTCTTTTTCTGAACGACTGGCACATATCGATCTGCAGTCACGACGAGCTGCAATAACTCGATTGAACTCATCTTTAACCGTCGTCGTCTTCTTTCTAGTCATCTTCTTCTCTTCCGGTCGTCTGCCTCTTCTCGACAACAAGTATGCATTCCTCAAGATTTTTGTTGAAAGGGTTTCATTTTGTTGTGATTCTGATGTGGTTCTTGATTTCTGCTAAAATCATAACATTGTTGAAATGATAATATAGCTGAAATGATATTTCAATATGTTGATTTTAAGTTTAGTTCCGATTTTAGGTTCTATTTCAGAAATTCTGATGCTTAAATCATATTTTTATTGTTTGATATCAAAAAATGTTGTTTAATGCTAGTTCTAAATCAGAAATTGTGTTCTTCATGCTGAAGTGGTAGTTTATATCAGAAATTGATGTTGAAATGTTAGTTTAATGTATAAAATTGTGTTTTTTTAATGTTGTTGGATTCTTTGATTCAAATAAGATTTTTCTTTGCTAAAAGTTGGTTTGATTATGTTGAAATTGTTGTCTTTTCTTTGCTAAAATGTTTTGAACTTTCTTTAAAACTGATATTTGTGTAATTGTTCTTAAATTGATCTTAGTGTTGAGTGCAGAAATGACTCAGTCTTTGTGGCGATGTAGGCATGTGCCAAGTCGCCTTCGAATGCTAAGGCGCTAGAGGGCTGAATGCGCTATATGGTAAGGGTATGCGCATTTTCTGACACCAATTGTGTAACACCCCGTCCCATATACAACATTTTAATAAAACAATTTACGTGTTAAATTTCCCGTAAATTTTTTTTTCATTTTTCAATATGGGGTGTCACAAGCTCAATACATTACCATAATTTAAGGAAGTAGGTACATACTCTGATCAATCTTGGACTCTTGTTCCTCTAACGCATCATCTACCCTTTTCCCTCGCTACCTGAGTACATAGCATTTTAAAAAAATATAATACGTAAGACATACGTCTCGTGAGTAATACGGGTTTTAGACCCAAAATAATTTCTCATATTTTAAACATTCCAAATTTTCATATTATTTAATTTCCTATGAGCGCACCCATAGGTATTCCTTTTCATTTGAGAGCACATTCCTACGAGCGCACCCGTAGGTTTTATACGAGACGCACCCGTATAACTTCTTCCTCAATAGCATGAAACGGATTCATGTATCAAGGTAAGACAACTACTTCGCGACGGGAGGTACCATCCCAGTAGTGTCTTTTTGCCACCCCTACCGCAGCAGGCCGTGGTCTTTATCCGGATACTTCTTAGCTTCTCAACAGGGCTCAACAATTTATTAATTCTTTGTATTTTCTCATTTATCTTTTGTATACATTATACTTGCTATTTCATAGTATCATTTCCAAATTTCACAAAACTATTTTCAGATTCATAAAACCATTTTCATTAAATCATTTCAACTTCCATAAAACCATTTTGACTCCCAAAACATTTTATATAAAATTCATTTCTTTGTATAAAAACCCATTTTGCTACGTACCCAAAAATCTACACATTACTCACCTTGGCTAGTTAGAGAAGTCTAACTATAATTACACCATTCCTTGTCCCTTCCATTCATTGCCCTTTTACTTCTTAAGTACCTAAGAAGTTTATTCATACTTTATTAATAACATGTTATACTTTAACAACATCTAAGGACTACTTTGTTATGTTCCACTAGGCTCAAATCACAATATTTTTGTGATATTCATCCCTTAACACACCTTTTTACTTATTCTTATTATCTTTTAAATGACATTTTATTGACCATTATACCCTTGGAAAGTCACATACACAATTTAGACTCATTTTTCATGTTTCCATGCTCTATAACACTTATGGGATCAATTGGAGACCAAGGCTACATGTCTAGGGGCAAAATAGGCTCTTTACCCCTCATCAGTGGGTTACACGGCCGTGTAACTTTACCCATAATAGTTACACGGTCGTGTAACTCTCCCAGGCCCTTCAAACTTCGAATTTTGCACTAAAAGTCATGTATCGGGCTCGTTTTAACTCCAAACTTCACCAAATTTTGACCATAGGTTCTATCGACCCTTTATTATGTTAAGAACATGTTTTCACTTCTATTAAGTCTTATTAAGTTCATGACTTAATGATTAAGACCATAGGATGTCACAAGAGCTCTAAGGAAGCTCATATGCACATCAACTCAAATTTTAAAATCTAGTTTTGTCCATTTTCTATCCATATGTTTATATAACCAATTGATGATTTAATTTAAGGTTTTTTACAACCAAAAGCATATTTTGTTAGTTACCAATTAATGTTTTCCATTAACCATTTCCATGGGTTTCATTCATGGAATCACCAATTCCATTCCACCTGGCAAATTTCAGTTTTTGTTCAAACTTTCATTTTATTATTTGAAACTCCTAGGAAATCACTTATAATGGTTTCTTCATACTTAAACATCATTTATGACTCATTCTAACCAACTCTTTATACCAAAACCCATCATTTAAACATGTCTTTTAACCATGGAATCACTGATTCCATCCAAATTCATGAAAATTTCATTTTTAGAGTTTTGACACCAAAAATTGAAATTACTTCGAATTAACTATCAATACTAGTTTCTTTCATCTATTCTAACATATTGAACTCACTTTAGTCACTAAAATCATCTTTAATCACAAGGACCCGTGAATTAGGGTTCTTGGCCAAAATCATGATTTTCCCCAATTCAACCATATCTTTTGATTTAAGTAGAATTGCTTGATAATTCAAGCTTGTTTAGATGGAAAGACTCATAAAACATGTTGGATTGCAACTGAACTTTCAATTTATAACTCACTCTATGAGTAACCCGTGTGCTAGAAGTCAAGAACAAGTGTTCTTACCTTGATTTGGCTTGGAAATCTTGATTCCAAGCTTGTACTCCTCACACCTCTCTTTTAGAAATCCTCCCGAGCGATCGTCCAGCCCTCTCTAGAACTCTCTACTGCCTTCCCGTGTTCTGTGAATGGGAATGCAGATTTTTTCCTTTTTATACCTAGTTATTTTACACTTTGGTCCCTCAAGTTTCAGTTTTCCCAAAATGGCTTAAAAACACATTTTTTTTATAACATTATAAGTTTCTTTTCTTTCATTTTACCCCAAACATTAAAATACTTTATATCAAAGTCCAAAACATGGCAAAAGACTAATTTGCCCACTAGTTTCAAGAAATGGCACTTTGGCCCCTTTGGTTCCATTTTTGCAAAACTACCCCAAAAACCCAAAATTCTTCTTTTTAAGTTTATTTCATTACATATTAACCCCAAAATCACATTTTCATTACTTAGAAGTCATTTGGATGTCAAATGACCATTTTGCCATTTTTACCAATTTTTACTGTTACGCCCTTGTTCAACCCAACTTTTATATATTTTTATTTTATGACTTTTACCAAAATTTTCAGGTTCTTACACTCTCCCCTCCTTAAGAGGATTCCGTCCCCGGAATCTTTTCGTATTTTCATAGTATGATTACCTTTCCTTTACTTTTACTTTTTATCTTTGAGGAAATAACCTTTTATTTCCTCAACTTGTTAATTACTTATTTCATGTCCAAAACTTTTCAAATAAATTTTCTAGAATTTATGGTTTTAGAAGTTTTTCCACTTCTAAATTTTCTTCTTATAGTCAATATATTCTTATATGAATATTTCTTTAAACTTTACAATCTTCCCAAATGACCAAAATATATTTTTGGTCATTTTACTCTCTTTTCATTATAATACTCCAAATACTTATAACTTATACTTTTCTTTTATTAAATAACCAAAATACCCTTCGGTCATTTTATCTGTTTTCTTAACTTTTGAGTCATTCAATCATACTTCATCCTCTATATTCTAGTTATATTTCTTCTTACTTCATTTCATTTTTGTACAAAATCTCTTAGTAAAACTTACTTTACATTATAGTTTCATACTTCCATACTTTTATCGAAAATAGCAGTCTACTATATAATTCTCCCCATATCTTTATTAAAACCTGTGAGATTATACTCATCACATTCTTTACTGAAAAAAAATTTCCACATACCATTAAATATAATTATATATAATCCATATTTATACAGAATTCACAAAATCTTTTCTTTGTAAAATTTTATCCCTTAATGGACATTTTACTTTAACAAATTTGTTTTACAACGCTTTCTCCTTCTTTCCATTCTTTACTTATAATATTATTCATTTATTTTCACTCTTCTCTTTTTCCTCAATCCTCTACTCGTTCATTATTGCCTAGATGTTTTATTTCTATTTCTTTTTCTCAGAAGCTTTACAACTTCTTATCTTTACATAGTCATTCTTTAAATCTTTTAAACTTCAATTTATTCTTCTTTACTTCTACTACAACTCTCGCCTTATTACTATTCATAAGGAATACTTTTTCCTCTTTTCGTTACACTTTACATTCTCATTTTTATGTTTGGGACATGATCTGTCAAAACAGTGTACCTTTCACGAAAATCTGTATATCTTGTTCCAGAAAAGTCGAAACAACATACCTCTTTTTATTTTAGAAACTACACATCATTAGCTTTCTTTCTATGTATACTACACAATGTTTGACGTTGTAGATTTGTACAGTTTTTACTATTGAAGTTGACCTATTGTTGCTGTCTGTAAGACCCGTATCCTGATTATAACATATACTTAAAATAAGTGTGTTAGGAATTATATGGTCATTGGTAATTATAAAGCTAAGAAAAACTTTAGTTACAATTTTATATGAAAATCAGCATTTTGTGTCGTTTTTAGAAAAATCATAATTAATTCTAGAAAAATCGTTTGGACCTCAAACCAGTGCACAAAGTTTACAAATTGAGTCTAGTACAATTACCAAACATAATAGTAAGCTTGAAAATGACATTATCTATGGTAAAAAATGCAATCTTTACTGATTAGTTCGGAATTGACAGATTAGATAGTCTGTTTTCAAAAAATCATAATAAATCATAGAAAAATCGTATAAATACATAACATACATCCTTGGAAAGGTATTGAGATGAATTTACTGAATATCAAATAAAAACGTGAATTTAATGGGCTTAAGATCGGCTAAACCAGTCTCGAACAGACTGATTCTAGAAAGCCTTTAATTTCAACAAAATTATATTATTAAAATCTTTTGTCAAAAGTGTCATGCCATTTTTTATTCAAGAATTCAAGTATAAATACCCCCCAAACATCTCATAAACCACACCAACAAATCTCAATCCAATATATAGAGGTTTCTAAGCACTAGAGTGTAAGAAGTGAGTGAAAGGAAGCTCAAAAGCCTAGCGAAGAAGTATAGGTTCCGACGACTGGTCATAAGTTAAAGTTGAAGGAAATACAAAGCCGAGAAAGATAAACGATATAGTCAACTATAATCAGGTGAGTCTTCTCACTATACTATAGGTGATATTGCATGCGTAGGAAGGAAGATATGTTAGACTAAGGGATCTTACATGTTATGATAATTGTATGAATTATTGCTATGAAAATGATTGTTTGTGGACGGAACGGGATAGCCCGCGAGCCAATAGGCGGAACGGGAATAGCCTGCGAGTCATTAGACAGAACGGGAAAAGCCTGCGAGCCAATAGGCGGAACGGGAATAGCCTGCGAGTCATTAGACGGAACGGGAAAAGCCTGCGAGCGATAAGACAGAACGGGAACTGCCCGTGAGTCTTCAGGCGGAACAGGGATAGCCCGTGAGTCTCACAGACATATGAATGGTTATTGTGTGTTGTATGATGGATCGTATGGTATTTTGAGGAACTCACTAAGCTCCGTGCTTACTCTTTCCCTATATAAACTACTGTTTCAGGTACATCAGGTACAATGGATGGCAAGGCGTGACGTGTATACACTGTGCTGCTTCATTGGAGGACTGTTTTTGAATTAATATTCCGCTATATTGTGATTTCGTTAACTTCTGTTAATCCTGGGGTGTTTTCATTAAACTTATAAGTTATGGAATTTTGTCAAAATTAATTAAGTGGCTTTTCTTATATTGAAGAGTCCGTTTAATTTTTTTTTAATTTTACCCTAAAATTTTGGGATGTTACAAGTTGGTATCAGAGCATAGCTTGAGAGAATCAGGCTCACTTAGTGAGTTCTGGACTCAAGTTGAGGCTTAAGAGTTTTCTTAAAACATTTTTATGAAAGAAAGATGTTTTATGAAGGGTGAACTGAAGACACAGTGTGTACCGCCAGCCGACGCCAGTATGAGAAAAGGGTTAAGTATTTAATATTGTGGATGTTAAAAAAAAAACATATGGTATATGTTTGCTGAAATGCCTGGTAGAGATCACACATTGTTGTATTATTATCTGCTATTTGCTAATAGAACTGTATGCTAGTGCCGATAGGTTGCTTAGAGATTTCCACTAAGTTGTATACAATATGGACTAAATAGTCATAGAATGTGTGAGTTGACCTTATTGCATGTTCCTTGTTTGGTTGTTGCTTTAGGGAAGATTCTCTTATTTGAAAGACTGTTTAGTTCGATATTGTATACAACTAAGTTTGCGAAACAACTTGTCATCACTGGAGGAAGTTCCGTCTTAGTTAGAATAGCAGGGTGGGGGTGGGATTCCAAGTATTCCTAGAAGGGTTGACATATGCCTTGTAAGGGCATATGTGTTAAAATTATCGGTGAGAAGCGAATTGGATATTTCGAGACGGGTCTTGGAACGGACATGGATAGGTGTGGAAGGTAGTAGTAGAGCTCCTACTATCGAAAGCACAGGATCCGCGTTTGAGTCGGGAGTTCGTCACGAAGGATCCAAGGAGCTGAGTATGTGAGTGTCTAGCATAGTTGACTTAAATGCTAGTGTAATGTGGTAAATCTTTATCCATTCGATTGGTGAATATTGATTGTGAGGTTCAGTATGAACAATTAAGATGTGATCATACCAGTTTGGTTGGTGTAACGCCAAGATACTCTTTTTATAATTATAATAAAAAGGGTAAATTGGTCATTTTACCTTGGAAGGGTAAAATGGTCTTTTGGACAGAAAAGAATTTAATTTGAAATAATATTTTGAGTTTTGGACTTAAAATGTTATAAAAACTGATTTTTGGTCGTTGTACCATAAAAGGGTATTTTGGTCATTTGACCATGTGAAGGACCAAATATGTGAAAATATTGCTCCTTGTGGCAAAAGTATAAAGAATAGAAGTTTTATTGTAATAAAACTTGATAGTTGTGGCAAAAGTTCAAGAAAATGAATTTAGGGACCAAATTTGAAAAATTTGGAAAATAAAATGTTGAAACCTCTCCCATTTGTGCAGAATTTTGGAGACTTACGGGAGAAGGTTTTGTGGCTGGATTTTTGCAGAAATTGGAAGAGTTCTTGAAGGCTTGAAGCATGGAATTGGAATCATGGCTTGGAATTGGTGATTCCTAAGCTAATTAAGGTTAGTAATTCAAGTTTTTGACTAGTTTGTTCTTGATGGGTTTTTGGGTCCAAACTGAAATTCGAAATTTCAGTGAATTTCATGATGTTTATTCATGAATTCTGAGTTCTAATATGATCATTAGATAGGCATATAACAAGTGAAACCATAGAAATTGATCAAGTTGAAGTTTTGGGGTTTTTGGAAATATGAACCCTAATTCTTCACTTTGATGAATTGGATTGGTTTCAATGGTTAGAAATCTTGTTTTTATGAAGGGTTTTGACCTGGGAATGAACCCCAAGTGATTAAGAACGAAAATAAGGACTTAATATGCAAAAACAGGTTGCTACAGTGAAAATCGGGACTGATTCTGGACTGCCCAGAAAGAGCACGGGTCGTGCTCTTTTGGCACGGGTCGTGCACCTCCTGCAGGTGAAGAATATTGCCATTTTAAGCCTTGCACGAGTCGTGCTCCTCAAGGCATAAAATTTGCACGAGTCGTGCACTTGATCAGGGACTTTTGAAGTTTGAATTTGATGCTAGGCATGTCCAAATGACTTCAAACTTTAACTACAAGTCCATGATGGTTTGAAAAGTCTTGGAAAAATATTAAATCGAGTTCCCGACCCCTCGGGGGCACTGTAGATCGATTCGAATGCCTCGGTGAATAGTAAAATTCACATAAAGATGGTAAATGGAAAGTTTATCATCTAGGCATTGTTTATAGTTGCATAATATTGGACTCTTATGTATTAGAGTCAATTAAAATGATTATTAACCTATTATCATTTGATATGAAATGGATAAATAGGTATGGGACAAAATGGTTGTGGTGCACGCAAAGGCAAGAAACAACCGGGATTTAAATGCAACTAGTACAGGTGAGTAATCTCACTGATATCATATATGATATATGATGATTGAACTGTTACAGGTTAAAACGGCTTCGAGGGACGAAAATGACAAGTGTAAAAATATATGTAAAAGACAATACCAGATAAGCCGTGAGTCATTGCGATGACAAGAACGGAGCTGTGAGTCAATACATATATATACACTATGACATGACAATACCAGATAAGCCGTGAGTCTATTATAGACAAGAACGGAGCTGTGAGTCAGTAAATTTTAAATGGTGCGACAATACCAGATAAGCCGTGAGTCTATAATAGACAAGAACGGAGCTGTGAGTCAAACCTATATGGACAAGACCGGATAAGCCGTGAGTCATTTCGATGGCAAGAACGGAGCCGTGAGTCTAGGCAACAGCGGGCTAACCCGTGAGCCATAACTAATTCTGGATGCTATATCCAATGGGTGCAGCCTATATGGCTATGATTTCTGGATTGTATATCCAACCGGTGCGGCCTTCGGGCTATGTCTCCGATGCAGCCTTCGGGCTATGATATTTGGTACAGCCTGTTTGGCTATGATTTTGTTACAGGTACACGGTACAGCCTGTTTGGCTATGATATTGTTACAGGTACATGGTGCGGCCTTTTGGCTATGATATCGGGTTATCAAACCCAGCTGGTGCAGCCTGCGGGCTATGAATTGTATATTGGTAATGTTTTGATGCAGCTTATATAGCTATGACACAGGGTGCGGCTGTTAGCCATGATATATGATGCAGTCCGATGTGACTAAGAGATATGGGACAGAAATAGTCGTATATGATTATACGTGCAAATAACTGACGTGGATTGATAAATGCAGGTTATTAAGTTATAGTCTGTAAGACTATAATTTAGGATGTGAAATCCTAAGAGATATTCGGTCAGCCAGTAAGACTAGGAGTTTGGATTCGATATCCAAACAAATACATGATTGTATTTAATACGTGTTATTTGTAGATTTGATTACTCACTGAGCTTTGTAGCTCATACCGTTTGTTACTGTCCCTGCAGGTTAGCATGATACTGGTAGGGGACAAGATAGAGTCCGTGACTCGTGAAGTAGGACTCTTAGATGCTGTTAGTAGCAGCCCGGCTTTAAAGGAGACTACGGTATTTATACTCTCCTTGATACACTTGTACCCGTTTTTATTAAAATATACCCCTTATTATGGTTTTATGTATTGAAACCTGTGTTATAAATGAAAAATTTTTCAGGGGTGTTTTTGTTTAAAAAGCCGGGTGTTACAAGTTGGTATCAGAGCCGTGGTTTAAGTGAACTAGGTGTCTATAGAGTAGATTTCCTGGACTTAAACCCTGAAACAGTAGACATGATGAACTGTTAGGTGTATATAGTTGTTATTATACATATATAACCTAACTATTGCTGACTTCTAATGTATAAGAAGTATGAGCAGCGGATGTTACTGGGAGAAATTTAGGGCGTGCAGCTTTGAGAGGCGAACCAGCCCTTTTCCCAAGGCTCCATCGAACGAGGGGCAAAGAGACAAGTAGCTGAAAGTCCACATGATAAGCAACAGTAGTTGTTGTGGTCAGATAAAGAAAAATCGGTTGCTCACCTTGGTTGATATTCAAGGTGAAAAAAAAAAAAAAAAAAAAAAAACAGTAGTTGAGACTACAAGAAAAGCAGAAAACGATTAGTGGACGCTTCGGGAGAAGTTACCACAGACTGGGCCCAACCGTGAAGGGAAGGGACCAAGATGAAAAAGACGATGTGATGCAAGAAGTGCAGGAAAAGCACTCAGAACATTGTAGAATTGAGACTCTACTGTTTAGTAGATGAAAGTACAGAAAATGGGAGCATGTTGCTCGAGTTTATTGTATGGGACGGAAGTGGTTCCAGCGTGGAACTATAGATCACTTCCTTATGAAGTACTCACATGTTAAATGTGGAGTAACGGGTGGTGAACCCAGGAAAGAAAGAAGAAATCGATGGTTAAAAAGGACCAGTGGTGCCTTGATCTTTCCAGCAGATTGTGGAAGAAACTCGTGAGGAGACAGATATGATCTCCGATGTAAATGTTTTGAATATAACTTCGTGTATGTTATATTTGATCCATGAAGCTATGCTTTGGATCGGTGACACTGATGTCGTGATTGGATATTTCATCAACGATTATGGATGAAATTTTGGAAGTAGCTATAGTAAATAGCAAATATGTTCTAGATATTGAACACCTAGAGGGCAGTCTGCCTAGGATTTACGGGACCCTTTTCCCTATGAATCTGAAGCCGATGACTACCAGTGAAATTGAAGCAGTTGTGCTTATGAATTAGTTAGCAATGAATTATGCAAATGTGAATTGTAGAAATAAGAACAGTATGGTTCTTGAAACAGAAATGAAACGGGTGAAAATCCATGGTAAATGACCGTTGTTTAGAATACCGGTTATTTTCCTTTGCTTATACTCGGAAAAGAGTTAGTAAAGGAATGATGTTGTAATTGGCATACGTGGTATTGGCCAAGCTAAATAAAGCGGTGATAGTAGTGTACTACTTTAAACAAATTCTTGGATGTTTCTTTTGAAAAGAACTTCCAGGATTTCTGCCAGATTGGCGAGAAGAGCTTATGATTAAGCTGGTCTTGGGAGCCGTTCCTGTTATCTAGGCTCTGTATTGATTAGCCTCTGCAGAGATGGCAGAGTGGTAAAACAATTGGAAGAAATTGTTTTAGTATTGGGGTCTCTTATGGCCGTATGTGTCATCGTATGGAGCCCTACCTTGTTTGAAACGAAGAAAGACAAGTTAATGTGTATGTACATTGACTACTGAGAATATGATATTCTCGAAACCAGATTGAATATGAGGTACATTGTACCAGATACTGGAGTTACTTCACTGAGTTAAGTGATATGTAAAATTCTCCAAGTATGAAAATTTGGCTAAAAGAAGTTTCAACCCTTTGGGCATGATAATACTGCCAAAGATGATGAAATAAATCCAGTGGGATAAATGATGTGATAAAACTGGAACCGCCTGAGGAATCTGACTGACATTGTAGTTCCTTGGATTTGGCGGGTTACTATATGAGAGTTGTAGAAAACTGCTCCTTGATTGCTGGTCAGTTGACTAAGGTTGACTAATAAAAGTGTAAAGTCTGAGTGGTAGAAAGACCACAGATATGTTGTAAAGGTTTGGCATAAACCTTGTGTGAACCTCTAACGTTAGCAATGATGCTAAGCAGAGAAGATGGATTGGATCGTTGAAATGTATTCAACTTTGATTGTGGATGCATGATGTTGCAATAGCAACTATGATTTTGGTATTAAGCTTTTGAGACACTATCTATATGGTGTAAGGCTTACCGTGTATAAGGATCATAAAAGTTTGAAAGACTTAATTGATCAAAAAGAAGCTATATATGAAATAGCAAAGATAGATGGGTTACTTAGAGATTTCGGGTATGAAATCTTGTACCATCTTAGAAAGGCGTATGTGATTACAGATGCCTTGAATTAGAAAGAGTAACCTTTGGAGGTTACATCCACGTGTATGAACGTGGCAAATTGATTACCTGAGTTGATTCGGGTAGCACAGAAAGATGTGTGCAAGTCTGAAAACATGATTGAATAGTAGCGAAAGTTAGTTGGAATATCACAGTGATTTAAAACCCTTGGCGGTTGTGAATGTGAATTCCAAAGTCAAACGAAACATAAAAATCATCTTGAAAAGATGCATTTCGTATCAGATATGCAGCATACCCGGGGCAATACCAAACTGTATAGGTCGATAAAACCTATGTGTTGGTGGCCGGGGCTGAAGAAAGACATTGAAAGATATGTGAAAAATGTTTGACTTGTGTGTAACTACAGTCAAATCATTAGAAGTATGCGGAAAATTTAGCCGCTGTCGGTTCCAAAGAAGAAATGGGACGAAAAATATCATAGACTTTGTAGTAAAATCTTTGCAAGTACCGCATGGGTATGACACCATATGGGTAATTGCAAGTTGATTGATGAAATCAGTGTAGATTTATACTGATTAAAGAAGTAATTAAGATCGAAATGTAGTGAAAAACTACATAGAAAGATAAATTTGTCGACATGCGCTGCAGGTGTCGACTGTATCAGGCCGATAGAACAGAATTATTCGTTGATTTTGGCATAAATTTCAAGAATAATTAGATCAAAAGTACTAGTAAGTACTGTATAGGAGTTGCAGAAATGATAGACGAGGTGAGGAAATGATGCAGACTCTAGAAGATGTGCTTGAAAATTGCACAGCAGACCCTAGTGGAAGATGAGAAGATCGCTTACCTTTGGTAGAACCCGTAGATAATAATAGTTTTTGTACCAGCATATAGATGACCCGTATAATGCATAGTATAGGATATCGTGTTTCACGCCGATTTACTAGACTGAAGTTGAGGAGAAGCCGTTGGCTAAACCTGAGATTGTATCTCAAACAGAAGAAAAGATTTGGCAAGTTCGAGAAAGCTTGGAAATAGACCAAGATCGACAAGAGTAGTATGCGGATTGTCGAGTGAAACCATTGAAACCCCAAGTAAGGGAAGATAGTGAAACTCAAAGTGACCTTCCGGAAGGACTAGAAATTGATGTGGGACAAAAAGGAAAGTTGAGTCCTTGTTGACTGGACCTTTCCGTATATCCCAAAAGCAAGAATTGCGATGTATTGATTGAAGATCCTTGATGAACTTCAAGAGGATTGTAAATGTTTTTCTATGGGTCTTAGGGTTCTGAGAACATAGATTGATAAATACTAACGAATCCCTCATGTTGAAATGAGGAAGATAAGTAATTAAGATGCCCGGGACAACCGGATGAGTGATATACGAGTGGTGATATAACCACGAGATACGAAGATTTATATGGTTAAGAGCTCTAGCAAAACCATGACGGTTTCCATATGATATGGGAAACCGAAATTGTAACGAGAAAGAATTTTTCTCGTTTGTTTGTATGATTTTGGGGACGAAATCTTTTGAAGGAGGGGAGAATTTGTAACGCCAAGATACTCTTTTTATAATTATAATAAAAAGGGTAAATTGGTCATTTTACCTTGGAAGGGTAAAATGGTCTTTTGGACAGAAAAGAATTTAATTTGAAATAATATTTTGAGTTTTGGACTTAAAATGTTATAAAAACTGATTTTTGGTCGTTGTACCATAAAAGGGTATTTTGGTCATTTGACCATGTGAAGGACCAAATATGTGAAAATATTGCTCCTTGTGGCAAAAGTATAAAGAATAGAAGTTTTATTGTAATAAAACTTGATAGTTGTGGCAAAAGTTCAAGAAAATGAATTTAGGGACCAAATTTGAAAAATTTGGAAAATAAAATGTTGAAACCTCTCCCATTTGTGCAGAATTTTGGAGACTTACGGGAGAAGGTTTTGTGGCTGGATTTTTGCAGAAATTGGAAGAGTTCTTGAAGGCTTGAAGCATGGAATTGGAATCATGGCTTGGAATTGGTGATTCCTAAGCTAATTAAGGTTAGTAATTCAAGTTTTTGACTAGTTTGTTCTTGATGGGTTTTTGGGTCCAAACTGAAATTCGAAATTTCAGTGAATTTCATGATGTTTATTCATGAATTCTGAGTTCTAATATGATCATTAGATAGGCATATAACAAGTGAAACCATAGAAATTGATCAAGTTGAAGTTTTGGGGTTTTTGGAAATATGAACCCTAATTCTTCACTTTGATGAATTGGATTGGTTTCAATGGTTAGAAATCTTGTTTTTATGAAGGGTTTTGACCTGGGAATGAACCCCAAGTGATTAAGAACGAAAATAAGGACTTAATATGCAAAAACAGGTTGCTACAGTGAAAATCGGGACTGATTCTGGACTGCCCAGAAAGAGCACGGGTCGTGCTCTTTTGGCACGGGTCGTGCACCTCCTGCAGGTGAAGAATATTGCCATTTTAAGCCTTGCACGAGTCGTGCTCCTCAAGGCATAAAATTTGCACGAGTCGTGCACTTGATCAGGGACTTTTGAAGTTTGAATTTGATGCTAGGCATGTCCAAATGACTTCAAACTTTAACTACAAGTCCATGATGGTTTGAAAAGTCTTGGAAAAATATTAAATCGAGTTCCCGACCCCTCGGGGGCACTGTAGATCGATTCGAATGCCTCGGTGAATAGTAAAATTCACATAAAGATGGTAAATGGAAAGTTTATCATCTAGGCATTGTTTATAGTTGCATAATATTGGACTCTTATGTATTAGAGTCAATTAAAATGATTATTAACCTATTATCATTTGATATGAAATGGATAAATAGGTATGGGACAAAATGGTTGTGGTGCACGCAAAGGCAAGAAACAACCGGGATTTAAATGCAACTAGTACAGGTGAGTAATCTCACTGATATCATATATGATATATGATGATTGAACTGTTACAGGTTAAAACGGCTTCGAGGGACGAAAATGACAAGTGTAAAAATATATGTAAAAGACAATACCAGATAAGCCGTGAGTCATTGCGATGACAAGAACGGAGCTGTGAGTCAATACATATATATACACTATGACATGACAATACCAGATAAGCCGTGAGTCTATTATAGACAAGAACGGAGCTGTGAGTCAGTAAATTTTAAATGGTGCGACAATACCAGATAAGCCGTGAGTCTATAATAGACAAGAACGGAGCTGTGAGTCAAACCTATATGGACAAGACCGGATAAGCCGTGAGTCATTTCGATGGCAAGAACGGAGCCGTGAGTCTAGGCAACAGCGGGCTAACCCGTGAGCCATAACTAATTCTGGATGCTATATCCAATGGGTGCAGCCTATATGGCTATGATTTCTGGATTGTATATCCAACCGGTGCGGCCTTCGGGCTATGTCTCTGATGCAGCCTTCGGGCTATGATATTTGGTACAGCCTGTTTGGCTATGATTTTGTTACAGGTACACGGTACAGCCTGTTTGGCTATGATATTGTTACAGGTACATGGTGCGGCCTTTTGGCTATGATATCGGGTTATCAAACCCAGCTGGTGCAGCCTGCGGGCTATGAATTGTATATTGGTAATGTTTTGATGCAGCTTATATAGCTATGACACAGGGTGCGGCTGTTAGCCATGATATATGATGCAGTCCGATGTGACTAAGAGATATGGGACAGAAATAGTCGTATATGATTATACGTGCAAATAACTGACGTGGATTGATAAATGCAGGTTATTAAGTTATAGTCTGTAAGACTATAATTTAGGATGTGAAATCCTAAGAGATATTCGGTCAGCCAGTAAGACTAGGAGTTTGGATTCGATATCCAAACGAATACATGATTGTATTTAATACGTGTTATTTGTAGATTTGATTACTCACTGAGCTTTGTAGCTCATACCGTTTGTTACTGTCCCTGCAGGTTAGCATGATACTGGTAGGGGACAAGATAGAGTCCGTGACTCGTGAAGTAGGACTCTTAGATGCTGTTAGTAGCAGCCCGGCTTTAAAGGAGACTACGGTATTTATACTCTTCTTGATACACTTGTACCCGTTTTTATTAAAATATACCCCTTATTATGGTTTTATGTATTGAAACCTGTGTTATAAATGAAAAATTTTTCAGGGGTGTTTTTGTTTAAAAAGCCGGGTGTTACAGTTGGACCGATCATGCTTAAGTTGATTACTGAACTTAAAGACTGTTGAAAGGGAGAATGTCGAAATGCTATTGTGCTAGCTATTTTTCATGCAACTAATGGGCGCACAAGTCAGACAGGGACTAAAGGATGCAAGTGTGATTTTTCCAACTCACGGTCAAAGAGGTGCAAGCGGCGCCTGAGATGATAGCGGGTATTTTTGAGTCGACTCTGTACATGCCTAGTGCTGTGTAATAGGGGCTACCTACCCTTGTATTGATCTTGCTTGAGTGATTGATCAAGTCGTGTGGGTTAAGAGTCTGGATCACTCGCTCGTGATTGAGGAAACTGACGATAGAGGTGTTGACTAGGGTCGCAAGCGGATGAGTAACATATGGTGGTTGATGTAAACGTCTCTACATTATCGAAACATGTTTATTGAGATGGTGTTTGCCCCTGATGCAAGTTGTTGGCTGAGCAGAGTGGGCTTGGTTTTCGTTCGAGAGTAAGGGCTCGTAAAAAAAATATATAAATCGAAGAAACAGACTTGGACTTTAGTCCAAGTGGGGGAGGAATACAAAATTAAGGGAACAACATGAATATTGTATAGAATCGATGAAATCATTAAAATTATAGTAACACGTCGATATATTTAATTCATTACTATAACTTTATATTAATACATTAAGAAAAGTTTCAGAACTACTAACCTAAACTGGAGAATCAGAAAGATGTGAGAAAAGATCTTCTACACTCCACTCTTTGTCATCATTACGTTGACTTATACCTTCTTGAGGATTTGGAAGGGGTATGCTTCCGGTTATTGGAGGAGGAGCTCCAAGGTATGGGGTCTCAATAGGGTTGGAACCCGTAACCCCATGATTATGGGCTAAAAATCGACTCGTTTGGGGAGTGTGTAAGTAGGGAAGTGATGAGGAAGGGTTCCAATTCGGAACCAGTTGGGGATAGCTATAAGAAGGATGAAACCAGGCTAGGTCACTTACAAAGCCTCCAAAATTATCCTCACTCCTAGGCTCGAGTAAACCAGGATTAATACTACTCATACCAGAGTTAGATGGCAGAGATTGCTGCTGTGTATGAGTTCTTGATGAAGTTTCCCCCTTTTCCAGAAATTTTCTTTTCCTAAATACAACCTTATGAGCAGCTTGTATTAGCTTCTTTGTGCCGTCTGTTAGACCCGATTGTGACCCTTCAATTATCGCTTGTTTTTCCTTTTTTAGGTTGGGTATTAAATCTCCCGATAATTCTGTTGCCTCAATAAATTCATTACCAAATTCATGTGGCACAAATAACTTTAGTAATTTCAACCTTATGATATAAAGGAATTAAAAAAAATGTAGTTCTTTACCTCAGCACGATCAATAAGGGTTTGCAAACTCGTAAGTTGTCGTTGGGGCCAATGATTGATACCTAATTCTCTACAACGTTTTTTTAATTGTGTCGTTCCAATGTTGAGTTCCTTCGCAGCTTTCTCAATTGGTTCGTTAAAGTGTTCAACTATTATTTCCCTACTTAATAAATGTCTGAAACCTCTTCCACTGCCACCTGCTATGTTTTCTGAACTAGAAGATTCAAATCCAATTGTATTGTTATCATTCTGGATCATTTGAACATGATCCTGATTTTCTGACCCAAAGATGGACATTGATTCATCAAAATTAGTGGCCTCTATCGGTAATAATTGTTGGTTTTCAACTAAAATCTCAGGATTCTGAAATCCTTCTAGATTCCTTTGAATCACCTGAAGGTGATTTTGGTATTGAAAACCAGCCCCAAACTCGGGATTCATATCAATATTGATGTTATCAATCGTCTGTAATTGATTGTCATTTTGAATGTCAGCCATGAATCATTGATTCATGGGGATGATCTCACTGCTCATTGAGGGTACGTCGATGAATGGATTATACTCAGTTAGACCATCCACAAATGGGTCTACAAATAACACATGTCAAATGATAAAACAAAATAGAATACTTATAAATGGATCATTCAAAAGAATTTAACCTGGTAGAAGGCATGGAGTCTGATCAAGTGCAAAGTCAGATGCATGCACCGGATCATCTGAGTTAATGTTCAACTCAGGAAAAATTTCTGGCTCACCGTGGAGTTGCTCTATTGGTAGTATATCTGGAAGACTGTACCATAATTCAAAATCAAATAAAACATTAGAAAGGTAATCGAAGTATGGATAATAGATGTCTAGAATGTTAGAATCACCGAACTCTATTAAGAATGCTTGGTTTGAAGTACCCTCTCCTTGCTGAAAACCAGGTCCAGGGTTCAACAAATCGCCCATTGAAGATCTGTTTTCCATGACTCGACTTTAAATATGAGTTCGTTTACGAACAAACTAGTGGTAAGAGAGGATGAGACTGAAAATGAATGTGGAAATGAATGATACTACATACCTGTATATATAGTATCTTGCAGCTGGAACCGAAAGGACACACGGAACTGAAAGGACACCTCACGTTTTAATTACTGAAATTCAAACTAACTACAGTAGATGCGACTTTTCAATACCCCAAGTGACATTTTTTCAAAATTCGCTGCTTGAATCCGGTGAGAACGAGATAGTGAAGAGACTCTTGAAATAAAACAAAATTTTATGTTTCCTAATAATGGAAATAGTTTAAAGAGTGTTTAGTACTCAAAAAAAAAAAGAATGAGAATAATAGGACCTTAAGCATTATTACAGAGATATGTGAATGTTGAAAGGAAAGATAATGAAACCTTGTAAAGGTTCGACAATAAGACGAGGAGGATTTTTGAAGACTCGATGGGAAATACATAAAGGCGTTCGAGAATGCGGATTTCGGGACGAAATCCAAATAAGTGGGGGAGACTTGTAAGACCCGTATCCTGATTATAACATATACTTAAAATAAGTGTGTTAAGAATTATATGGTCATTGGTAATTATAAAGCTAAGAAAAACTTTAGTTACAATTTTATATGAAAATCAGCATTTTGTGTCGTTTTTAGAAAAATCATAATTAATTCTAGAAAAATCGTTTGGACCTCAAACCAGTGCACAAAGTTTACAAATTGAGTCTAGTACAATTACCAAACATAATAGTAAGCTTGAAAATGACATTATCTATGGTAAAAAATGCAATCTTTACTGATTAGTTCGGAATTGACAGATTAGATAGTCTGTTTTCAAAAAATCATAATAAATCATAGAAAAATCGTATAAATACATAACATACATCCTTGGAAAGGTATTGAGATGAATTTACTGAATATCAAATAAAAACGTGAATTTAATGGGCTTAAGATCGGCTAAACCAGTCTCGAACAGACTGATTCTAGAAAGCCTTTAATTTCAACAAAATTATATTATTAAAATCTTTTGTCAAAAGTGTCATGCCATTTTTTATTCAAGAATTCAAGTATAAATACCCCCCAAACATCTCATAAACCACACCAACAAATCTCAATCCAATATATAGAGGTTTCTAAGCACTAGAGTGTAAGAAGTGAGTGAAAGGAAGCTCAAAAGCCTAGCGAAGAAGTATAGGTTCCGACGACTGGTCATAAGTTAAAGTTGAAGGAAATACAAAGCCGAGAAAGATAAACGATATAGTCAACTATAATCAGGTGAGTCTTCTCACTATACTATAGGTGATATTGCATGCGTAGGAAGGAAGATATGTTAGACTAAGGGATCTTACATGTTATGATAATTGTATGAATTATTGCTATGAAAATGATTGTTTGTGGACGGAACGGGATAGCCCGCGAGCCAATAGGCGGAACGGGAATAGCCTGCGAGTCATTAGACGGAACGGGAAAAGCCTGCGAGCCAATAGGCGGAACGGGAATAGCCTGCGAGTCATTAGACGGAACGGGAAAAGCCTGCGAGCGATAAGACAGAACGGGAACTGCCCGTGAGTCTTCAGGCGGAACAGGGATAGCCCGTGAGTCTCACAGACATATGAATGGTTATTGTGTGTTGTATGATGGATCGTATGGTATTTTGAGGAACTCACTAAGCTCCGTGCTTACTCTTTCCCTATATAAACTACTGTTTCAGGTACATCAGGTACAATGGATGGCAAGGCGTGACGTGTATACACTGTGCTGCTTCATTGGAGGACTGTTTTTGAATTAATATTCCGCTATATTGTGATTTCGTTAACTTCTGTTAATCCTGGGGTGTTTTCATTAAACTTATAAGTTATGGAATTTTGTCAAAATTAATTAAGTGGCTTTTCTTATATTGAAGAGTCCGTTTAATTTTTTTTTAATTTTACCCTAAAATTTTGGGATGTTACAAGTTGGTATCAGAGCATAGCTTGAGAGAATCAGGCTCACTTAGTGAGTTCTGGACTCAAGTTGAGGCTTAAGAGTTTTCTTAAAACATTTTTATGAAAGAAAGATGTTTTATGAAGGGTGAACTGAAGACACAGTGTGTACCGCCAGCCGACGCCAGTATGAGAAAAGGGTTAAGTATTTAATATTGTGGATGTTAAAAAAAAAACATATGGTATATGTTTGCTGAAATGCCTGGTAGAGATCACACATTGTTGTATTATTATCTGCTATTTGCTAATAGAACTGTATGCTAGTGCCGATAGGTTGCTTAGAGATTTCCACTAAGTTGTATACAATATGGACTAAATAGTCATAGAATGTGTGAGTTGACCTTATTGCATGTTCCTTGTTTGGTTGTTGCTTTAGGGAAGATTCTCTTATTTGAAAGACTGTTTAGTTCGATATTGTATACAACTAAGTTTGCGAAACAACTTGTCATCACTGGAGGAAGTTCCGTCTTAGTTAGAATAGCAGGGTGGGGGTGGGATTCCAAGTATTCCTAGAAGGGTTGACATATGCCTTGTAAGGGCATATGTGTTAAAATTATCGGTGAGAAGCGAATTGGATATTTCGAGACGGGTCTTGGAACGGACATGGATAGGTGTGGAAGGTAGTAGTAGAGCTCCTACTATCGAAAGCACAGGATCCGCGTTTGAGTCGGGAGTTCGTCACGAAGGATCCAAGGAGCTGAGTATGTGAGTGTCTAGCATAGTTGACTTAAATGCTAGTGTAATGTGGTAAATCTTTATCCATTCGATTGGTGAATATAGATTGTGAGGTTCAGTATGAACAATTAAGATGTGATCATACCAGTTTGGTTGGTGTAACGCCAAGATACTCTTTTTATAATTATAATAAAAAGGGTAAATTGGTCATTTTACCTTGGAAGGGTAAAATGGTCTTTTGGACAGAAAAGAATTTAATTTGAAATAATATTTTGAGTTTTGGACTTAAAATGTTATAAAAACTGATTTTTGGTCGTTGTACCATAAAAGGGTATTTTGGTCATTTGACCATGTGAAGGACCAAATATGTGAAAATATTGCTCCTTGTGGCAAAAGTATAAAGAATAGAAGTTTTATTGTAATAAAACTTGATAGTTGTGGCAAAAGTTCAAGAAAATGAATTTAGGGACCAAATTTGAAAAATTTGGAAAATAAAATGTTGAAACCTCTCCCATTTGTGCAGAATTTTGGAGACTTACGGGAGAAGGTTTTGTGGCTGGATTTTTGCAGAAATTGGAAGAGTTCTTGAAGGCTTGAAGCATGGAATTGGAATCATGGCTTGGAATTGGTGATTCCTAAGCTAATTAAGGTTAGTAATTCAAGTTTTTGACTAGTTTGTTCTTGATGGGTTTTTGGGTCCAAACTGAAATTCGAAATTTCAGTGAATTTCATGATGTTTATTCATGAATTCTGAGTTCTAATATGATCATTAGATAGGCATATAACAAGTGAAACCATAGAAATTGATCAAGTTGAAGTTTTGGGGTTTTTGGAAATATGAACCCTAATTCTTCACTTTGATGAATTGGATTGGTTTCAATGGTTAGAAATCTTGTTTTTATGAAGGGTTTTGACCTGGGAATGAACCCCAAGTGACTTAGTTTGTTATATTACTCATTACATCATTATATTTGTGACTTAGTTATTTATTCCAACCGTTAAATATATTTACTTATCATATTTGATTCATGTTTGGAAGTCACGACTTCTCATTTCTAAGTTGTCATTTCTGTTATTGCTTCCTTAACTAATACTTAATTAAGGATTTTACTTTCATTTTATAATAACGTATTTAATCCCAGCTTTTAGTAATCATACTTTAGCTCCCTGATTGTCCCTAGGAGGCACTTTATATTACTTCTCAATATTTATTCTTTACCCTTTTATGCAACTATTGAGTTTACCTATCGATTTCAAAACTCAGCTCATTTCTTCTTTCTTATAGGAATTTTTATTCATATATATATATATATATATATATATATATATATATATATATATATATATATATATATATATATATATATATATATATATATATATATATATATATATATTCTTTTCCCCAATCTTTATTTATTTGGTCACTGCTGCGACACCACTTTTATCCTTGTTCCATAATCATATTTCATTTCCGTTAGACAACGGAATTTTCAATTATACACTTTCCTTTATATTTGTACTGTATACCCCATTTCTTCCCATTCAAAATTCTCGATATATTTATATCTTCTAGTTATGTCCCTTTTACTGTTTTCTTTCATATTGTCGCATGTCCCGTTATGTATACTTTACATTATTTTTCATATGGTATGGTGGTTATCACAACCACATATTTGGATTCTTACCTTATTATCCTTCACACACTTATTATCTAAATTTTCAATTCTCTTCATTCATACTTTATAATGATTCACATATAGAGTATGGGTTTCTCCCCCACTTCATAACTCATACTAATTATTTCATCTTTAATACTTTTCAAATATTACTTTAGTATTTTTAGGCATACTGGATTTTATTGCACAGGTACTCTAAACCTATGCCCCTCACACCTCCTCCACTCATCCCTTACAGTTTCACATGATTCCTATGTGGTTCCACCAAACTCAAATATATATCCTGTGATTATGATAGTACGGGCCCATAATATTATAACCACCTATACATATTTGCTTCCAGCTTTACCACCAGGACCCATGTTCCACTGTTTTAGGTTTACTCTCACTTCTCCTTAGTTACGACCTCATGGTTAAGTATGTACCCTACTTAACTCCTACACAGTTTAAGTCTAGGTTCAAGTATTGACACCTAGTTCACTTAAACTATGGCTCTGATACCAAATTTGTAACACCCCGTCCCATATACAACATTTTAATAAAACAATTTACGTGTTAAATTTCCCGTAAAAAAAATTTTCATTTTTCAATATGGGGTGTCACAAGCTCAATACATTACCATAATTTAAGGAAGTAGGTACATACTCTGATCAATCTTGGACTCTTGTTCCTCTAACGCATCATCTACCCTTTTCCCTCGCTACCTGAGTACATAGCATTTTAAAAAAATATAATACGTAAGACATACATCTCGTGAGTAATACGGGTTTTAGACCCAAAATAATTTCTCATATTTTAAACATTCCAAATTTTCATATTATTTAATTTCCTATGAGCGCACCCATAGGTATTCCTTTTCATTTGAGAGCACATTCCTACGAGCGCACCCGTAGGTTTTATACGAGACGCACCCGTATAACTTCTTCCTCAATAGCATGAAACGGATTCATGTATCAAGGTAAGACAACTACCTCGCGACGGGAGGTACCATCCCAGTAGTGTCTTTTTGCCACCCCTACCGCAGCAGGTCGTGGTCTTTATCCGGATACTTCTTAGCTTCTCAACAGGGCTCAACACTTTATTAATTCTTTGTATTTTCTCATTTATCTTTTGTATACATTATACTTGCTATTTCATAGTATCATTTCCAAATTTCACAAAACTATTTTCAGATTCATAAAACCATTTTCATTAAATCATTTCAACTTCCATAAAACCATTTTGACTCCCAAAACATTTTATATAAAATTCATTTCTTTGTATAAAAACCCATTTTGCTACGTACCCAAAAATCCACACATTACTCACCTTGGCTAGTTAGAGAAGTCTAACTATAATTACACCCTTCCTTGTCCCTTCCATTCATTGCCCTTTTACTTCTTAAGTACCTAAGAAGTTTATTCATACTTTATTAATAACATGTTATACTTTAACAACATCTAAGGACTACTTTGTTATGTTCCACTAGGCTCATATCATAATATTTTTGTGATATTCATCCCTTAACACACCTTTTTACTTATTCTTATTATCTTTTAAATGACATTTTATTGACCATTATACCCTTGGAAAGTCACATACACAATTTAGACTCATTTTTCATGTTTCCATGCTCTATAACACTTATGGGATCAATTGGAGACCAAGGCTACATGTCTAGGGGCAAAATAGGCTCTTTACCCCTCATCAGTGGGTTACACGGCCGTGTAACTTTACCCATAATAGTTACACGGTCGTGTAACTCTCCCAGGCCCTTCAAACTTCGAATTTTGCACTAAAAGTCATGTATCGGGCTCGTTTTAACTCCAAACTTCACCAAATTTTGACCATAGGTTCTATTGACCCTTTATTATGTTAAGAACATGTTTTCACTTCTATTAAGTCTTATTAAGTTCATGACTTAATGATTAAGACCATAGGATGTCACAAGAGCTCTAAGGAAGCTCATATGCACATCAACTCAAATTTTAAAATCTAGTTTTGTCCATTTTCTATCCATATGTTTATATAACCAATTGATGATTTAATTTAAGGTTTTTTACAACCAAAAGCATATTTTGTTAGTTACCAATTAATGTTTTCCATTAACCATTTCCATGGGTTTCATTCATGGAATCACCAATTCCATTCCACCTGGCAAATTTCAGTTTTTGTTCAAACTTTCATTTTATTATTTGAAACTCCTAGGAAATCACTTCTAATGGTTTCTTCATACTTAAACATCATTTATGACTCATTCTAACCAACTCTTTATACCAAAACCCATCATTTAAACATGTCTTTTAACCATGGAATCACTGATTCCATCCAAATTCATGAAAATTTCATTTTTAGAGTTTTGACACCAAAAATTGAAATTACTTCGAATTAACTATCAATACTAGTTTCTTTCATCTATTCTAACATATTGAACTCACTTTAGTCACTAAAATCATCTTTAATCACAAGGACCCGTGAATTAGGGTTCTTGGCCAAAATCATGATTTTCCCCAATTCAACCATATCTTTTGATTTAAGTAGAATTGCTTGATAATTCAAGCTTGTTTAGATGGAAAGACTCATAAAACATGTTGGATTGCAACTGAACTTTCAATTTATAACTCACTCTATGAGTAACCCGTGTGCTAGAAGTCAAGAACAAGTGTTCTTACCTTGATTTGGCTTGGAAATCTTGATTCCAAGCTTGTACTCCTCACACCTCTCTTCTAGAAATCCTCCCGAGCGATCGTCCAGCCCTCTCTAGAACTCTCTACTGCCTTCCCGTGTTCTGTGAATGGGAATGCAGATTTTTTCCTTTTTATACCTAGTTATTTTACACTTTGGTCCCTCAAGTTTCATTTTTCCCAAAATGGCTTAAAAACACATTTTTTATAACATTATAAGTTTCTTTTCTTTCATTTTACCCCAAACATTAAAATACTTTATATCAAAGTCCAAAACATGGCAAAAGACTAATTTGCCCACTAGTTTCAAGAAATGGCACTTTGGCCCCTTTGGTTCCATTTTTGCAAAACTACCCCAAAAACCCAAAATTCTTCTTTTTAAGTTTATTTCATTACATATTAACCCCAAAATCACATTTTCATTACTTAGAAGTCATTTGGATGTCAAATGACCATTTTGCCCTTTTTACCAATTTTTACTGTTACGCCCTTGTTCAACCCAACTTTTATATATTTTTATTTTATGACTTTTACCAAAATTTTCAGGTTCTTACAAATTGGTTTTGGGAGAGTTGGTAGCACCTAGATCCAACAAGTGGTATCAGAGCTAAGGTCATGAGTTCAATTCTCTCAGGGAGCAATTCCTGAGGGGGGATTGTTGAGTGCAGAAATGGCTCAGTCCTTGATGTAGGCATGTGCCAAGTCGCATTCAAATACCAAGGCTCTAGAGGGTTGAATGCGCTATATGGTGATGGTATGAGCATTTCCTAGACACTAATTGGTTTTAGGAAAGTTGGTAGCGCCTAGATCCAACACTTAGGTATAGAACAAAAAAGCCTAGGATTATTTGGAAACATGAAAGTATTGACAAAACATTTATTGAAGCTTGTTTACATGAAATGGTTATAAATGGACGAAAAGGTTGTAGTTTAAAAGCCGTGTCATGGAAGAATGTATGAGAAAGGTTAAAAATAAAGATAATTGGATAGTGGACCAAAAACAAATGAAAAACCGTTATGATTATCTAAAGTCCAAGTTTGGAGTGTGGTTGAAGTTAAAAAAACAAAACGGGAAATGTTTATGACCCGATAACAAATAGATTTAATTTGACTGAATAAGAATGGCAATTGGAGATAAATGTAGGGTTTTTAAACTATTTTTTAAGTTTACTAATAGTATTTTAAAGTTGATTATTATATTTTTTTAAACAGTCAAACAAACATGTTGAGTCTTTGAGAGCCACACCGTCCTTCTAAGAACTTGCTAGATCTGAATTTAACCGAGGACGATGATGTGTTGTAACGCCTGTATTTTTACTATTATTATTCATGAATATATTTTATGATGTTAGTTTTAAGTTATCAAATTTAAATAGGTTGTGATATAATATTTGTTAGGTATTTTGGTAATATGTTGTGTTCAACTATAATATCTTATTCATGATTTTGATAGTTTTACTTATTTATAATCCTTAATTGAAACGTGATGGAGATAACCATAGTAATAAGGAAATATGTTGTACCTTGTTAAGGAAATAAGTCTTAAAATGTGAAATGTAATTCTTGAAAGCTTAAGGTGTCAAAAAAGAAACGTATGGAATTTTAGACTATGCAAGCAAGAACGTAAGTGTGTGATCAGCTTAAAATAACTAAAGCCCAATGAACTAATGCAAATACAAGGATGACAAAATATGACATAAGGATGACAAAAACCTATTCTAAAAACCATGACTAAGCATATTAGGTTTGATTAGTAAGTCTATATTGATGTGTTGTCAAATTCCTTAGTAATTCAGGAAAGTTTATAAGCTTGACAAATCAATAAAGTACATATGTGTCAAACATTCCAAGGATAAGCTTAAACAAGTACATATGTGTCAAACATTCCCAAGGATAACCTTAAACAAGTACATATGTGTCAAACATTCCAAGGATAAGCTTAAACAAGTACATATGTTTCAAACATTCAAAGGATAACCTTAAACAAGTGCATATGTGTCTAACATTCCAAGGATAAGCTTAAACAAGTACATATGTGTCTAACATTCCAAGGATAAGGCTAAACAAGTACATATGTGTCAAATTCTTATGATGTAAGCCTCTTTTCCAAGAAATCGTGTTTAAGTATATAAAAATGTAACTTTTATGAAAAGATGGAGATAGCGACGCTATTTATAGGATAGTGGCGCTATTTGAGGCGAGATCGTGCATGGCCATTAATTGGGGATAGCAATGCTATCCGCTGCTGTTTGCACCAAAACCCTAGACCTCGGTTTTTGGGTCGTATTTAAGGGCTCTAAACCCTAGGAGTCGTCATTTCCTCTATTTGCAGCCTCTAGAACTCTCTCTTTATTCAAGATCTAGCCTCTTTTGGTGATTTCAAGCTTCATAACCCTCTTTGGAAGATCTCTTGAAGAAGAAGAAGACGATTGTGTTGGTGTAAGGAAGCCCTTCTACTTGTGGGAATTAGCAAGACTTTGTTTTTGGACCTTTATAAGTGTAAAGTTTCGATCTTTTTGGTATTCTAAGCTAGATGTAGTTATATGAGTTTCATTTGATGGAGTAAATGGAGAAATGACCCCTTTTGTTGTGTTTTTTATGGATTGGAGTGATAAAGGATTGAACTTTATGTCCCTAGAGCCTCATTTGGAGTTTTTGAACTGATCTTGGGAGTAAGCCAAGCTCCCTTGAGTGTTTAAGCTTGGGTTTTTCTCTTTTTGGACCCAGATCTCTACCATGTGCATGCATGGTCATGTTTGGACGTGAAAGTTTGTATTTTTTATGGATCTAATGACTGTTTGGAAGAGTTCTGGAAGGTATTAGGTTGTGGCTTAGCATATTAAGAGCTGAATAAAGAAGTGCGTTGAACAACAGAGATATCGCCGCTATCTCTGAAAAAGAGTTCACGAACTTTATGCACTTAGCGACGCTATCCATAGGAGATAGCGGTGCTAAGTACGGGCTGACTCTTTGACTTGTTGACCTTTGATCGTTGACTTTTTGACGAGTTTGACTTTTGGTCAACTTGGGAGATTCGGGGAGCCGGTTTTAGGAGTTTATATTGTTTGGGGTTTAGGATTTGCTAAGTTGCAGTTATCCTTATTAGGAGGTTCGTGTTGTCGGATCCGAGGACACGCGCGTGGAGTGCTTTTAGCATGACGGATCAGGTGACTTTTTGTCACTATACTATAGATAATGTTACATGCGTAAATAGCCTTACTTTACTATGTGTAGTAACGTGTGCTAGTTGGGTGTGCTTTACGCTATTTGACTGTATGGTTGGTAGTAGGAATCTGATGGGTTAGGATGTATGCTTAGGCTTCTATGCTTGTATGTATTAGTCGTTGGATTCGTTCTGGAAACTAAAGAATGATGGCGGATCAGGGCAAGCTCGAGAGCCGGACGAATCAAGGCAAGCATGAGAGTCCAGTTGATTAATGGCGGATCGGGGCAAACCCGAGAGCCAGGTTGTTCGGGGCAAGCCTAGAGACCAAAAAGAATGGGCTTTATATGATGGATCATGTGGCATATTGGGGAACTCATTAAGCCTTGTGCTTACTCTTTCACCCTAAATGTTTTTAGGTACTTTTCAAAATAAAGGATTGGAGCGCGGCGCGACTGTATTGCATCAGACATTTTGGTGTTCAAGTCTTGCGCTGGTTAATGTTTTGTATTGACTTAATATTTATGTTTTCTTAAACATTTTGAATACTGAACCGACATCGAATGGTTTTATTTTCCTGCCCGTTTAATGTATTTGAACCGCTTTTAAAAATAAAAATTTTACTCTGTAATTTGGGATGTTACAAGTTGGTATCAAAGCCCTGATTTTAGGGATTTGGACGAACATGAATGTGATCCCAAACTCAAACTAAGGACTCGAAGATTTTTTAAACAATTTTCAAAAGAAAAATTGTCGTTAACTAAATTTCGAAAGGTGTTAGGTAGAATATCATGTGGAAACCTCATTTGCATGTTTTTATTTGATTGTTGCTTGGGGTTTGAAACATCGTGTGAATACCTAACTTATGATTTTAACGATAAAAAATTGGTTTTAAAAAGGACGGGATGCGAACGTACAGTCGGCCGTGGCTCGAATAAGTGGTTTAATTTCCAAGATATCCATAATATTATGTTGATGCTATGTTGTATGTGATGGGATTTGATCACATAAACACATGCAACGGAAGACTAACAAGATCAAATCATACAATATCCATGAACAGAGTTCAGGATCATGTAGTTCGTATCAGTTATAACTAATTTAAACATAAACAAAATGTACATTATAAGAATCTCCTTTTTTGATTTCTGGTTAACAACATATTGCATTGGATGAACAGGACCCAAAGTAGAATCCCTCTAGTGATTCACACACAAGATCTCTAGAAAGCCAGATAGATAAGAGTTTCCACTTGGGAAAAGAAAGCAGAAGATTAAAACCTTAGAGATGGATTGATTTCGTAGAAGGGAAGAGGGAGAAGGATTTTGGCGGCCACACCCCCTGGACTTGTTTCCATTGATTAAACCTTTAATCAATTACAATCTAGTCCCTTTAATTGATTCTAAATTAATTCTAGATTAATTTATCAATTAATTTATTGATCTAGTTTCTAATTAATTTATTTCCCAATAAATTAATAAACTAATCATTCCTTTTTATATCTTTTGACTCTGTTTGTTTTTCTGGGTCATGAGGGCAACCCAAAAGGATCCTGATATTATTAGAAATTTTACCACTAGTTGATGACATTGGACAACAATTCCAGCAATATGATAGAAGTATGCTAATGATCCACTCAGGAAATTGCATGATAGATTGTCCTTGATAATAAGGATGCCTTTTGCCTTTTGTGATGCTTGTTATATGCTGCTTGTTATGTGTTGCTCGTTATGTAGCACTTGGACCTATGCTTGTATTGTTAGAAAGTTAAGGGAATAATTTAGGATTTTACATAATAGGATCAGGTAGCCTTATAATTCTTGATCAAGCCTTATTGGCTGTTCCTTGTTTGGTTGTGACTTTAGGGTGGGGTTATTTATTCGTCTGTCTATCTCTTTTATTATGTACATTTACGCATTCGCAAGACAAGCTGACGACGCGAGCGAAAGTTCTTTTTGTACGGGTGAGTTGTGAAACCCTAGATGGACTAGGAGGAGTGTTAGGCACTTCGGTGCAGGATCATTTGAATGATATACAAATGCCCATTAGTAGGGAATGAGGCGACTTAGGGAATCGGGACGACTTTTGGGACTAGTACGAATAGGTGTTAAAGGTAGTACAAGGTCCCGTACTATTGGAAGCACATGATTCGTCCTTGGTACGAAATGAGACTCGAGGGTCTTAAGGAGTCGATAGCCGATAGAATCGTGTGTGTTATGTGTCAAATGAGTGTCGTTACCTGTTTCATGTCTGATTTTAGAATGAGGAATGTTGATCTAAGAGGAAATGATTCGGGGATCGGGTCGAGTTCGCGAGGCCGAGTTAGGGCTGAGATGAATGATTAAGATGTTAGGGATTTAATCGCCGTTGAGGTGACAAAGGATGTGTTTGAGATGCTCCCTCTTGTGATTGATTTGATCAAGACGGAGTTGCTAGCGATGTTCGAGGAGCAGTACGCTGCAAAGGAGGAAGTGATGATGGCCCGATGTCAGGCCATGATCAGAAAGGAGATCGACGGGTTTATGACCGCTGCTAGTCGTCAGAATTTTACAGAGATGAAGTCTGCTGCCACGACGAGGGAGTAAGCCAAGCTCCCTTAAGTGTTTAAGCTTGGGTTTTTCTCTTTTTGGACCTAGATCTTGACCATGTGCATGCATGGTCATGTTTGGACGTGAAAGTTTGTATTTTTATGGATCTAGTGACTGTTTGGAAGAGTTCTGGAAGGTATTAGGTTATGGGTTAGCGTATTAAGAGCTGAATAAAGAAGTGGGTTGAACAGCGGAGATATTGCCGCTATCTATGTAGATAGCGACGATATCTCTAAAAAAGAGTTCGCGACCTTTATGCACTTAACGATGCTATCCATATGACTCTTTGACTTGTTGACATTTGACCTTTGACTTTTTGACGAGTTTGACTTTGGTCAACTTGGGAGATTCGGGGAGACAGTTTTAGAAGTTTATATTGTTTGGGGTTTAGGATTTGCTAAGTTGCCTTTATCCTTATTAGGAGGTTCGTGTTGTCGAATCTAAGGACATACGTGTGGAGTGATTTTAACTTGGCAGATCAGGTGAGTCTTCTCACTATACTATGAGTGATGTTACATGCATAGATACCTTACTTTACTATGTGTATTAATGTGTACTAGTTGGGTGTGCTTTACGCTATTTGACTGTATGGTTGGTTGTAGGAATCCAATGGGTTAGGATGTATGCTTAGGCTTCTAAGCTTGTATGTATTAGTCGTTGGATTCGTTCTGACAACTAAAGAATGATGGCAGATCGGGGCAAGCTCGAGAGCCGAAAGGATCAGGGCAAGCTCGAGAGTCCAAAGAATGAGTTGATTAATGGCGGATCGGCGCAAGCTCGAGAGCCAGGTTGTTCGGGGCAATCCTGGAGACAAAATGAATGTGCTTTATGTGATGGATCGTGTGGTATCTTGGGGAACTCATTAAGCTTTGTGCTTACTCTTTCACCCTATATGTTTTTCACGTACTTTTCAAAATAAAGAATTGGAGCATGGCGTATCTGTATTACATCCTTCCGCTGGTTAATACTGAACCTGGATCGAATGATTTAATTTTCCAAACCGTTTTATGTATTTGAACCTCTTTTAAAAATGAAAAATTTTACTCTGGAATATGGGACGTTACATATGAATTTACAAGTTAAGAAGCTTAGTGAACAAGTACCCATTGCAAGACATTTATACTATAAATAGAAGCTAAATGAATTCAATTATTTTCATCCCAAAGTAAGACACACTCTCAATACACTTTTCAAACATCTCTACAACATCATTTCATATGCAAAAATATTAGAGAAACTTAAAGGAAGGAAAGAAGGAACTAAACTTATAAATGTTTACATCGTTGTTTAAGGCAAGTCATGTTGCATTTTCCCAAATTGGGTACGCGTCAAAATTATTATTTTGATTATACATCTTTAAAATGTTTGGAATCAATAAAGTTTTTGGCGTATTATATTACTTGTAACAAATTATTAATGTTGGATTTTTATTCAATAATATACATAATTGGAAAGTTTAAAACAATTATTTTATAAAACGTTTTATTAAGAACAAACGTTCTTTTCCAATGTGTGCTATTATTGATTAAAATGAATTAAATTATCACTTAAATGTTACAAGAATATATGTGGGATTATGATCGACAATGCATGGTTACTCTACTGAAAGATTCGGTCGAACGAAATATATATATGGGTAGCGCCCATTTGATGTTACAAATGACATCGGAGTTGTAATTACGAGCTATGACTCGGGTGATAGACATAGAATCTGGAGGTACTGTCACACCCCGATCCTTGGCGGAATCGATCAAGGCGTGATATATTGTTCAAAGTCTCATGACAACTATGTTATAATATGATTAGATTCAATTAAGTACTAAGTATGCAAACAAAATCCACAACATACAAATACAAATCCAAATACAACAACATTTATTACAGGAAATTTAAATAGTATTGTGGGTTTCTAAGGTACACCCTACTTTTCATCAACTCCATTCTTCAAATCTGCATCATGAGTAAAAACAGGTCAACTACGAGAGTTGGTGAGTAATCTAGTTTTATTAAAGAAAATTGTGAGTTTGAATAATTTGAAATTTGTTTTCTTTTGAAGTTGGCAAACAAGTGTTATTGAGATAACAATTTATAAATCAAAAATTGATTAACAAATGATAACAACAACAATAAGTCCTCACCCTATATATACATATAAGTATATATATATAGGATGGAGCATCTAATCATCATACACACTCAACCACGTGCAATCAATCACCTTAGCGTCCCAAGGCGGGGTGGTCAACCCAATAGCGCTATTATTGTCCATAACGTACCTCAAGAATACGGGCATAGTCATGGAGATTAGACTAAAAATGATAATGCACTACAAGTACATGTAGCGTAAACAAACAATAATTATACAAATAATGATTCAAGTATAAATGTCCCAACAATGTCTCAATTGTGATAAAATAATAAAATGAAGTTGAAAACATATTAGAACCACATGATACACCCCAAAAGTATTGAAAATTATAAAATATGGGGTAGATTACTCACATTAGTCCAATAAGGAATGCGCGAATTGTACGATAGACGGCTCGGGTCAAAACGACGTGGAACCTATTATAATTAATAGTTTTGGTTTAGGAATCGATAAATAGGAATATAGTATTAATAAAATAATTTAGACACATATTATTATATTAGATGAATTAACAATTATCCAAATTTTGTTTTGAATATTAATGTATTTATATGTTAAATGAATTTTAAATTGAATTAATTACTTTGCTTAATTAATTTATATTTTCACTTTAGGAAATATTTTAATAATTTCTTATTAAAATAATAACTAGTCAAATTATAAGTATTTACAGATTTTATATATTATAAACAATTATTTATATGAAATAATCATTAAAATGCTTTTTTACATGCTTAGATATTTAGGAAAATGGTTTTAAATACTAAACAGTAATGAAACATTCTGAAATTATCAAAAAATAATTATTTCATAAAATAGTAATTACTGTAAAATTGTCATATTTTTCTTAACTGCTTTAGTATTTATTTAGTATTTTAATGTTTAAACAACAACAAAATTCGAAACAAATAATGAATGATCCCTAAAAATTCTGGAAAACTAACCACAGTTTTCTAACATTATATTGAGCCTACTGTAAATATTCTGGATATTTTGGATTAAGGGAAGTATTTCTTATGTTTTTCATTATTAACTAATCAATAAAATCATAAATAATAGGAAAATACTAAGAGAAATTAATTAGACTTTTTATTTATGATTACCATGTTATATATGATATTCGGATAAGGTGTTATAATTTTTGGACATGTGTAGCTATTTATTATCAATTTAAACCATTAAATAAACATTAAATCAGTAAAAATACGAAAACATTCTTACAAAATTCTGTAAATTTATTCTTGGAGTCTTTAATATGTGAATAAGGTGCGAAAAATATAAAATCTAGTTTTTAACATACATAACTATATTTTGCAATTTATTTATCTACAACAAAATAAAATACAAAATAAGCATCAAACTGTAATATAAATGCATGAAACTTTATAAATCCACTTTACTCAATATATGGGTTGTTCCAAAATATTCCCAGAATTTATTGATTGCAAAAAGTATTTTATGTGAATTATTGCCTTATTTTAGTGCAATAATTATAGTAATTCAATAAAAATAAGTTATTTTCTGAAAATTTCCAGAACTTCTTATTTTATTGATGGGATCTTTAGAAAAATCATGTTTATGCATAAAATGAGTTTTAGATATTTTGGTGGATTTAATTTGTTTCATGTATGAATTTGGAACTTTTAACAACTTACCTTGATGAATGCTTCAATAGGGATGAAGATTTGAGTATGAGAGCTTGTTCTTGGCTGGAAAATTGGTATTTCTTAGATGAATTTCGAGATTGAGAGGGAGAGAAAGGATAGAGAGGGTTTGAGTGGTGATGAGAATAATGTGTGGGGAGAAAAATGAAAGGAAAGATGATGAGAGGTGTGAGTGGGAGACCATGGGAATAACTTTTGACTTTAGGTGGTCCTCATAATTTCCCACTAGTACAAGCATCTCTATGTAATACACTAATTAATATAAGAATTTTATAAAATTTAATGTAGAGTTTATAAAAATAGAGTTTTATAAAAAAAATAGGTTATTATTTGATTATAACAATCTACTTTGATTTGAAGTTTAATTATAGTATTCAAGTTTGACTCTTTTAATTTAATTAGAGTATCATACTTTGATTTGATTTTAATATGGTATCATAATTTAATTTGATTATAGTTATAACGTTTTACTATGCTATTTTGCTATTAACGTCAATTTATATCGTATTGTATATGTTTTGATCCTATTAGCGTCAAGTAAATCTTGAGTAGGGTTTATTAAATTTCCCAATTGGGTTGGGTTGACCCGAATCCATTTTAGGCGGATGTCACAGTCTCCCCTACTTTAGGAAATTTCGTCCCGAAATTTAAGAAGAGAGTACCTTAAGAGAAAAGTTGTGGGTATTTGGTACGCATTTGATCCTCACGCTCCCATGTATACTCAGGTCCACGTGCTGACTGCCACTTTACCTTGACCAGGGGAATGCGACTTCTTTTGAGTTGCTTTTCCATTCGGTCGGCAATTTCCAAGGGTTTCTCGATAAATTGCATTGTCTCGTCGATTTGGATATCCTCAAGAGGAACATGAAGGTTCTCGTCTGCTAAACACTTCTTGAGGTTGGCTATATGAAATACTGGGTGTACTTTATTAAGCTCTATTGGTAGATCCAACTCGTAGGCTACTGGTCCGATCCTTTCCAGGATTTTGAACGGGCCTACATAGTGTGGTGCCAATTTACCCTTGCGTCCAAATCGAACCACACCTTTCCATGGGGACACTTTTAACATGACCATGTCACCCACGGTAAATTCAAGCGGTTTGCGTCGCTTGTCGGCGTAACTCTTTTGTCGGCTACGAGCTGCGAGAAGGTTATTGCGAATCTGAGTGATTTTGTCGGTTGTTTCCTGGATAAGCTCAGGACCAACGATGGGAGAATCCACTGTTGCGCGAATCACGTGGGACTCGCCAATTTCATGCCAGCAAATAGGAGATCGGCATTTACGGCCATACAATGCTTCAAATGGTGGCATCTTGATGCTAGAATGATAACTGTTATTATAGGAGAATTCCACCAATGGTAAATGAGAGTCCCAGTTTCCTCCGAAATCTAAGACACACGCCCTTAACATATCTTCGAGTGTTTGAATTGTCCTCTCAGATTGACCATCGGTTTGAGGATGATAGGCGGTACTGAGATCGAGGCGAGTTCCCATGGCTGCTTGAAGTGATTGCCAAATCCGAGAGAGAAATCTCCCATCACGATCTGAAATGATGCTGAGAGGGATGCCATGCCGACTAACTATCTCGTCGATGTAAATTCGAGCAAGTTGTTCGACGTTGAAATCTTCACGGATGGGAAGGAAATGACCGGATTTGGTCAAACGGTCAATGATTACCCAAATGCTGTCGTGTCCCTTGGTGGTACGGGGAAGTTTGGTTACGAAATCCATGGCGATCGCTTCCCATTTCCACTCGGGGATTACCGGTTGGACCAATAGTCCAGAGGGTCGTTGATGTTCTGCTTTGACTCTAGAACATGTAAGACATTTGGCCACGAATAAAGCAATATCCTTTTTCATTCCCGACCACCAATAATTGGTTCTCAAGCCATGATACATCTTGTCAGCGCCAGGATGAATGGAATATCGAGTTTTATGGATTTCTTCCATCAGGAATGTACGAAGATTGTCGCGATCTGGGATCCAGATGCGATCTTGATAATAGAAAATACAATCAGATTTACTTTCCAACTCCCCATCAATTCCCGTGGGCATGTCATTTTCGGTAATTGCCGAGTGTTGGGCTCCTCGAATTCGGTCACTGAGATTGGACAAGATAGGAGAACATATTAGATGAAATGCTTTGGCATGTTCTTTTCGGCTTAACGCGTCAGCTACGACGTTTGCCTTGCCCGGATGATAGCGTATTTCACACTCGTAATCATTTAGGAGTTCGACCCATCGTGTTTGTCTCATATTGAGTTCTTTTTGATTAAGAATATGTTGCAAGCTCTTGTGGTCGGTGAAAATTACGCATTTAGTGCCGTAAAGGTAATGCCTCCAAATTTTAAGAGCGAAAACCACGGCACCGAGCTCCAAATCATGAGTCGTATAATTCCTTTCATGAATTTTGAGTTGTCGCGATGCGTAAGCTATAACCTTTCCCCTTTGCATCAAAACACAACCTAGACCGAGATGGGAGGCATCGCAGTATACCACAAAATCTTCGGATCCTTCAGGAAGTGTAAGAATCGGAGCGTCACACAATCTTTGTTTAAGGGTTTGGAAAGCGTCTTCTTGCTTGGGTCCCCAATCAAATGGCGTACCCTTGCAAGTGAGAAAAGTAAGCGGTAAAGCGATCTTTGAGAAATTTGAAATGAAACGCCGGTAATAGCCAGCTAAACCGAGGAATGACCGAATTTCCTTGGGGTTACGTGGGGCTTTCCAATTCTTAACTGCTTCAACTTTTGCGGGATCGACTAAAATACCCTTGTCGCTTACAATATGACCGAGGAATTGTACCTCATTTAACCAAAACTCGCATTTCGAAAATTTGGCATAGAGCTGATTTCCTTGCAATGTTTGGAGAGTTAGACGAAGGTGTCTTTCATGGTCTGCCTTTGTCTTGGAGTAAATGAGGATGTCATCAATAAAGACGATAACAAAACGATCGAGATAAGGTTTAAATACCCGATTCATCAAGTCCATGAATGCGGCAGGGGCATTCGTTAGGCCAAAAGGCATAACGGTGAACTCGTAATGGCCATAGCGGGTTCGGAAAGCGGTTTTGGGGATGTCTTCTTCCCGTACTCGAAGTTGGTGATAACCCGAGCGGAGGTCGATTTTTGAGAAACATGAAGCTCCTTGAAGCTGATCAAAAAGGTCGTCGATCCGAGGTAACGGATATCGGTTCTTGATGGTCAATTTATTTAACTCCCGATAATCGATACACATACGAAACGAACCATCTTTCTTTTTGATGAAGAGAACCGGGGCTCCCCAGGGTGAAGTACTAGGGCGGATAAATCCCTTATCGGTTAATTCTTGGAGCTGACTTGCCAATTCTTGCATCTCGGTTGGAGCCAACCGATATGGAGACTTGGCTATGGGAGCAGCCTCAGGAACGAGATCGATGCGGAACTCTAGCTCACGTACTGGAGGGAGTCCAGATACGTCATCGGGAAAGATGTCGGGAAAGTCTTGTACAATCGGAATATCTTCGATCTTCTTTTCTTTGACCTTTGTTTCCACCACATGGGCTAAGAAAGCCATGTATTCTTTACGTAGATACGATCGAGCTTGAGTACATGACATAAGACTAAGTTTTTTTGAACGAGTCTCGCCATAAATACGAAGACTTTGACCGTCGGCAAGAGGAATACGAATAAACTTCTCGTAACACACTATTTCAGCATGGTTTTGGGATAGCCAATCCATTCCCACGATGATGTCGAAGCTACCAAGTTCCATAGGAACTAAATTGACAGAAAATTTATGACCGCAAAAATCAAAAGTGCAATCTTGGATGACTGCATTGAGTGAAATGTTTTTTCCATTGGCGACTTCTACGGTAAAGTGTTCATCAAGTATCGTGCGAGGTGTGTGAAGTATGGGTTCAAATTCCAAGGACACAAAACTTTTGTCGGCACCTGAATCAAAAAGTACTGATGCGTAGCAGTCATTTATGAGAAACGTACCATTTACGACCTTGTTATCGGTCTGTGCTTGGGTTGCGGTAATGACAAATGCTCGGCCTTTGGGAGCTGGAACCTGCATTGTTGGATTTGCCTGGGCTTGAGTGTTAATGATATTGACAAGCCTAGGACACGCGTTTCTGAAATGGGTGGGGTCACCACAGTTGAAGCATGTTCCAGTTGGATACCGGGTTTGTGTTTGCTGATTTGAGGGTAGAGCGAATGGTCGCTGAGTTTTTGGTGCACGGCATGTGTCCGCCAAGTGGCCATAGCGACCACAAGTCGTACAAAGGCGACACGGGCTGGTGGACATATGGTGATAGTTACAATGGTTACAGAGGGGGTGAGGTCCGGTATACGGCTTTTTGTTTGGTTGGGTGACTTGGGTGATAGGAGCAGCAGGGGTAATAACAGCATGGTTGTGGTGATGGCTTTTCCGCTTCTTTTTGTCGTGTCGGTGTGAGGACTCGGACTTGACAATTAAGGGGGTCTCAGGGGTCGGCTTTTCAGTTGTCATCTTTGAACCCTTGCGTGGGAGGACACCATCGTTCATATTATCCTCGTTGAGTTGACCTGCTATTTCAATAGCGGATTCCAGAGTAGATGGCCTGCTGCTGGTCACCGAATCACGGATCTGGCGCGGTAACCCTTTGATGTAGCGACGTATTGCAGTTTTCGTAGGTTGAACCATGTGAGGTAGGAGTCTTGAAAGATCATAGAATCTATTAGTGTAGGCCGCGTTGTCTCCTCCCACCTGTTTCAGATTCCAGAATTCCTCCTCGAGAGTTTGCAATTCGCTGTCCGGACAGAACTTTTCTATCATGCGTTCCTTTAGTTTTGACCAGGTCATTCCCAAGGCAACACCCTCTCCTTTTGCCCGTTTTTCTAGGTTCCACCATGAGAGAGCATGACCTTGGAGGCACCCTGTAGCGTGACGGACCATCAGGTCCTCAGGGCACTCGCTGTGGATGAAAGTACTCTCCATTTCTTCGATCCATGTGAGGAGTGCGGTGGCACCATCTATGCCTTTGAAGTAAGGCGGATTACAGCTACGAAAATGCTTAAACGAGCAACGATGAGTGGTTGCTGGAGCTTGCGGCTGAAGAGTTTGAAGATGGGTTGCAATTGTTGGGATGACATTCGCTACCTCCTTAGCGATAAGGGCGGCTAGCCTTCGGTTGCTGCGAGCAGCGTATGGGGGTCGTAATGCCATCTATGAGAAACACGCATATGGACTTGTGAGTTTTTTGTAAATTGATTATGGAAATTAAGTTTGTAGACATTGTTGGGTAAAATGATTGTAAAACACTTGTTGGGCCATGGTTAGGAGTGTTGGGCACCTTTTGGGCTTTCCATGGGTACTAAATGTGAAGCATGTAGCAATTGCGTGGGCCCCCACAATACTAAGTTTTCACATGTTTTTCCCACTTCAAGGCCCATTAGGGAACTTAATAGTCCAATGAGTTGGCCATTTTGGAGTGTATCCTTTCGGATACGTTTGATAAGGTCGGGTATTTTGATGGCTCAAAAGTAATGTGAATAACGCGCTTTGGCCTATAGGTTTGGGAACTCTCGCCTTTGGTCCCCAGGTAAGCAAACTGGTCCCTCGGTTGATTGGGATGTATACGAATGCTTACCTAGTCAGGACTTTCAGGCTACCGGCACCTCCCCCTTCCAGTTACTACGCGTCCATTACTTTGATCCTACCCAACTAGAGTGGACGACTTTTAATTTCCTATGAGCTCTAAGGAATATATCTGTATATAAAATCTTATTTTGAAACCATTTGAGTATGTGTGTGATTTTAAGAGAAAGAGGAGAAAGTTCACAAGTGTATGTACACATATAAGTGTCGGGAATAATACGTAAGCACATGAGGGAGCAATTAGCACACAAAGGTATTCCTAGGATTTTCTAAGTGCGAGTTGCATGCAGTTGTGTGTGAATTTTATAAACTAGCATACGAGAGGACCTTAGAGGCTATAGACTAGGTCAAGGCAATTAACCTAATTCACTATAGTCAAGGGCTCTGATACCAATCTGTCACACCCCGATCCTTGGCGGAATCGATCAAGGCGTGATATATTGTTCAAAGTCTCATGACAACTATGTTATAATATGATTAGATTCAATTAAGTACTAAGTATGCAAACAAAATCCACAACATACAAATACAAATCCAAATACAACAACATTTATTACAGGAAATTTAAATAGTATTGTGGGTTTCTAAGGTACACCCTACTTTTCATCAACTCCATTCTTCAAATCTGCATCATGAGTAAAAACAGGTCAACTACGAGAGTTGGTGAGTAATCTAGTTTTATTAAAGAAAATTGTGAGTTTGAATAATTTGAAATTTGTTTTCTTTTGAAGTTGGCAAACAAGTGTTATTGAGATAACAATTTATAAATCAAAAATTGATTAACAAATGATAACAACAACAATAAGTCCTCACCCTATATATACATATAAGTATATATATATAGGATGGAGCATCTAATCATCATACACACTCAACCACGTGCAATCAATCACCTTAGCGTCCCAAGGCGGGGTGGTCAACCCAATAGCGTTATTATTGTCCATAACGTACCTCAAGAATACGGGCATAGTCATGGAGATTAGACTAAAAATGATAATGCACTACAAGTACATGTAGCGTAAACAAACAATAATTATACAAATAATGATTCAAGTATAAATGTCCCAACAATGTCTCAATTGTGATAAAATAATAAAATGAAGTTGAAAACATATTAGAACCACATGATACACCCCAAAAGTATTGAAAATTATAAAATATGGGGTAGATTACTCACATTAGTCCAATAAGGAATGCGCGAATTGTACGATAGACGGCTCGGGTCAAAACGACGTGGAACCTATTATAATTAATAGTTTTGGTTTAGGAATCGATAAATAGGAATATAGTATTAATAAAATAATTTAGACACATATTATTATATTAGATGAATTAACAATTATCCAAATTTTGTTTTGAATATTAATGTATTTATATGTTAAATGAATTTTAAATTGAATTAATTACTTTGCTTAATTAATTTATATTTTCACTTAAGGAAATATTTTAATAATTTCTTATTAAAATAATAACTAGTCAAATTATAAGTATTTACAGATTTTATATATTATAAACAATTATTTATATGAAATAATCATTAAAATGCTTTTTTACATGCTTAGATATTTAGGAAAATGGTTTTAAATACTAAACAGTAATGAAACATTCTGAAATTATCAGAAAATAATTATTTCATAAAATAGTAATTACTGTAAAATTGTCATATTTTTCTTAACTGCTTTAGTATTTATTTAGTATTTTAATGTTTAAACAACAACAAAATTCGAAACAAATAATGAATGATCCCTAAAAATTCTGGAAAACTAACCACAGTTTTCTAACATTATATTGAGCCTACTGTAAATATTCTGGATATTTTGGATTAAGGGAAGTATTTCTTATGTTTTTCATTATTAACTAATCAATAAAATCATAAATAATAGGAAAATACTAAGAGAAATTAATTAGACTTTTTATTTATGATTACCATGTTATATATGATATTCTGATAAGGTGTTATAATTTTTGGACATGTGTAGCTATTTATTATCAATTTAAACCATTAAATAAACATTAAATCAGTAAAAATACGAAAACATTCTTACAAAATTCTGTAAATTTATTCTTGGAGTCTTTAATATGTGAATAAGGTGCGAAAAATATAAAATCTAGTTTTTAACATACATAACTATATTTTGCAATTTATTTATCTACAACAAAATAAAATACAAAATAAGCATCAAACTGTAATATAAATGCATGAAACTTTATAAATCCACTTTACTCAATATATGGGTTGTTCCAAAATATTCCCAGAATTTATTGATTGCAAAAAGTATTTTATGTGAATTATTGCCTTATTTTAGTGCAATAATTATAGTAATTCAATAAAAATAAGTTATTTTCTGAACATTTCCAGAAATTCTTATTTTATTGATGGGATCTTTAGAAAAATCATGTTTATGCATAAAATGAGTTTTAGATATTTTGGTGGATTTAATTTGTTTCATGTATGAATTTGGAACTTTTAACAACTTACCTTGATGAATGCTTCAATAGGGATGAAGATTTGAGTATGAGAGCTTGTTCTTGGCTGGAAAATTGGTATTTCTTAGATGAATTTCGAGATTGAGAGGGAGAGAAAGGATAGAGAGGGTTTGAGTGGTGATGAGAATAATGTGTGGGGAGAAAAATGAAAGGAAAGATGATGAGAGGTGTGAGTGGGAGACCATGGGAATAACTTTTGACTTTAGGTGGTCCTCATAATTTCCCACTAGTACAAGCATCTCTATGTAATACACTAATTAATATAAGAATTTTATAAAATTTAATGTAGAGTTTATAAAAATAGAGTTTTATAAAAAAATAGGTTATTATTTGATTATAACAATCTACTTTGATTTGAAGTTTAATTATAGTATTCAAGTTTGACTCTTTTAATTTAATTAGAGTATCATACTTTGATTTGATTTTAATATGGTATCATAATTTAATTTGATTATAGTTATAACGTTTTACTATGCTATTTTGCTATTAACGTCAATTTATATCGTATTGTATATGTTTTGATCCTATTAGCGTCAAGTAAATCTTGAGTAGGGTTTATTAAATTTCCCAATTGGGTTGGGTTGACCCGAATCCATTTTAGGCGGATGTCACAGGTACCACCTACTCCAGGACCGCACTTTCACAGATCCATGGGATGCTAAACTCAGCCCAATGGTCAATCAAATTGCTTTGTGCTATTTCAGTCATATCGGAAAACCGTTGAGGGTTATAAATGTTCAATGGAAACCACCAAGGGTTATGGATTCAAAGGAAATAAGTTGGTGATCTACTGACAATATAATTGGAACATGAGAATTGTTGATACGGAATTGAGTTTTCTTAAACTACAAATCACAATATATTTTTATATTCCTATAATTTACATTTGATCAAGGATATTTGAATATTTTATTATTTCATAAACTCATGAGCTCACTTGGTGTAAAACTTGACCATTTTTTTTAAATCGACGTGTATCCAGGTTCAGGAGCAGTTGTGGGGACTAGCAGGCGTAATAATAAGATACCCTATGCCAGATGTATAATTACTGAAATGATGATGTTTTTTGGAAGATAGTATTTTATAATGCCCATATATATTTTCTAATATTGCATACTTCAAATCTGTTTCACTTTTAGGATGTTAAAAACTTGAAAAGGATATAACTATTTCTTTGCTATGATAAGTCCTAAAATTGTCACTAATTTTGATGATATCAAATTTTCGAAATTCATCTACTATGCTATGATGATATGTTTTAGGACATACTTGATTTTTGTTATAACTAAAATTTCATACATTATTATAATTTTCTAACGACAGATACTAAAATATCTTATTATCCATTATATATATTAACATCATATATATATGTCTAGAAAAATTATATAAATAAATATTACATGACAAAAAATAATCCATTCTATTTGGTTAACATTTGCCATAGTAGCTTATACCAGCCGGCTAGTCGCATATTATTAAAAGCGGCTACAAAGAAGTGGCGGCTGGAAGTCGAAGAAAGTAGAGACAAAAGACATTTGGACGCATGCACTTTTCATTGGTTGTTGGCACGGGGTTTCCACGTCATCGCTTCACCTCCACCACTAATCTACAATGCCCCATCTTACATCATCATTACTTCTAAAATGTCGATTTTAGCCCTGTACGTCACTACTAAGCAGGGGTGATATGGTAATTGTGGCAACAACATCGCTTTCGTTAAAAAGTAATCAAACGATCCGTCGTCGTCTACCCTCCAAGCGGTCCAAAAGACAGTTGTACATCGTGGGGGTATTTTGGGTAATTTGTCCAATAATAGAAGTAGAATGTGCAATGTGTTCCTGCCACACTCTAAAATAATTCAATTTTCGATTAATATATTTGGGAAAAATATTTATTGCTTTTGGTCCTTATACTATTTGTAAAAGACATGTTTGCCTATTCAAGTACAATTTGATTTTATTAGTCCTTTATGAATCATAATTCTGAAACATTATGTCAATTTATATATTACAATTGATGTCAATATTCATGACTCATCGAATTAAATATGAGTTTGTAAAAAATATATTAAATAGAATTTTATAAAAAGTTATTATAGTTATAATTTCGGTTTAACCACCGCAAAAATATTTCGTTGATTTAATCATTGTAATATTTATTTAAAAAACTACAACATAAAACTTTATATTCTATAAAACCATATTATTTTGGAATATATTTGGTTAAACCATATCAAGAGTTTCTTGTATGATTTAATCATCAAAATTTTTAAATTGAAAAAAAAAACTTCAATTAAAAAAATATTGTTTTGCTGGTTTTTTGAATTTATTGTCGAAATTCCTTACAATGTTTTTTTAATAAATTCAAAATTTACATGGTTTTGTCAGAAAATAAATCTTTCGGGTTAAACAAAAAAAAGCTATATTAATTTCTTTGAAAATTCACCAATAAAATAAAATAAATTATTATGTATCTACTCTTGACATACACAAAATTTAGTAAACTAATAAATTATTTCATAGCTCAAGTCTCAATCATAAAAATTGGTGGATACGTTGACCATTTACTTTTGCTTTTCGTTTTCCCACATATGAATTATTTCCCTTAAGGTTTTTATCATTACATAGAAAATTCCTTGGATCTCTATACATAATATTGTGCTGTAGTTGTACTTTTAACTCCAATTCCTATTAAATCTTTTTTGTTCCTTTTATCAAAATCAGTACACAACAAATTAATTTTATATTGATTAGAAGGAACCCTCACGATATCCACAAACCTATTATCCAAAAATGTAGAATTCCTTAATTGTCTTGGTCAACTTACCCCTTGTTCTTTTTTTATTATATATGCTAATTATTTATTATTATATCATAAAACCATGCCCATTAAAATCAAACTAAAGCATAAAAAAGTTACACAAAACAATAACCATTAAATCATGCTCCCGATGTACACCAAAGTACCAAAATATAAACTAAAAAAATTAGCATAGGGTTGAAAAATCAAGACATTGGAAACTCCCTTTGTCTTAGAAAATATCAAAACTGGATTTGATATATAATTTAGTTATGAAGTGTTTAAATATATGATTGATAATATTGTTGCTACTTGAAATTGTAATAATAAGTTTAGGTGTAGAAAACTGATGTTAAAATTGAAAACAAATTTGAAAACGCAAGAAATTATAATAATATAATGATTAACATAAAGATAAAATTGGTATTTTGATATTTTATGAGGGACCAAATAGACATTTCGAAGAAAGAGAAGGGGCTAAACTGATATTTTCCTTAATAAATATTCTTGGGCTTCTATTTTTCACTTCATTACCAAATTATTACTCCACTTGTTCGAACATCATCTTTCCCCTTCTCTCTCTCTCTCTCTCTCTCTCTCTCTCTCTCAAACTGATTCCAATCAATTTTCTATACCTGTCAACTGTTGTTCTTGGCCGGATTCTGACGTCATAAATGGATTCCTAGATCTGCTAACTCCGCCTGATTTTGCTTCTTGAGGTATGCTTCTGTTTATCTTTTGAATTTCACACATGTTGTAGTTTCTCTCGTTAATTTCAGGTGTAGAACAAGTTCAATTCTGTATGTGATAATCGTTGTTGTTCTTTTCTACAATTCGACTTCTGATTCTCCTAGGGTTTACGTATTGATGAATTTTACTCTTCTCTTAAGCTATTATAATTCTTATACTTTGTTTCATCAGGATTCATGAGATCCTTATACTGGTGAACTGTTTGTTGATTGCTTATGAAAATTTAGCTAGGTAACGAGGTTGTGCAATACCTGAATTCGTTTTTTTTTTTTTTTTTTTTTTTTATTATTTAGGTTTTTGGAAATTTGTGGTTGCTTGCTAAATCGACTTTGTTCATCATTTACCCCAATTTTTTTTTTGTCGTATCTACATCATAACTTTATGTGTTCTATGCTCAGTTGTTGGCCCTCAGATTTGTTCCTCATGTTCATATTATACTTTTTTACCGTCCATAATTACTTTGATTCAATTGATAGATGATATTTAATTTGTGTAGGATCCAAAATAGATTGACGAATTTCGGATTTCGATTTTGAAACAATGATGTCTATCCATGTTTTAGGAACATTAAATTTGAGATTTGAGACGGATATCTGAGCAAAATCAGCTCAAAATTTTACCTACTTTCTACTCTTTTAGCATCAAGCAAGATACGATTTGGTATTCATGTCTCTGTTTCTTCAATTGCAGGTGAATGAAGCTCAAAGACTTATCCGTAAGGAGGAACAGAGAGTTTGCAGACCTCAACCTCCCAATCTTCGTTGACTACGTAATCGGATTTTATCCCAGAAATGTTATCAGATACACCTCCCAATTGAAACGTTTCCATAAGTGGAAAAGGTAATGGACAGGTCAGACACATCCGGCTTTGTGAGTGGTGGAGCTAGCCTATTGGAAACTTTTCTATTTCTGTTCATCTTGATATACAGATCCTTCTAGATATCTTTCTAAAAACTTAGCCCTACTCTTCCTTCAAAAATGGTTTACAGTAACCCAAAAATGGATCTCAACAATAGTCTCGCACTTGTTTCTTGTAATGGTGACACAACATTAAGCTTGGACTGCTTTGGTTATGGCGGAACCACCGCTTCAGGGTATGAAATCAGCCGTGAAAAACCAACCAGTCCGCCTGACGATGGCTGCAGATTAGTTCTCGGATTAGGGCCAACCCCGAGTGTATACTCTAATGACTATTTTTCAACCGGAACCATAAGCAAAAAACCCACCCAATATGAAAGTGATTCCGTTCTCAAACTTGGGTTTTCCGATCATTCTGTAAGCGATTTCAATCCATCTTTTTATTCTACTAAGACGTCTTTTGACGATGAAGGTTCTACATCGGCAAAAAAATCCGGCGGCTATATGCCGTCCCTTCTTCTAGCTCCGAGAATGAACACAAACATTTTTGAGCCTGGGGAAAACTCTTACCATGGCCCACAGTTAAGCTCAGAACCCTCCGCCATCTCCGACTACTCCATGGGAACAATCTCCGACCACCAGATCAACTCCTCGAAGAAATGTAAGTTTTCCGGCTGCACAAAAGGGGCTAGAGGCGCAACCGGACTCTGCATCGGCCATGGCGGAGGTCAAAGATGTCAGAAACCGGGATGCAATAAAGGCGCCGAGAGTAGAACGGCGTACTGTAAAGCTCACGGCGGCGGGAGACGGTGTCAGCATTTAGGTTGCACGAAAAGTGCAGAAGGTAGAACGGAGTATTGCATAGCGCACGGCGGTGGTAGACGGTGTGGCCACCCATCGGGGTGTAGTAAAGCCGCTAGGGGCAAATCGGGGCTTTGTATTAAGCATGGCGGAGGGAAGCGGTGTAAGGTGGAAGGATGTACTCGTAGCGCCGAAGGACAGGTCGGTTTGTGCATCTCCCACGGCGGAGGCCGGCGGTGCCAGTTCCAGGGATGTAACAAGGGAGCTCAGGGAAGCACTATGTATTGTAAAGCTCACGGTGGTGGAAAACGCTGCGTGTTCGCCGGATGCACGAAAGGTGCCGAAGGTAGCACCCCTCTTTGTAAAGCACACGGCGGCGGAAAACGTTGTTTGTACGACGGAGGCGGGATTTGCCCTAAAAGCGTTCACGGCGGGACTAATTTCTGCGTCGCTCACGGTGGCGGCAAAAGATGTTCCGTCGCCGGATGTACTAAAAGCGCACGTGGACGAACCGATTGCTGTGTGAAACACGGCGGAGGGAAGCGGTGCAGAACCGAGAACTGCACAAAGAGCGCACAAGGTAGCACGGATTTCTGTAAAGCTCACGGCGGCGGAAAGCGGTGCAATTGGGGCGGCGAAGGGACGTGCGAGAAGTTCGCGAGAGGGAAAAGCGGGCTTTGCGCCGCCCATACCAGTATGGTTCAGGAGAGAGAAAACAAAAAGAATAACTTCGGAATTGGACCGGGGCTCTTCCACGGGCTTGTTCCGGCGCCGGCGTCAACCGCCGTAAGCAGCTTTGAAAACACCTACTCTTCCTCCGGCGTAAGCATCGTCTCCGATTCCATCGACTCCCTAGAAAAGCCGGCAAAACGGCAACACCTGATACCGCCACAAGTACTGGTCCCCCCGTCGATGAAATCACCATTTTCATCGTCTGTTCATTTGAGCTCAGACGGAAGGCAAGGAGGAGAAAGTGGGAGAACGACGGAGTTGGTGGTGCCGGAGGGGCGGGTACACGGCGGCGGTTTGTTGTCGTTACTGGGGGGAAACCTCAAAAACGCAAGTATTGATGGGATGTAATTTTAGGGACACGTTTGATTTGTTGAAAGCGATTGTGTGTGTGTCAGTGTGTGTATAATTGGGGAGACTCTTTGTTGTATTATAAGCATGTATTTTTTTTACTGAGCTTATTTTATTTATGTGCTCAGACGACTATTTTGAATTGTAACGCTGAAATCAGGTTACACCAACGTGGGTTGATAAATCTTTTTATTTTTATTTTTTTGGTATACCTTAAATGACGAAATAAACTTAATATTAAAATGCGTGGTTATCGATGCTAGTCGTATAATAATAATAAAAAGTAGTTAAATGACGTAAATCACTGAAGTTTGTTTTTATATGATTTGAAATACAACTATACAAGCACTTTATAAATTATTCTAAAGTTTGATTTGTGGAGCATGACTTGGCCTTAAAGAATTAGTGTATGGTTTCGGTATTCTCGTATAGTTTGGGGTTACTTTTGTTATTATGCGTGATTAGAGATATTTACGATGATTAAATTAGTTGGGTTATGTATCTTTTGTATTACGTAGGCTTTCATTATCAATTCAATAATGTGCATGAGCATGAATGACGATTGACGGCTATGGCCCCTTTGGGTAATCGTGTGTTTATACTCCAATTGATTAATAGATAAATTGTCTCATAGCTATAGACTATAGTTATTTGCTTTTGGATTCATCCACAAATCACAATATCTTAATAACAAGCGTAATTTTTATCAGTTGGTAGTTTTGAGTTTCGTCTTACGTGGATGAAAAAAGCTTTCAAGTGACCAAAATAAATTTCTCACATGTTGGTCAAATTTCTTTGTTGGCCCTATCATACACGAGGCATCTAAAACTACTTTACATGACTCACACCTACTAAAAAAATATAATGGATCTCAAGCAAAAAAAGTCTAAAACGGATGAAATGTCTCATGCCAGGATATATATGGGTACAAATGTGTAAGACCCGTTCCGTCGAGGCGTGGCCAGGACGGATCCGCGGCGCGGCTCGGGAGAGATCTGGATTCGCGAATGATTTTGTACGCGCGACGCGGCTTTAAAGGACCGCGGCGCGGTGCGCCGCTAATGAGAAAAACCATAATTCGATTTTAAACGCCTATATAAAGGGCCCCAGCCCTAGGGTTCATGTTTTTGGGAAATTTCTAGAGTGGAGTCGACTGGTTTCAGCAGAGACTCTTTGGTTCCAAGGCTTTGGAGGTTTGAAGGAAGAGATACCACGTGGGGAAAGGCTTATAGTCGATCGGGTGCATTCCTCTGTTCTCTAGAAGCAAGGTAAGAAAATCTACCTTCTGATATTTCATTTTCATGTCGTCATAGGGAGTTACCCATTGGTTTGTAGCCTTAGATGAATTGTAACACTTAGGGTTTGGACCAAGGACATGCATGGATTTGCATGTCCATAAGGAAGTGATCTTAGGTAGTTTCTGATCCCAGGAAGGGTGTAGAAAGGAACCCTAGCCGATTGATGTATTGTTAAGCGCTATTAACATTTTGAAATGTTACGAGCCGCGACGCGGACTGGCTATGTCAGCGGCGCGGACTCGGCTGAACCCCCGTAATTGTGCAATGGTAGCCGCGACGCGTAGGGCGAGAAGCCATGCCGCGGCGAGCGACTGTTTGACCCTAAGGTTTGGTTTTGACCCTGGTTTGGTGGTAAACGTTGGGTCTGACCTTTAGGCAAGTCTATAGAAGTTTAGTCTGTGATTGACAAGTTGTATATGTGGGATATAGGTGTGTGGACGAGCTAGGGGAGATATTAAAGTATATCTGTGCGGTTTCGAATCAGGTGAGTATCCTCACCTTACTATATGATGTTGCATGTTAGGCATCTTGAATGTTATTTACAGTTATATGGTTTGCTCTATATTTGTGGTTATTTGTTGTTGGGCTCAGTACTGATGCGTGTCCCCTCGTAGCTATTGTATGGCGAGTTGGACTATTGCCTTGTCCCATAGCTGTTGTATGATGGGCTGAGCCATAACCGGTGTGAGGACCCGAAAATCTTGAATTTATATTCGAGATAATGTGTAAGAACCCTAAAATGTTGGTAAAAGTCATAAAATGAACATATGTGAAGTTTTCGGTTGAACTATGTTTAAATAACGAAATTTTTGTATAAAAAGAGCAAAAATGGTGTTTTTGGTAATTTTCAGTTGCTATTGTGAAAATGAAAATAATCATATTTTCATTTAAGAATGATATATATACATATAAACTATAATAAAGTTATAAGGATGAAGTATGAATACCGAAAATGTAAAAGTGGGTGAAAAGTACAAAATAACCAAAAAGGGCATTTTCGTCATTTTGGAAAAAATATGGTGAAAAAGGGAAAAATGGTCATTTGACATCCAAAATGACTTCTAAGTAATGAAAATATGATTTTGGGGTTAATATGTAATGAAATAAACTTAAAAAGAAGAATTTTGAGTTTTGGGACAGTTTTGCAAAAAAATGGAACTAGAGGGGCCAAAGTGTCATTTCTTGAAACTAGTGAAGTATAAATAGATGTGAACACTCCCTAAATATCTCATTGTTAACGGGAGCAGCAGATGGAGAGGGAGAGATCACAGATTCTTCATGATCTTGAAGAATTGGAGTTGGAGTGGAAGAATCAAGCAAAGAAAAGAAGATTTCCAAGTAGGTGGAGGTAAGAATCCATTCTTTTAGCTAGAAAAAAAAAACATATTTAGGGTTCTTGGCTGATTTTTATGGATAGAAGAAGGAGTGAAGAATGAAATCAAATGTTTGATTTTCGGATGAAAATTTGTCCTATGTTGTATAATTCGTAGAAAAATCATACGATGTCCAAATCAGGCGATTCCAGTGCCCATGGTTTCGTCTGGATGTCTTTTTCAGTTCATAAGTTGGGGTCCAGACCTCATTCGGTCGTTTTCTAGGGTTTTGAACCCGATTTCCATGAGTATGATTTTTGTATTCAGTTGTGTTGTGAAATTCTTGTAAAATCGTGTGTTCACTGGATTGTTCTGAAATTTTGTGTGGGGAAGAACCTTGTCATGAGCCATACTCGACCAAAAGGGGTTGACTCAGTTCGTTGTTTTGGTTTGGACTTTGGTGTGTGCAATCTGACCTCCACATATTGGTTGCTGCACACCTAGGTCAACTTGTGGCATATTTATTTCCCAAATGGTTCATAGTTTAGGTCTGAAAATTTGATGGAAAGGTCATCCTCATATCTACAGTGTTCCATCCAGAGGGCTTGATCCAATTCCATTAGGAAGCTAGGGTTCCAATGCCTTCTCTTTGACTGAACCAGAATTGTCGCTGTGCACATTGTCCTTGTTGCACGATTTTTAATTCTTAGTTGGCTTATGATTTGAGTTTGATTTTTGGATGAGAGCTTTATCTTCATGTCTAGTGTAACTCATTCAAAAGTCTTGACTTATTTCCTTTCAGAAGTCACGTTGTTGGACAGATCTTGTCAACCTATGCTGAGTTGTGACAGAAATGTTGCTGCTCATTTCCTTCATATTGTATGATTTTTAATTCTTAATTGGTTTGTCTTTTGGGTCTGAATTTTGAAGGGTAGTCTCTTGGTTATATCTAGTATGCCTATGTAAGAGGGTTTCCCTTGATTCCATTCCCAAGTGGAATGGAATTGGTGATTCCTCCACTAATCCAGATTTGTGACAGATTGCACTGTCAATCTTGTCGCTTATTTTCTAAGGTCTTAAAATGCGATTCAAGTCTCAGTATCTTCTTGAGACTTGTTGTGGCATCCGCCTAAAATGGATTCGGGTCAACCCTTGGAAATTGCAGACCGAAAGGAAAAGCAACTCAAAAGAAGTCGCATTCCCCTGGTCAAGGTCAGGTGGCAGTCAGCACGTGGACCCAGTATACATGGGAGCGTGAGGATCAAATGCGTACCAAATATCCGCAACTTTTCTCTTAAGGTACTATCTTCTTAAATTTCGGGACGAAATTTCCTAAAGTAGGGGAGACTGTGACATCCGCCTAAAATGGATTCGGGTCAACCCAACCCAATTGGAAATTTAATAAACCCTACTCGAGATTTCTCGATGCTAATAGAATCAAAACCCTTACACTACGATATAAATTGACGTTAATAGCAACATAACATTGTATAACGTTATAACTATAATCAAATTAAATTATGATACCATATTAAAATCAAATCAAAGTATGATGCTCTAATTAAATTAAAAGAATCAAACTTGAATGCTATAATTAAACTTCAAATCAAAGTAGATTGTTATAATCAAATAATAACCTATTTTTTTTATAAAACTCTATTTTTATAAACACTACATTAAATTTTATAAAACTCTTAAGATGCTTGTGTTAGTGGGGAATTATGAAGACCACCAAAAGTAAAAGTTTATTCCCATTGTCTCCCACTCACACCTCCCGTCATCTTTCCTTTCATTTTTCTCCCAACACATTATTCTCATCACCACTCAAACTATATCTATTCTTTCTCTCACTCTCAATCTCGAAATTCCTCCTAGAAATCTTCATGGATTTCGTAGAAATCTACAAGATGTATCATGGCCTGAGAACCAATTATTAGTGGTCGGGAATGAAAAAGGATATTGCTTTATTCGTGGCCAAATGTCTTACATGTTCCAGGGTCAAAGCAGAACATCAACGACCCTCTGGACTATTGGTCCAACCGGTAATCCCCGAGTGGAAATGGGAAGCGATCGCCATGGATTTCGTAACCAAACTTCCCCGTACCACCAAGGGACACGACAGCATTTGGGTAATCATTGACCGTTTGACCAAATCCGCTCATTTCCTTCCCATCCGTGAACATTCAAGGTCGAACAACTTGCTCGAATTTACATCGACGAGATAGTTAGTCGGCATGGCATCCCTCTCAGCATCATTTCAGATCGTGATGGGAGATTTCTCTCTCGGTTTTGGCAATCACTTCAAGCAGCCATGGGAACCCGCCTCGATCTCAGTACCTCCTATCATCCTCAAACCGATGGTCAATCTGAGAGGACAATTCAAACACTCGAAGATATGTTAAGGGCGTGTGTCTTAGATTTCGGAGGAAACTGGGACTCTCATTTACCGTTGGTGGAATTCTCCTATAATAACAGTTATCATTCTAGCATCAAGATGCCACCATTTGAGGCATTGTATAGCCGTAAATGCCGATCTCTTATTTGCTGGCATGAAATTGGCGAGGCCCACGTGATTCGCGCAACAGTGGATTCTCCAATCGTTGGTCCTGAGCTTATCCAGGAAACAACCGACAAAATCACTCAGATTCGCAATAACCTTCTCGCAGCTCGTAGTCGACAAAAGAGTTACGCCGACAAGCGACGCAAACCGCTTGAATTTACCGTGGGTGACATGGTCATGTTAAAAGTGTCCCCATGGAAAGGTGTGGTTCGATTTGGACGCAAGGGTAAATTGGCACCACGCTATGTAGGCCCGTTCAAAATCCTGAAAAGGATCGGACCAATAGCCTACGAGTTGGATCTACCAATAGAGCTTAATAAAGTTCACCCAGTATTTCATATAGCCAACCTCAAGAAGTGTTTAGCTGACGAGAACCTTCATGTTCCTATCGAGGATATCCAAATCGATGAGACAATGCAATTTATCGAGAAACCCTTGGAAATTGCAGACCGAAAGGAAAAGCAACTCAAAAGAAGTCGCATTCCCCTGGTCAAGGTCAGGTGGCAGTCAGCACGTGGACCCAGTATACATGGGAGCGTGAGGATCAAATGCGTACCAAATATCCGCAACTTTTCTCTTAAGGTACTATCTTCTTAAATTTCGGGACGAAATTTCCTAAAGTAGGGGAGACTGTGACATCCGCCTAAAATGGATTCGGATCAACCCAACCCAATTGGAAATTTAATAAACCCTACTCGAGATTTCTCGATGCTAATAGAATCAAAACCCTTACACTACGATATAAATTGACGTTAATAGCAACATAGCATTGTATAACGTTATAACTATAATCAAATTAAATTATGATACCATATTAAAATCAAATCAAAGTATGATGCTCCAATTAAATTAAAAGAATCAAACTTGAATGCTATAATTAAACTTCAAATCAAAGTAGATTGTTATAATCAAATAATAACCTATTTTTTTTTATAAAACTCTATTTTTATAAACACTACATTAAATTTTATAAAACTCTTAAGATGCTTGTGTTAGTGGGGAATTATGAAGACCACCAAAAGTAAAAGTTTATTCTCATTGTCTCCCACTCACACCTCCCGTCATCTTTCCTTTCATTTTTCTCCCAACACATTATTCTCATCACCACTCAAACCATATCTATTATTTCTCTCACTCTCAATCTCGAAATTCCTCCTAGAAATCTTCATATTTCAGTCAAGAACACTCCAATATACTCAAATCTCCATCCCTCTTGAAGCATTCATTAAGGTATGTTGTTAAAAGTCTCAAATTCATGAATGAAACAAATTAAATCCACCAAACTATCTAAAACTCATTTTATGCATAAACCTGATTTTTCTCTGGATCCCATCAATAAAATAAGAAGTTCTGGAAATGTTCAGAAAATAACTTATTTTTATTGAATTACTATAATTATTGCAATAAAATAGGGCAATAATTCACATAAAATAACTTTTGCAGTCAATAAATTCTGGGACCATTTTGGAACAACCCATATATTGAGTAAAGTGGATTTATAAAGTTTCATGCATTTATATTACTGTTTGATGCTTATTTTGTATTTTATTTTGTTGTAGATAAATAAATTGCAAAATATAGTTATGTATGTTAAAAACTAGATTTTATATTTTTCGCACCTTATTAACATTTTAAAGACTCCATGACAAAATTTACAGATTTTTTTAAGAATGTTTGCTTATTTTTCCTGATTTAATGATTATTTAATGGTTTAAATTGGTAATAAATAGCTACACATGTCCAAAAATTATAAAACCTTATCAGAATGTCATATATTACATATTAATCATAAATAAAAAGTTTAATGAATTTCCCTTAATCGTTTACTATTATTTATGATTTTATTGATTAATTAATAATGAAACATATAAAAAATACTTCCCACAGTCACAAATATCCAAAACCCCTACAGTAGGCTCTATATAATGTTAGAAAACTGTGGTTAATTTTCCAGAATTTTTGGGGATCATTTATTATTTTTCCCGAATTTTGTTGGTGTTTAATCATTAAAATACTAAATAAATAATAAAGCAGTTACGAAAAATATGAAAATTTTACAGTAATTACTATTGTATGAAATAATGATTTTCTGATAATTTCAGAATGTTTCATTACTGTTTAGTATTTAAAACCATTTTCCTAAGTATCTAAGCATATAAAAATGCATTTTTAATGATTATTTCATATAAATAATTGTTTATAATATATAAAATCTGTAAATACTTATAATTTGACTAGTTATTATTTTAATAAGAAATTATTAAAAGTTTTCCTAAAGTGAAAATATAAATTAATTAAGCAAAGTAATTAATTCGATTTAAAATTCATTTAACATATGAATACATTAATATTCAAAACAAAATTGGATTATTGTTAATTCATCTAATATAAGAATATGTGTCTAATTATTTATATTAATACTATATTCCCGTTTATCGATTCCTAAGCCAAAACTATTAATTATATTAGGTTCTACGATATTTTTACTCGAGCCGTCTATCGTACGACACGCGCATTCCTTATTGGACTAATGTGAGTAATCTACCCCATATTTTATAATTTTCAATACTTTTGGGGTGTATCATGTGGTTTTAATATGTTCCAACTTTATTTTATTATTTTTTCACCATTGAGACATTGTTGGGACATTTATACATGAATCATTATTTGTATAATTATTGTTTGTTTACGCTACATGTACTTGTAGTGCATTACAATTTTTAGTCTAATCTCCATGACTATGCCCGTATTCTTGAGGTACGTTATGGACAATAATAGCGTTATTGGGTTGACCACCCCGCCTTGGGACGCTAAGGTGATTGATTGCACGTGGTTGAGTGTGTATGATGATTAGATGCTCCATCCTATATATATACATATATATATATATATATATATATATATATATATATATATATATATATATATATATATATATATATATATATATATATATATGTATATATAGGGTGAGGACTTATTGTTGTTGTTATCATTTGTTAATCAATTTTTGATTTATAAACTGTTATCTCAATAACACTTGCTTGCCAACTTCAAAAGAAAACAAATTTCAAATTATTCAAACTCACAATTTTCTTTAATAAAACTAGATTACTCACCAACTCTCGTAGTTGACCTGTTTTTACCCATGATGCAGATTTGAAGAATGAAGTTGATGAAAAGTAGGGTGTACCTTAGAAACCCACAAGACTATTTAAATTTGATGTAATAAATGTTGTTGTATTTGGATTTTTATTTGTATGTTGTGGATCTGGTTTACATACTTAGTACTTAATTGAATCTAATCATATTATAACATAGTTGTCATGAGACTTTGAACAATATATCACGCCTTGATCGATTCCGCCAAGGATCGGGGTGTGACACTTGTCATGTATTGTGTCTAGTTTTCAGAATGTCTGAGTTTGTGTCATTCGAGTTTCTGAGTTGGGAGTTATGGTCAATTCTTTGACCATGCGTCTTAGATATCAAAATCTAAAAATGAGTAAATAATGTGATATTAATCTATTAAGATGTAGATTAAGAGGTCTTTAATTGTTAATAAGGCCTAGCTTATATTAACTAGAATGTTAAATGAACTCCTTAGGTATTAAGGAGTAAAGTTGAAGGAAAGGAAAACTCAACGGGAAGAAGTGATTATAGTTAGACTTCTCTAACTAGACAAGGTGAGTACATGCAGTATTTTTACCCATTCTGGGGTACATGGCAAGTAAGTATTTTCAAGATTTCCCTATAAAATTTCTATATGTGGAATTATATGCAAGAGTATTGTTTCTAAATTGTTGTGAAATTATAATGCTATATTTGAAGCTAAGTTTGGAACTACAAATTATATTATGTGAAAGTATGTTGGTCTATGTACCAATTATGTGGAAGTATATTTTGAAATACAAGTATACATGTTTGAAAGTATGGATAGGCATATAGCCATAATGTGTTTAAAAAGTATGTTTTGGTTACCCAAATGGGAAAAGAATGATGAATGGTAAATTGGGTTACAGTAATGAGATTAAATGAATATGAATTGAGGATTAAAGGTTTAATGCCTAAATAAATGTTAGGCAAGAAATTGAAGGTGAAACAAATGATGAAGATAATTAGAGGAATATAATGAAAGAAACTTTGGGTTTAAAACCTAAAAAGTTTATAAGTAAAATGTATGAGATGTAAAGATCGAATGTCTATAAAAAAAACGATGGTGGTAATCTATATAATTATGAAAGTAGTGTATGCTTAATAAGTATGATGATATAAAACAAGTAATTGTTGGGTCAAAAATGCAAGTATTTATGGAAGTATTATTATGATGCAGTTGGGGTGAACGGTAAAAGTTATTTTTGGCATTAGCCAAAACAAGTAAATGGTAATGAATGGAAAAAAAGGTAAAACTTAAGTTGTCTATGGAAGTAGTAATTTAATTTTGTTTGAAAAGTAAATGACAGTTAAAATATGTTAGCTATATTTCTTCTTAGTAAAGAAGAAAGAATGTAAAGGAAGAAAAATATATGAAAATAAAGTTTAATGAATGCAAGATAAGTCTAGATGGTAAAGTGGAACATTATTCTAAAAGAATGGTTAGAACGTCATGAAAAGTGTAATAAGTACGAAAAGATGAATTATCATGCACAAAATGTATGAGATTTGATATATTATTTGAAAAATCAAATCAATTATGGTAAACAATTCAAAGACCGGTAGAAAAAAAAGAGTAAGTAGGAGATAAAGTGCTAAACTGAGCACTAATGCGAGAAATAAGAACTACAAGAAAGTATTAAAACATAAGTAATAATATGAGAATGGTACACGGGGTACCTAAGAATATAAGAAGTGTACTCATGAAAATACTGTAAGAAAGCAGAAAATGAAAAAGACATGATTATATTAGTAAGTGTAATGAGTAAATGAGACCGAAATCTCATAAATAATAAAGGAGGATGAAAGAAGCATTTAAATTGCCAATATGTCAAAATTGTGAATGTATTATAAATAGAAGTGATACAATACATGTAGTAATGAAAGTAATACATATAATGTATAGGAAATAAGTAAGAAGTATGTGAAAGTGAAATTTCATAAATTATGAAATAAGAAGAAAAATGATAATTGAATCATTAATAAAAGTCAAGATGTGAAAGCAATATATGTATAGGATAAAATGAGACATGTATTTATAGAAGGTAATACATGTAGATTATAGAGTGGAAAAGATAGTAATTTATAGTGAACGTATGAAAGCTAATAGGGATTAAAATGAAGTATATAATTAGTAATTTAAATGTCAAGAGTAGAAAATAAGGAAGTTGACAGAAATAATAGGTCAACTTCAACAGTAAAACTGTACAAGTTTACAAGGTCAAATATTGTGTATTATACATAGAAAGAAAGCTAATGATGTCTAATTGCTAAAATAAAAAATAAGCGGTACGTTGTTTCAACACTTTTAGAACGAGATATGCATATTCTCGTGAAAGATATACTGTTTCGACAGACTTTGACCCAAACAGAAAAGTGAGGATATAAAGTGTAACGAAAGGAAGAGAATGTAATCTCATGAAGTTTTGGTAAACATATGAGAAGGATTACAAATTTAAGCTGCTATTTCTGATAAGAATATGAAAGTATGAATTCACTTTGTAAAATAAGCTTTACTAAAATATTTATATATGAATGAAATGAGGTAAAAAAAAAAGAGATGTAATAAGAATATGGGATGGGTGAGTTCTTGAGGAAAAGAAGCAGAAATATGTAGCACCTTATGAGAAGTTGAAAGAAATATTCAGGAGGAAGAGACTGTATTAATACCCCATAATAAATTGAAAGTAGAAATCTCTAAAAGTTGATTAAGAACCAAAAGTAACTCTAGAAGGAAATACTAAAAAGATAAAAGAATAAAGAATATGATTATGTGTTGATAAAAGGAAGTATCTACTAGTAACCAAACTTTGGCGGAGAGCCTTTGAAGAGGAGGGAGAAGTGATCCCTTAAATTAATAGTTGTGTGATGATTCCGAGGACGGAATCCCAATAAGGGGGAGGTAGTTGTAACGACCCGAAAATCTTGAATTTATATTCGAGATAATGTGTAAGAACCCTAAAATGTTGGTAAAAGTCATAAAATGAACATATGTGAAGTTTTCGGTTGAACTATGTCTAAATAACGAAATTTTTGTATAAAAAGAGCAAAAATGGTATTTTTGGTAATTTTCAGTTGCTATTGTGAAAATGAAAATAATCATATTTTCATTTAAGAATGATATATATACATATAAACTATAATAAAGTTATAAGGATGAAGTATGAATACCGAAAATGTAAAAGTGGGTGAAAAGTACAAAATAACCAAAAAGGGCATTTTCGTCATTTTGGAAAAAATATGGTGAAAAAGGGAAAAATGGTCATTTGACATCCAAAATGACTTCTAAGTAATGAAAATATGATTTTGGGGTTAATAATTAATGAAATAAACTTAAAAAGAAGAATTTTGAGTTTTGGGACAGTTTTGCAAAAAAAATGGAACTAGAGGGGCCAAAGTGTCATTTCTTGATAGAATGAGTGAAGAATGAAATCAAATGTTTGATTTTCGGATGAAAATTTGTCCTATGTTGTATAATTCGTAGAAAAATCATACGATGTCCAAATCAGACGATTCCAGTGCCCATGGTTTCGTCTTGATGTCTTTTCAGTTCATCAGTTGGGGTCCAGACCTCATTCGGTCGTTTTCTAGGGTTTTGAACCCGATTTCCATGAGTATGATTTCTGTATTCAGTTGTGTTGTGAAATTCTTGTAAAATCGTGTGTTCACTGGATTGTTCTGAAATTTTGTGTGGAGAAGAACCTTGTCATGAGCCATACTAGACCAAAAGGGGTTGACTCAGTTCGTTGTTTTGGTTTGGACTTTGGTGTGTGCAATCTGACCTCCACAGATTGGTTGCTGCACACCTAGGTCAACTTGTGGCATATTTATTTCCCAAATGGTTCATAGTTTAGGTCTGAAAATTTGATGGAAAGGTCATCCTCATGTCTACAGTGTTCCATCCAGAGGGCTTGATCCAATTCCATTAGGAAGCTAGGGTTCCAATGCCTTCTCTTTGACTGAACCAGAATTGTCGCTGTGCACATTGTCCTTGTTGCACGATTTTTAATTCTCAGTTGGCTTATGATTTGAGTTTGATTTTTGGATGAGAGCTTTATCTTCATGTCTAGTGTAACTCATTCAAAAGTCTTGACTTATTTCCTTTCAGAAGTCAGGTTGTTGGACAGATCTTGTCAACCTATGCTGAGTTGTGACAGAAATGTTGCTGCTCATTTCCTTCATATTGTATGATTTTTAATTCTTAATTGGTTTGTCTTTTGGGTCTGAATTTCGAAGGGTAGTCTCTTGGTTATATCTAGTATGCCTATGTAAGAGGGTTTCCCTTGATTCCATTCCCAAGTGGAATGGAATTGGTGATTCCTCCACTAATCCAGATTTGTGACAGATTGCACTGTCAATCTTGTCGCTTATTTTCTAAGGTCTTAAAATGCGATTCAAGTCTCGGTATCTTCTTGAGACTTGTCATGTATTGTGTCTAGTTTTCAGAATGTCTGAGTTTGTGTCATTCGAGTTTCTGAGTTGGGAGTTATGGTCAATTCTTTGACCATGCGTCTTAGATATCAAAATCTAAAAATGAGTAAATAATGTGATATTAATCTATTAAGATGTAGATTAAGAGGTCTTTAATTGTTAATAAGGCCTAGCTTATATTAACTAGAATGTTAAATGAACTCCTTAGGTATTAAGGAGTAAAGTTGAAGGAAAGGAAAACTCAACGGGAAGAAGTGATTATAGTTAGACTTCTCTAACTAGACAAGGTGAGTACATGCAGTATTTTTACCCATTCTGGGGTACATGGCAAGTAAGTATTTTCAAGATTTCCCTATAAAATTTATATATGTGGAATTATATGCAAGAGTATTGTTTCTAAATTGTTGTGAAAGTATAACGCTATATTTGAAGCTAAGTTTGGAACTACAAATTATATTATGTGAAAGTATGTTGGTCTATGTACCAATTATGTGGAAGTATATTTTGAAATACAAGTATACATGTTTGAAAGTATGGATAGGCATATAGCCATAATGTGTTTAAGAAGTATGTTTTGGTTACAAATTGTATATGTTTTCAAGTATGAACGGCCAAATAGCCATAAAATGTTTGGAAAGTATGATTTGACATTAAGCCTAAAATGTTATAAATATATGTTTTAAACATATAGTTTATGTAAAACGAAAGTTATGAATTTGGCATTTAGCCATAAAGACAAGAAATGGTGAAGTTTGGGAATTAGCCACTATGCAAGTAAGTAATGTAAAAGTAAGCAGAAAGTGTTTTGTATGACTGGTAATTGTAGAAAGCAGCGTTAGTAAGGGAACTATGTTCCAACCTACCCGGGTTAGGTAAGGGGTCTACTGGGGAAAAATCCCCATCGCGAAGTAGATTGCCTCAGCAATTCTATGGTGAGGATTGATCCGTTCTTTCTAGCCATAGAGACTTGGGGTATCACTTATGGTGATTAAAGCTCTAAGTATAAAAATCCAGCAAGCTTATAAAAACCAGTCAAAGAAAGTAAGAAAGAAGCAAATTTTGAAAAGTATATTATGAAGTGATTTTGAAAAGTAAAAAGTTATAGTATGTTATTACTATAAATTTTTGAAAGATGTTTTTGTTGTAAAGTATGTTATGAAATGATTTCGAGAAGTAAAGAGTTATAGTATGTTATTATTATAAAGTTTTGACAGAAGTTTTATGTTATAAATTTTATAAAAAGCTGGAAAATGAGTTAAAGGTTTGAGTCTAAAACTCATATAACTCACGAGACATTATTGTCTTACGTATTTTATGTTTTGCCATGTATTCCAGGTTAAAAAGCTAAGGTATATTTGGTAGAAGTTTAGCTGGAGTGGAGCCCGAGTTAGCTCCCTTCTTGGACTCAAGGTTTAATCCTTTCTTGCTTACTATGGTTAGTTTTGATATGGATTTGTACACCCACTGTTTTAAGCATTTAAATTACCGATTTTTGATAAACCGTATTTTTGTATTCATGTATTTATACGAAAAACCATAGTATTTGCAAACAGTAGAAATGGGGTGTCACAACTGGGAACCCATAGCTGTTGTATGATGGGTAGAACCTTCCCGTGTCCATAGCTGTTGTATGATGGACGCCCGTAGCTGTTGTATGGCGGGTAGGGTCGGGTCGTTCTCGAGGACGGGTTGTTAATGTGTGGGCATGTATGGTAATTTGTGGACTCACTAAGCTTTAAGCTTACCCGTTGATTTTATAACCTTTCAGGTAGTTCAAATGACAAAGGGAAGGGCAAGGCGTGACGGCGGCGCATCGCACACAAGAGACTTATGTTAATGAATTATATTAGTATTTTCGAATGTTTCCGCGGTTGGTTTAAGTAATATGTTGAACAGTTTTATGTTTTCGGAATAAATGTTTTATTGGAACCTTGGTAATAAATGATTTTTAAAATTTTTGAAATTGGGGTGCTACAAATTGGTATCAGAGCCTTGGTTTGAGGGATTTGGATGAACTGTATTGGGAATCCAAACTCAAACTTAGGACTGAGTGGTCTTTGTCAAGAAAATGCTTTTGGAAAGTTAATTTAAAGTAAGATGCGATGCGAATCGTCAGCCGAGCTCAAGTAAGTTTTGTGATTCCCAATAACCCATGCCAAGTTTGTGTTATGTGACAAAATGTATTGTGCTAGGATGTAAAATAGCCTGGATAATATACTCTGTAGACTGTTTTGTGCCTTATGTGCTGCTTTAGAATTTTATGCTACTGTCGTTAGGTTGCTTAGTGAATGCTGGTAGGTTATATACAATTAGGGTAAGATAGCCTAAGAATTCTTGGTCTGGCCTTACTGGCTGTTCCTTGTTTGGTTGTGACTTTAGGGTAGATCAGTTATTCAAATGTCTATCTTATTCCTGATTGTGTACGGCTGTGCGTCCGTGAGGCGACTCGACGACATTAGCAGTAGTTCTTTTAGGCACGTGTGGGAAGGAGAAATAAGTCAATGATTAGGCACCACGGTGCATGATCACAGGATTCATAGGAAGTGGTTTTAGCATATGTGCGACAATTTAGGAGGATGGTTGATGAACTTGGAACAAGGGCGAATAGGTGTTGAAGGTAGTACCAGGCCAGTACTACCGAAAGCACAGGATTCACGCTTGAGTCAAGGGTAGTCAACCAAAGTCCAAGAAAGTCAAGTAGTTGGGTAGATAGGAGTGACCTGAGTATTGATATTAGAAATTGTTGCGCATTTCAGAATGGCAGTCACTCGAAGTAACGGTGGACCAGATGCGGGTGCCTCGAGTGGGGGAGGACCGACTGATGAAAATCTCCGCAACCTGATAGCGGAGGAGGTTTCGCGAGAAGTGTTGGCTGCGATACCTCAGTTCTTTGGTACGATTAAGGCTGAGCTATGGGCAATGCTCGAGGAGCGACTGGCTACTCAGGGCACATCACGTGCTAGGGATGCAAGTTATAAGGACTTTTCGGCTTGTTCGCCTCCGATGTTCGATGGGGGTAGGGATCCGATTGTCAGTATGCAGTGGATTTCCGCGGTAGAAGGTGCCTTCCGCACCTGTTCGTGTCCTGAGAACTGCAAGGTAACATTTGCAGTGAATCTTCTAAGAGAGGATGCAAAAGATTGGTGGGAAATACGAACGAAAGATCTCACTCCTACTCAGTTGGATGCCATTACGTGGCCGCAGTTTAAGGAACAGTTCAAACTGGAGTATGTCCCACAGGTGGAAATGGAACGCTTGGCGCAGGAATACCTGAATCTGACCTAGACAACTGAGACGGTGACGGAGATCACCAAAAAGTTTAATGAGCGAGCACTATTCTGTCCAGAGTTTACGGCGACCGAGCGCATGAGGATGACTAGATATTTGGCGATTCTTCGTACAGGCATTCGAGAATTTGTGTCTGCTGCTAGGCACCAAACCCTTACCGATATGATCGCGGCCGCTCGGGCCCGAGAGTTGGAACTGGAAACCCAACATAAGCAGAAGCGTCCGGCGCCTACTCAGACTCAGCAGGTGTCGAAGAAATTTCGAGGGGCAGATCAGGGGAAGCAAGGGCAAAGGAGCCATGGTAAGTGTGGTAAATGTGGAAGGAATCATGAGGGGCGTTGCTGGGTGTTAATATGCCATAAGTGTGGGAAGGAGGGCCACTATGCTAAAGATTGCCGTCAAGAAGTCAAGATTTGTTTTAATTGTAATCAGGTAGGCCACTTCAAGGCCCAATGTCCCCGTCTGACTCAGGGAGTGGTTCAGAATCCGGTACCCACTACACTCCGGATTACCGATGGTAGGCAGGGGAAAGGGGAAGCCCCTAAGACCAAGGGTCGAGCATTCGTCATGACCGCCGAGGAGGCACAGGATGCGCCCGACGTCGTCACGGGTACTCTTTCTTTACTTGCCTCGTGTTTGTGGTGTGTGTAATTAATGTGTTTATTATGCTTTGATTAGGAACATTCTTAGTCAACTCTACGCCTACCTTTGTACTGTTTGATTCGGGTGCTAGTCATTCTTTTGTGTCTGCCGTTCTGGGAAAGGGTTTCGGTATTGCTTTAGGAACTCTTCATCGCCCGTTAGAAGTAGAAATTGCGGATGATAAGACCGTGCAAGCAACTAGTGTGTATCGGGGAAGTGAAGTAGTGATTCAAGGAATAAAGTTTCCGATCGATCTCATCCCTATACCGTTGAGTGACTCTCGAGTCATCATCGATATGGATTGGTTGGGTCAGCATGAATCATGGATTGATTGCAAGAACAAGCGAGTGTGGATTCAAACCCCAAGTGGGGGAGAGCTGGTAGTACAGGGCGAAAGGAAGAATAAGGGTGCAGCTTTTTGTTCAGCTGCTAGAGCACGTAGACATTTTCAGCATGGAGGTTCGGGATTTGTGGCTTATGTTATAGACGCACGAGAAAAGAAGCCACAGCAGAAAGCAGGTGATATACCAGTGGTTCGGGATTTTCCTGATGTTTTTCCCGAGGACCTGCCTGGCGTATCGCCAGAGAGATAGGTGGAATTTAAGATCGACTTAACTCCCGGTGCGGCTCCGATAGCTAAAGCACCGTATAGTCTTGCGCCTCCGGAGATGCTGGAGTTGTCTATTCAACTTCGGGAATTATTAGATAAGGGATTTATTCGACCCAGTTGCTCACCGTGGGGAGTGCCTATTTTGTTTGTTAAGAAGAAGGATGGTTCTAATAGGATGTGCATAGATTATCGTGAGCAGAACAAGCTTACGGTGAAGAATCGATATCCATTACCTCGCATCGACGACTTATTCGATCAACTGCAGGGCGCTTCATGGTTTTCAAAAATTGATTTGCGGTAAGGATACCATCAAATGCGAGTACGGGAGGAAGACATCCCGAAAACGGCTTTTCGGACGAGGTACGGCCACTTCGAGTTTGTAGTGATGCCGTTTGGACTGACCAATGCCCCTACAGCTTTTATGGACTTAATGAACCGGGTGTGTCAACCGATGTTGGATCGGTCGGTTATAGTTTTCATTGACGACATCTTAGTTTACTCTCGGAGCAGGTAGCAACATGAACAACACTTAAAGGAAGTATTAGAAACCTTAAGGAAGGAGAAGCTTTATGCAAAATTATCCAAGTGTGACTTTTGGCTTCGGGAGGTTCAGTTTTTAGGTCACATCGTTAACGAACAAGGAATCATGGTAGACCCGGCTAAGGTGGAGGCCGTGATGAGGTGGGAGGTTCCGAAAACTCCCTCAAAGATTAGAAGTTTCTTGGGTCGACCTGGCTATTATCTTCGTTTCATTCAGGACTTCTCAAAGGTTGCGGTACCTTTGACTCGGCTAATTAAGAAAAACGCTGCTTTTCGGTAGGATGAGGAGCAGCAGCAGGCTTTTGAGACTTTGTGGCAGAAATTGTGTGAAGCTCCAGTTTTAACCTTGCCTGAAGGCATGGAGGATATGGTAGTTTATTGCGATGCATCTATCTCGGGTTTGGGAGCAGTTTTGATGCAACGAGGTAAGGTGATTGCTTACGCCTCGCAACAGTTGAAGCCCCATGAGGCAAACTATCCTACTCATGATTTGGAATTGGGAGCGGTGGTCTTCGCTCTCAAGATTTGGAGACACTATTTGTATGGAGTGAAGTGTACCATCTATACCGACCACAAGAGTTTGAAGTACCTGATGGATCAGGCAAACCTCAATATGAGACAGAGAAGATGGTTAGATGTATTGAAAGACTATGATTGTGAGATACACTATCACCTTGGAAAGGCCAATGTGGTAGCGGATGCGTTAAGCCGTAAGACTTCAGGAACACCCCTTCGGGGCGTTTGTCTAAGGATGACAATTGTGACACTGCTATTTGAGCTGATAAGGAAGGCTCAGGTGGAAGCAAGCAAGAGTGAAAATCAAAAAGGTGAAAGAATTGTGGGTCAGTTGGCAGCTATGGTCAAAGATAGTAGAGATTTGTTAACTTGCCATGAGAGAATTTGGGTACCGAAGCTGGGCGAGGTTCGTCAAACCTTATTGGAGGAGGCACATAAATCCAAGTTCTCTATCCACCCTGGAGAAACTAAAATGTATAGGGATCTGCGCGAATATTATTGGTGGCCAGGCATGAAGAGGGAAGTAGCCTGGTTTGTCGAAAGATGCATGACCTGTCGTAGGGTCAAGGCCGAGCACCAACGGCCCCATGGTAGATTGCAACCTCTCGAGATCCCAGAATGGAAATGGGAGCATATCACAATGGATTTCATCACGAAGTTGCCAAGGACCCCTCGACATATGGACACTATTTGGGTTATCGTGGATAGGTTGACTAAAAGTGCTCATTTCCTCCCCATCCAAGAGACCTTCTCTGCAAAGGAATTGGCTAAGGTCTACGTAGATGAGATTATCTCTCGACATGGTATACCGGTCTCGGTGATATCCGACCGGGATGTCCGATTTACGTCTAGATTTTGGAAGAAGTTTCATGAGGAACTAGGCACTCACCTTCATTTCAGCACAGCATATCATCCTCAGACGGATGGGCAGAGTGAAAGGACAATTCAAACATTGGAAGATATGCTTAGGGCATGCGTTATCGATTTTGGCGGGAGTTGGGATTCCCATCTGTAACACCCGGCTTTTAAAACAAAAACACCCCTGAAAATTTTTCATTTAAAACCATAACAAAGGGGTATATTTTAGTAAAAACGGGTACAAGTGTATCAAGGAGGGTATAAAATACCGTAGTCTCCTTTTTGGCCGGGCTGCTACTGACAGCATCTAAGAGTCCTACTTCACGAGTCACGGACTCCATCTATTCCCCTATCAGGATCATGCTAACCTGCAGGGACATTTAACAAACGGTATGAGCTACAAAGCTCAGTGAGTAATCATTTCTGCAAATAACATGTATCAAATATATTCGTATATCTGTTCGGATATCAAATCTAAACTTATAGCCTTACTGGCTGACTATATATCTCTTAGGATTTCACATCCTAATTTTTGTAGCCTTACAGGCTACTTCATGACAACCTGCAATTATCAAACCACATCAGTTATTTGCACAGATATTCATATCTATCGTTTCTGTCCCATGTTTCTTAGTCACAATGGACTGCATCATATGTCATGGCTATATAAGCCGTACCCTGTGTCATAGCTATGTAAGCTGCACCAAAACAATATCAATATATAAATCATAGCCCGCAGGCCGCATCAGCTGGGTTTAATACCCGATATCATAGCCAAAAGGCCGCACCATGTACCTGTAACAAAATCATAGCCCGAAGGCCGCATCGGAGACATAGCCCGAAGGCCGCACCGGAGTCATAGCCAACAAGGCCGCATCGGAGACATAGCCCGAAGGCCGCACCGGAGTCATAGACAACAAGGCCGCATCCATTGGATATAGCATCCAGAATTAGTTATGGCTCACGGGTTAGCCCGCTGTTGCCTTGGCTCACGGGTTAGCCCGCTGTTGCCTAGACTCACGGCTTATCCGGTCTTGTCTATATAAGTTTGACTCACAGCTCCGTTCTTGTCTATTATAGACTCACGGCTTATCTGGTCTTGTCACATTATTGACTCACAGCTCCGTTCTTGTCTATAACAGACTCACGGATTATCTGGTCTTGTCTTTTACACATATTTTGACACTTGTCATTTTCGTCCCTCGAAGCCGTTTCAACCTGTAACAGTTCAATCATCATATATCACATATGGTATTAGTGAGATTACTCACCTGGATGCTAGCTGCGTTTCAATTTCGATTGTTTCTTGCCTTTACGTGCACCACAACCATTTTGTCCCGTACCTATTTATTTATTTATATACCAAATGATAATAGGTTAATAACCATTCCAATTGACTCTAATACACTAGAGTTCAATACAATATCATTACAAACAATGCCTAGTTAATAAACTTTCCGTTTACTAACTTTTTATGAATTTTACTATTCACCGAGGCATTCGAATCGATCTATAGTGCCCCCGAGGGGTCGGAAACTCAATATAAAAATTTTCCCAAACTTTTCAGACCATAACGAGCCTATGGTCCAAATTTGAGCTAAAACGGACAAGCCAAGCAAAAATTAGCGTTTCAAAGTTCCTGCCTGGCCACTGCCTTGGAGGCGCACTGCGCCAGGGTCAGGGCGCACTGCGCCTGGGCGCACCCCGCCTGGCTCCTGGGCGCACTGCGCCTGGCGCCTGGGCAGACCCCCTGGCCAGTCGCGATTTATGCACTGTAGCTTGCAGATTTCGTCCATTAAGTCCTTATTTCTGTTCTTAATCACTTGGGGTTTGTTCCTAGGCTAAAACCTTACATTTTAACAAGGTTTTTAACCATCAAAACACCCTCAATCAATCATATGAAGAATTAGGGTTCTTAGTTCTAACAACCCCAAATCTTCAAATTCATCAAGTATAACAACCTACTTCCATTTTGATGAGTTAAGTTCTTGTTATAATGACTTAATGGAAGCATCTAACCATTTTAACCACACAATTATAACTGCAAATGCAGTTTTTGCATTCCACAAAACCCATCAAGATAAACAATCAAGAACTTGGAATATTTACCTCAAAAGCTTCCAATTCTACCCTTCAATTGCTATAATCCGATTTTTAGCCTTAAACCTTCAAGATTGCTCCAAAATTCTGCAACTCCCTTACCAAGAACCTCTCCCGTAGCTCACTAAATTTCTGCACATAAATGGGAGAAGGTTCCAACTATTTATACCTCCATAAATTGCATTTTGGTCCTTGAAGTTGCATTTCTTGAACTTTTACCACAATAACCAAGTTTTATCACAATAAAACTTTCATTTCTTACATTTTTGCCACAACCAACAATATTTTTCATAATTGGTCTTCCACATGGTCAAATGACCAAAATACCCTTTTTCGGTAAAACGACCCAAATTCCGTTTTTATAACATTTTAAGTCCAAAACTCAAAATATTATTTTAAACCAAATACTTTTCTGTCCAAAAGACCAATTTACCCTTCCAAGGTAAAATTACCATTTTGCCCTTTTATTATAATTATATAATAAAACATGTCTTGGCGTTACAAATTCTCCCCTCCTTCAAAAGATTTCGTCCCCGAAATCATACTATCAAGCGAGGGTATTTCTTTCTCGTTACAATTCCGGTTTCCCATATCATATGGAAACCTTTATGGTATTGCCTAAGCATTTAACCATACTAGTCTTCTTATCTTGTGGTATATCACCACTCGCATATCACTCCTCCGGTTGTCCCGGGCACCTTAATCACTTATCTTCCTCATTTCAACATGAGGGATTCGTTAGAATTTATCAATCTATGTTCTCAGAACCATGAGACCCATAGAAAACATTACAATTATCTTGAAGTTCATCACAAAACTTCGTTCAGTACACCAAAATTCTTACTCTGTGGAATATATGGAAAGGTCCAATACATGAGGACTTAACCTTCCTTTTGTCCCAAACAGATTTTTAGTCTTTCCAAGGGATCTTTTGATTACCCCGACATTCCTCATCTGGAATTGCTACGGTTTTACTCTATGGTTCATGTACTACCGTTACTGCTTCTTAGCCATTTTCCAAATTTTCTCGTATTTATCAAGTCTTCTTTTAACTTGAATCACCGTCTAGGATCTAGCCAACGGCTGTTCCACATCTTCAGTCCTATAAATCGAAGGATAACACGGTATTCTATACTATGCATTATACGAGTCATCTAAACACTAGTACTAAAACTATTATTATCTACGGGTTCTACCAAAGATAGGCGATCTTCTCATCTTCCACTAGGGTCTGCTATGAAATTTTCAAGCATATCTTCTAGAGTCTGCATCATTTTCTCGCCTCGTCTATCATTTCTGCAATCCCTATACATTACTTACTAGTACTTTTGACCCATCAATTCTAGGAATTAATGCTAAATTCAGCAAATAATTCTAGTGTCTCAACCCGAAACAGTCGACACCTGCAGCGCATGTCGACATATTTATCTTTCTATGTAGTTTTTCACTACTTTTCCGCTCTTAATTTCTTCTTTAGTCAGTATAAATCTACACTGATTTCATCAATCAATCTGCAATTACCCATATGGTGTCATACCCATGCGGTATTTGCAAAGACTTTATTACAAAGTCTATAATATTTTCGTCCCATTTCTTCTTTGGAACTCACAACGGTTAAATTTTCCGTATGTTTCTAATGATTTGACTGTAGTTACTCACTAGTCAAATACTTTTCACATGTCTTCCAATGTCTTTCTTAAGTCCCGGCCACCAATACATAGGTTATATCATCCTACACAGTTTGGTATTGCCCCGGGCATTTAGCATATCTATCCCAATATACGTCCTTAAAGATAGATTTCATATCTCACCTTGCTTTGGAACTCACATATACAACCACTAAGGGTTTTAAATCACTGTGAGTTTCTAACTAGCTCCTTTCAATAGCTAATTATTCATTCACTTTTCACATTTTCAGACTTGCACACTTCTTCTTGTGCTACCCGAATCAACTCAGGTAATCAATTCGCCACACTCATGCATGTGGTTGTATCTTTCAAAAGATACTCTTTCTAATTCAAGGCATCCATAATCACATCCGCCTTTCAGAGATGGTACAAGATTTCATAACCGAAATCTTTAAGTAACCCATCTATCTTTGCTATCTCATTTTTAGCTTCTTTTGGTCAACTAAGTACTTCAAACTTATATGATCCATATAAACAGTAAGCTTTACACCACATCAGTAGTGTCTCCAAAGCTTCAATGTCAAAGTCATAATTGCTACTGCAATATCATGTATCCAAAATTAACCCTGGATGCATTTCTATAAAACAATTTATCTTCTCCGCTTAGCAATAATGCTACCACCGGAGTTTCACACAAGGTTTATTTCAACCTTTGAAAAGATATTTGTGGTCTTTCTACCACCCAAACTTTCCACTTTTATTAGTCAACTTTAATAAAATGAACAACAATCAAGGAGCAGCTTTCTACAACTCTCCCATAGTAACCTGCCAATCCAAGGAAACTACTACTACAAATTTTCAGTCAGATACCAAGGCGGTTTCTGTCTTGTCACAGTATCATTTCCCACTGGATACACTCTATCATCTTTGGCATTATTAACATGCCCAAGGAATATTCAACTTCTTTTAGCCAAATTTTCATGCTTGGAGAATTTTACATATCACTTACTCAGTGAAGTAACTCCAGTATCTGGTACAAATGTACTTCATATTCAATCTGGTTTCGAGAATATCAAATTCTCCGTAGTCAATGTACATACACATTAACTTATCTTTCTTCTTTTCAAACAAGATAGGGCTACACACGATGACACATTTAGCCATATGAGACCCCAATTCAAAACAATTTCTTTCAATTGTTTTACCACTCTGCCATCTCTGCAGAGGCCAATCAACACAGAGCCTAGATAACAGGAACGGCTCCCAAGACCAGCTTAATCATAAGCTCTTCTTGCCAAATCTGGCAGAAATCCTGGAAGTTCTTTTCAAAAGAAACATCCGAGAATTTATTTAAAGTAGTACACTACTATCACCGCTTTATTTAGCTTGGTCCATACCACGTATGCCAACTACAACATCACTCCTTTACTAACTCTTTTCCGAGTTTAAGCAAAGGAAAATAACTGGTATTCTCAACAACGGTCATTTACCATGGATTTTCATCCATTTCATTTCTGATTTTTGAACCATAATGTTCTTGTTTCTACAATTCATGGTAGCATAATTCATTGCTAACCAATTCATAAGCATAAGTGCTTCAGATTCACTGGTAGTCATCGGCTTCAGATTTATAGGGAAAAATGGTCCCGTAAATCCTAGGCAGACTACTTTCCCGGTGTTCAATATCTAGAACATACTTGCTATCTGCTATAGCTATTTCAAAAAATTCATCCAAAATCAATGATGAAAAATTCAAACAAGACATCAAGTCATCGATCCAAAGCATATCTTCATGGATCGAATATAACATATACGGGGATTATATTCAAGACAATGATATCTGAGACCATATCAGTCTCCTCACGAGCTTCTTCCATAATCTACTGGAATGCTCATGGTACTACGGGTCCTTTTTGACCATTCATTTCTTCTTTCTTTCCTCCTTGTTCTTTCCTGGGTTCATCACCCGTTACTTCACATTTAGCATGCGAGTATTTTATGAGAAAGTGTTTAGTTCCGTGCTAGACACACTTCCGATCTATCCAACAAGCTCGAGCAATCTGCTCTTCTCATCTGCAATTTAAACGTATCAACAGTAGAGTCTCAACTCTACAATTTTCTGAGTGCTTTTCCTGCACTTCTCACAATACATAACTGCTTGGTTTTGGTCCCTTCCTTTTAAGGTCGGACCGGTCTGTGGCAACTTCTTCTGAGAAGTCCACTAATATCTCTGCTTTTCTTGTAGTCTGAACTACTGTTCTTTCACCTTGAATATCAACCAAGGTAAGCAACCGATTTCTTTATCTGACCACATCAGCTACTGCTGCTCATCATGTGGATTTTCTGCTATTCGTCCCCTTTTTGGCTCTCATACCACGGAGCCTTGCGAAAGGGCTGGTCTATTTCCTAGAGCTTCGCACCCTAAATGTCTTCCAAGAAGATTCACGGTTCATACTTCTTATACGTCAGAAGTTAGCAACAATTAGGTTATATATGTATAATAACAACTATATACACCTAACTATGCATCATGTCTACTATCTCAGGGTTTAAGTCCAGGAATCTACTCTATAGACACCTAGTTCACTTAAACCACGGCTCTGATACCAACTTGTAACACCCGGTTTTTAAAACAAAAACACCCCTGAAAAAATTTTCATTTAAAACCATAACAAAGGGGTATATTTTAGTAAAAACGGGTACAAGTGTATCAAGGAGGGTATAAAATACCGTAGTCTCCTTTTTGGCCGGGCTGCTACTGACAGCATCTAAGAGTCCTACTTCACGAGTCACGGACTCCATCTATTCCCCTATCAGGATCATGCTAACCTGCAGGGACATTTAACAAACGGTATGAGCTACAAAGCTCAGTGAGTAATCATTTCTGCAAATAACATGTATCAAATATATTCGTATATCTGTTCGGATATCAAATCTAAACTTATAGCCTTACTGGCTGACTATATATCTCTTAGGATTTCACATCCTAATTTTCGTAGCCTTACAGGCTACTTCATGACAACCTGCAATTATCAAACCACATCAGTTATTTGCACAGATATTCATATCTATCGTTTCTGTCCCATGTTTCTTAGTCACAATGGACTGCATCATATGTCATGGCTATATAAGCCGTACCCTGTGTCATAGCTATGTAAGTTGCACCAAAACAATATCAATATATAAATCATAGCCCGCAGGCCGCATCAGCTGGGTTTAATACCCGATATCATAGCCAAAAGGCCGCACCATGTACCTGTAACAAAATCATAGCCCGAAGGCCGCATCGGAGACATAGCCCGAAGGCCGCACCGGAGTCATAGCCAACAAGGCCGCATCGGAGACATAGCCCGAAGGCCGCACCGGAGTCATAGCCAACAAGGCCGCATCCATTGGATATAGCATCCAGAATTAGTTATGGCTCACGGGTTAGCCCGCTGTTGCCTTGGCTCACGGGTTAGCCCGCTGTTGCCTAGACTCACGGCTTATCCGGTCTTGTCTATATAAGTTTGACTCACAGCTCCGTTCTTGTCTATTATAGACTCACGGCTTATCTGGTCTTGTCACATTATTGACTCACAGCTCCGTTCTTGTCTATAACAGACTCACGGATTATCTGGTCTTGTCTTTTACACATATTTTGACACTTGTCATTTTCGTCCCTCGAAGCCGTTTCAACCTGTAACAGTTCAATCATCATATATCACATATGGTATTAGTGAGATTACTCACCTGGATGCTAGCTGCGTTTCAATTTCGATTGTTTCTTGCCTTTACGTGTACCACAACCATTTTGTCCCGTACCTATTTATTTATTTATATACCAAATGATAATAGGTTAATAACCATTCCAATTGACTCTAATACACTAGAGTTCAATACAATATCATTACAAACAATGCCTAGTTAATAAACTTTCCGTTTACTAACTTTTTATGAATTTTACTATTTACCGAGGCATTCGAATCGATCTACAGTGCCCCCGAGGGGTCGGAAACTCAATATAAAAATTTTCCCAAACTTTTCAGACCATAACGAGCCTATGGTCCAAATTTGAGCTAAAACGGACAAGCCAAGCAAAAGTTAGCGTTTCAAAGTTCCTGCCTGGCCACTGCCTTGGAGGCGCACTGCGCCAGGGTCAGGGCGCACTGCGCCTGGGCGCACCCCGCCTGGCTCCTGGGCGCACTGCGCCTGGCGCCTGGGCAGACCCCCTGGCCAGTCGCGATTTATGCACTGTAGCTTGCAGATTTCGTCCATTAAGTCCTTATTTCTGTTCTTAATCACTTGGGGTTTGTTCCTAGGCTAAAACCTTACATTTTAACAAGGTTTTTAACCATCAAAACACCCTCAATCAATCATATGAAGAATTAGGGTTCTTAGTTCTAACAACCCCAAATCTTCAAATTCATCAAGTATAACAACCTACTTCCATTTTGATGAGTTAAGTTCTTGTTATAATGACTTAATGGAAGCATCTAACCATTTTAACCACACAATTATAACTGCAAATGCAGTTTTTGCATTCCACAAAACCCATCAAGATAAACAATCAAGAACTTGGAATATTTACCTCAAAAGCTTCCAATTCTACCCTTCAATTGCTATAATCCGATTTTTAGCCTTAAACCTTCAAGATTGCTCCAAAATTCTGCAACTCCCTTACCAAGAACCTCTCCCGTAGCTCACTAAATTTCTGCACATAAATGGGAGAAGGTTCCAACTATTTATACCTCCATAAATTGCATTTTGGTCCTTGAAGTTGCATTTCTTGAACTTTTACCACAATAACCAAGTTTTATCACAATAAAACTTTCATTTCTTACATTTTTGCCACAACCAACAATATTTTTCATAATTGGTCTTCCACATGGTCAAATGACCAAAATACCCTTTTTCGGTAAAACGACCCAAATTCCGTTTTTATAACATTTTAAGTCCAAAACTCAAAATATTATTTTAAACCAAATACTTTTCTGTCCAAAAGACCAATTTACCCTTCCAAGGTAAAATTACCATTTTGCCCTTTTATTATAATTATATAATAAAACATGTCTTGGCGTTACACCATCTCCCTCTAGCTGAGTTTTCCTATAATAACAGTTATCACGCGAGCATTGGTAGGGCTCCCTTTGAAATGTTGTATGGAAGGAAATGTCGGACACCTATTTGCTGGGGTGAGGTTGGCCAGCGGGTAATGGGTAGTACTAAGGTAGTAATCAATACGACTGAGTTAATTCAGAAGGTTCGGGAAAGGTTGGTAACGGCTCAGAGTCGACAGAAAAGTTATGCAGATCGGCGGCGGTCCGATCTCGAGTTTCAAGTTGGGGATTATGTTCTTCTTAAGGTTTCACCTTGGAAGGGAGTCATTCGTTTTAGGAAGCGAGGAAAGCTTGGCCCTAGGTACATTGGACCTTACCGAATCACCGCCCGTGTAGGTAAGGTAGCTTACCGGTTGGAGCTGCCCGAGCAGCTTAGTCAGATTCACGACCGTTCCACGTTTCACAACTCAGAAAGCGCATTACCGAGGAATATACAATAGTACCTTTGGAGGATATTCAATTAGATGAACGCCTAAATTATGTGGAGCGACCAATTGCCATCATTGAAAGGAAGATAAAGATTTTACAAAATAAAACAATAGGATTAGTTAAGGTTCGGTAGCAACATCGAAAGGGGTCCAAGTGGACTTGGGAACCAGAGGAGGAAATGCGGAGGCATTATCCAGAATTGTTCACCGGCACGGATTTCGGGGACGAAATCCAGTTAAGTGGGGGAGAATTGTAAGACCCGTTCCGCCGAGGCGCGGCCAGGACGGATCCGCGGCGCGGCTCGGGAGAGATCTGGATTCGCGAATGATTTTGTACGTGCGACGCGACTTTAAAGGATCCGCGGCGCGGTGCGCCGCTAATGAGAAAAACCCTAATTCGATTTTAAACGCCTATATAAAGGGCCCCAGCCCTAGGGTTCATGTTTTTGGGAAATTTCTAGAGTGGAGTCGACTGGTTTCAGCAGAGACTCTTTGGTTCCAAGGCTTTGGAGGTTTGAAGGAAGAGATACCACGTGGGGAAAGGCTTATAGTCGATCGGGTGTATTCCTCTGTTCTCCAGAAGCAAGGTAAGAAGATCTACCTTCTGATATTTCATTTTCATTTCATCATAGGGAGTTACCTATTGGTTTGTAGCCTTAGATGAATTGTAACACTTAGGGTTTGGACCAAGGACATGCATGGACTTGCATGTCCATAAGGAAGTGATCTTAGGGTAGTTTCTGATCCCAGGAAGGGTGTAGAAAGGAACCCTAGCCGATTGATGTACTGTTAAGCGCTAATAACATTTTGGAATGTTACAAGCCGCGACGCGGACTGGCTATGTCAGCGGCACGGACTCGGCTGAACCCCCGTAATTGTGTAATGGTAGCCGCGGCGCGTAGGGCGAGAAGCCACGCCGCGGCGAGTGACTGTTTTACCCTAAGGTTTGGTTTTGACCCTGGTTTGGTGGTAAACGTTGGGTCTGACCTTTAGGCAAGTCTATAGAAGTTTAGTCTGTGATTGACAAGTTGTATTTGTGGGATATAGGTGTGTGGACAAGCTAGGGGAGATATTAAAGTATATCTGTGCGGTTTCGCATCAGGTGAGTATCCTCACCTTACTATATGATGTTGCATGTTAGGCATCTTGAATGTTATTTACAGTTATATGGTTTGCTCTATATCTGTGGTTATTTGTTGTTGGGCTCAATATTGATGTGTGTCCCCTCGTAGCTGTTGTATGGCGAGTTGGACTATTGCCTTGTCCCATAGCTGTTATATGATGGGCTGGGCCATAACCGGGAACCCATAGCTGTTGTATGATGGGTAGAACCTTCCCGTGTCCATAGCTGTTGTATGATGGACGCCCGTAGCTGTTATATGGCGGGTAGGGTCAGGTCGTTCTCGAGGACGGGTTGTTAATGTGTGGGCATGTATGGTAATTTGTGGACTCACTAAGCTTTAAGCTTACTCGTTGATTTTATAACCTTTCAGGTAGTTCATATGACAAAGGGAAGGGAAAGGCGTGACGGTGGCGCATCGCACACAAGAGACTTATGTTAATGAATTATATTAGTATTTTCAAATGTTTCCGCGGTTGGTTTAGGTAATATATTGAACAGTTTTATGTTTTCGGAATAAATGTTTTATTGTAACCTTGGTAATAAATGATTTTTAAAATTTTTGAAATTGGGGTGTTACAAAATGAACCAAGATCAACCTCATGTAACATGTGGTTGTTGGAGTCAGGTTGGTGCAAGTACATGGTTCTTTACTCAAAAATCTTTACTACCAAACTACCATATCTGTGTTATACAAGTATACAACTGATGAGACACATTTACATGTTACATTCACTCGACATGTTTCTACCCCTCATATCCTTACATAATATTGTTAATGTCCTCAACTATCTATTAGCCTGATTTTGATTACTCAACTCTATAACTTTGGCCTAATAGTTAATATTTCTTCCTCGATTTTTGTTATAGATCGGGGGTAAAAAGGTTGCTTGGATTCTTTGAAAGTCATGAAAACACTATCAAATCGAAGTATTTAGATGGTACAGATCGAACATTCGATTGGATAAAATTCAGAGATTGAACAGAGAGAATGTGAAGTTATGTTCTTGAGAATGTACCAAAAAATGACAAAAAACGGGAATATCATCCATTGTCTGAAAACTGTCACAAAATAGTTTTCTCAACCATAAAAAAATGGTCATAAACTGCTATCAAATTCGAGTTCTACATAAGGGTCAACACAAGGATCAAAACCGGGTCAATTTTCTCAAATTCGGATCAAAACCGGGTCAACACAAGAATCAAAACCAGCTCGACCTAGCCAGGGGTTCTGCCCCTTGGACCCGCTGCCAAGGGCGCTGCCCTCGGACCCCCGTCAGTTCAGGGGCTTCGCCCCTAAATAGCAGTGTACTTTCAAATCTTGAACAAACTCAAATAAGTGTGCACTCCGCACCACCCTTACTAGTTCAATGCTTATCAAGATCGTATTTGGTCAACAAATCAATCCATTACAGTTAAATAACATCGGCAATATAAATCACCAACAATTTGTGTTCGTATATGATGCATAAACCAAAAGAGTCTTAGAAAATGACAGATATTCAAAGTGGTCTACATTCTTCTTCCCAAATCATCCTCAAATAGGTAGTTTTTACATAAATTTTATCATACTTTGATATATGGCATGCTCGATTAGGTCATATCTTATAGTTTATACCTAGATGCTTGCTCGTTCCATTTACTTAGTAATGTTAAAATTGAACGAGTGTTGTGTTTGTCTTTTCAACTTGGAAAACTACATGCATTACTCTTTGTTGCAAATGAGCCTACATCTTTTAAACCATTTCAATTTAACCACGTAGACACCTCATCCTATTATGAAAAGGCGCTCAATATTTTCTCATATTTGTTAATGATTATACTCGCTTTACATTGATTTGTAATATGAATCACATATTTTAATTACCATACCTTTACATTAACTATTGATAACTAGGGCTGCACCCCGGTGCATTGCCGCGGAAAATGCATGTATGTACAACATTGACAAAAACCGAATTATCCTAATTTGAAAATTACACAGACTAAAACTGTAATTAATGTTAAAAACTACATGGAAAAAAATTGTAGTTATTGAATTTTAAAACTATGTGGACCAAAACTATAATTAAAGAAAATTAAAAAGATACTGGAAGCAAAACTATAATTATCCTAAATTAAAAATTTTAGGGATCAAAATTGTAATTAATGCAAATTAAAAACTATAGGAACCAAAATTGTAATTATGAAAATTAAAAAGTACATGGACTGAAACTATAATTAGTCTAAAGATGTAATTAAAAAAATCCAAGGATTGAAATTTTAATTAGCCTAAAGATGTAACTATGCAAATCGAAAAGTAAAGGGTCTAAAGTTGTAATTATGCAAAAGAGTATTGTTGCTTGATTTGACCTTAGCTATGGTACTCAAACATGCAATATTTTTATGTAAATAATAACATCTATTATAATAAAAGAAACCTAATTTGCACTTGTCATCATTCTAAAGCCATGTTTTGCCACGTGTCGTACTATAACGACTACTGAAATTTAATTTTTCGCTTATAATTCTTATCGTGTATTTCTTTTGAATCGGTTTAATTATAACATCTTCAATCAAACCCCACAAAATCAGGAACCGATTGAATGAGGGTTTGAACGGGGAAGGAGAGATGGAGGAGATACGGTGCTAAATTGGGGGTAATCTTATTTAAATTTGAATCTTATATGCAAGGTTTCTATATACATCGATCGAATCCCAGTGCCTAATTAATTGCAATTACTTCTGCAACCAAGGGTTCGACAACAAAATCTACCCTCAAATGATACATGTAATCAAACCCTGCTTCGAGTTTTAATTGTCGATTTAAGCTTGAAATACTCACACATGAAAAACCCAGATCGATAGAATCCGTGAATCTGTGATAACATTTAACAAAGAATCAAGGGTGCACAACTCTTTCATCTTTAATTTCGTTTCAGCTAATTAAGTGTTCAGAGTCCGCCAATATGGCCCTTGAAACATGTCTAATCAGAGTAAAAAAACGATGGCACATAGCTTCGATTTAGTTCGTGTTACGTCACCATCTAAAATTCCGCTAATTAACATATCAAGGGTCGGAGTTTTGGCATTGAGATTGCAGGAGTCATGCCAATTCTCATCTACACGTTGCGGAGACAAAAATATCGCTCATCTTTACAACGATTCTATATGCTGTTTGAGAAATTGTCGTAGATAATTCATTTAATGTCCATTTAGTTTGTAAATACATGTATATATCGACAAACCTATAAGAGTGTGACAGCTTCAGTCTTGCAATTCATTTTTGGTTCCAGGTTTATACAGATAATCAAAAAATTGTGCAGACTATAGTAGAATTTCTTGGCATGACACGAACCTGACATTCTTATATTTATCATGATTGTGCACCCTGCAGTTGTAGATAACCTTTGGACATTACAAAGTACTATGTGGATTCTTTTATCATGAACTAGGTTGAGATGAAAAGTTCTTATCATATTCGTACCAATAATTAGTTATACAATCTTTTATTAGATATTCTCTTTGTCCATTTTATTAATTGATCTGAGGTTGATTTATTCTTATATGTGTCCTGATTTTCCATACAACTGTGACAGAGCCAGGTGGAGGGATGATACATGCTCAAGTATACATTAGGAAAGGAAAAACAACACTTATTACTTTCAACCAGGTAAAAAACTATCCAGTTATATGATTTTATCCGTTTCAGGTCCAAATTCTGGATTTATCGAGATTCTAGCTTTTGTCGGTTTGTTAAACGGGTAATGTATATATTTTTTATAGCAACGTACTTTTGTTTGTTTATATTACATCATTAGACTAATTTTTAATTAATGGAATGTTGTAGGTTTTAATTTATCTTTTTTCATGTATAGGGCTTCATCCTTTATTTTTTCTAAAACTAAAGTTGTGTTTCTCCATTACATACTTCATTCCTTTTTTCTTTTTCTATTTATGGACACGTTTTGCAGTCCAACATCTATTTATGGACACGTGTTGTCGACTTTGAGAATTTTTTTATTGAATTTCTAGAATCACTGATTTTTGCCCTCATTGTTAAATCTTAAATTACCTACTTCTTCTGTGTTCATCTGAAACGTTCATCCCAAATAAACTGAATTTTTATAATTAAATAATAATGAACAAATTATTTAAAATATATTATAAATAAATAAATAAAATGTAATTAATATTAATAAATAAATGATAAACAATAATATCTATTAAATATGTTACTATGGAATTTTAATTGTTGGTCCAAACTACAATGAACAAAATGGTTATTTACAAATTTAACAGAAGGATTGTTAAGGTTTAACAGCATAGGGACCAAAACCGATAAGGACCAAAATCACTTAAATGACTTCTGTAAAATGATTCTTAATTTCATCTATCATTGATAATTTTGCTAAACCAACAATAGTGATAATGGTGGTCACCATGAAACTTTGTTTTTAAAGTTTTTAAATAAGATGATGTTAATGGAATAAATAAAATATGAGTGATTAAACCATAAAATTGATAAAATAAAATATTTTTTTAAATCAAACCGTGTAACACATGGGTTTTAACATAGTATAATATATAGAATCCTATATAATTTCTTACTTGTATCTATATAGTATTCTTGATTCAATATTTATGTCTGGACACCTCACAAAAAATAGTCATGTTAAAAGGAAACACCAACATATCATGGACATCATTCGCACATTACTGATCTTCTCTTAGGTACTTGAATGTTTGTATGATGAAACGAATTTTGTAAATAGTTACACCGACAACTGTTATATGATACTAACCCTTCATAACAATTTACCATATGGAGTTCTCTATGAAAATCTATTGACCAAAGACCTCAATCATTCTCATGTAGGGGTATTGGAAATAATGCCCTATGTCACAACAAAATAGCAATATGAAATACATATACCTATTGGGCTCACACACATAGCTTAATTATATAAGCAAGAAAGCAAATTTGAGGGACTATTTTGTTATTTATTATTAATCAATGAAATAACTAGAAATTAAGTAAAGGGGCTATTTATGCAATAAGGGTTACAAGTTTGTATTATGGTAATGTTACCATAATTAGTCAAACTTGGAGGCTAAGAAAAGGTCCTAGGGTTTGGACATTATATAAGACATGCAAGATAAAAATGAGGTAAAATGATTCTAACCTATTGAAACCTTAATTGTCACTCCCTCGTCTTCTCTCTTGTTGGCACTAGGTTTTGGCAACTTAACTAGTGCATAAGAATGAGGATTCAAGTCATTTAGGCAGCGTTTGGTACATAGATAGCACTGGACTGAACAAGACGAAACTAAACTGCACTGGACTAAATTAGTTCTTATCTATAGCGTTTGGTCGTTTTACGACAAGACAAAAAATTACGTTAAAGTTACTAGGTTGTCCTCTATTTGTAAATTGTTTCTAATATAACTTTACCATAATATTATAATTATAAATGAACAACATTTCATGTGTATGTGAGAGGGCTGGGGGAGGTCGGGTAGGGTGAGGGTGGGTTTGTATGTGTATGTGGAGGGTAGAGGATGGGTGTAACGCCCCAATTTTGACACCGAGTATACCTAAAAATTTCAATTTATATTTATAAATTTACAACAATTGTATACTCGTGTCTTGGAACTACAAGAACTTATATTCAATAATCGTTTTGCGATCTTAGCTGAGCGATACGTCACCCTAACCTGCAACACACATCAACAAAAACATGTAAGCTATGAAGCTTAATGAATAACAGTACAATAGCATACATATACTCGTTAATGACGTATTGTTAAGGGTTATCATCCCTCACAAATGAGATTCGAAATATAAATAATACATCCAAAGAATCACTGCTATACTGCACTGAATAGAGTACAGGGGAAGCAGGGTTAAACTACACAGAGACACGAGATTCAAAGCTTATGCCACTTTGTACTAGGTACTAAAGAGATGTAATGGGGGTGGTTTGTAATAAAAATAGAAACATAAAAGAATAACATGCAATTAATTCAATTTAAAATAACAATTTGAGGAAAGACTAGTTCTGAGTTATCGATGTTTACCATACTAGATTGAATTCGTCTTGATGTGTCTATAATTTATAATCCTAAGTTGGTTGTTAAAAGACATAAATGTATTTCTTTACGAATTTAACTTGTCAAAGTGTTTAGCCAAAACACACTCTTTCCCTAACCCTATTTCTTAATATGCAACCTAAACACGCTCTTAGATTGAATATAAAAATTGCATTAAGATATTGTACAATTGCCAACAATGTTCGTCTAAGTATGAGTAAGCCACATTATTGCGGCTACCGGATCATTAGTTCCAGTAAGTTATGTAGGCTTACAATCTAGGAAAGCCTTATAAGAACATCCGCCTTTCCTCTCGATCGGGTTATCCATCCGATTTATAACACATTGATCAACACTTTCTGTGAAAACCAGTCGATCACATATTCCTTTTACCGCCACTTCCACATGCAGACCCATAATCGTAAGCAAAGTTTCATGTATCACATAACTCGCATCACGTATCACCTGCAACTTCTTCCGCTATATTCTCTCGGAAGTTTTCAAATTGCCCAAACGGCCCTTCTTCTAGCGGTAAACCTGGTTTGAATTCAAACTGGATAAAGATAATCGATTAGAAAATCCAACTTATCTTTAATTCAAATCTTATCTCTTATCTATATATATGTTAGACGAAATTCAAAAGGATTATCCTTCTTAATTTCGTCCCTTATCCTCATCCTTCAATATTATCAATTGCCCAACTATTGAACAATTAATATTCAGTCCCCGCAGTTTTAACTAATCCCAAATTAATTTAAATTAATTCTAATTAATTCCAAACTAGTTTCTAATTAATTTATCATCACAAGACAAATTAATAAACTATTTATCTCTCTCTCTCTCTCTCTCTCTCTCTTTCTTAATTAACACTAATACCATTTGGACTACTGAGGGCAACCCCAAAAGGACCCTGCTATTAATGGAAAGTCCATAACAATTAGTTATTACCTTGGATACTATTTCAACAGTCTCCCACTTGGACAAGTCATCAACTATACTTGGTCACATTTCTCCCACTTAATCCGCAAAGCATGCGTCCTTAGCCACTGCCAAACTCGGAATCTTATTATTAGAGTAAGCCCTTAGATAAGTGATCAGCTATTTCTGTGTTCTACAAGATATCGTATGAACCTGAGACATGGATAAGAATAAATCTCAAGGTTTAAGATTATGTTTCCCGGTTCCCGATTTATGTTGACCTTATTAGACTACTAGATTGAACACATCAATCTAGTCCAGGCTGGGTTCAACACTATAATGTCCACATCAATCATCGACGGGCCCATGATATCACTTTTCCTATTTAAGGCAAAAGGAACAAATAAACTTTGACTACATAACTATAGTCAACTCTTCATGTCATACATAGATATAGCTTTTATGAATCTCAGTTACGGTTGCGTTTAGGTAAACTAATGCATAACATAATCCTGAACTAAAACCCATGCATCTCCGCTTGAAGAATAGAATATATTATAATCTTAGAATTACAGTTGAAGGATAATGCAAGTTAAGATATTGTATTTAAAGGCAACATTCTGGGACACCTAAACCATGAATTCACGATCAATAATTCGTGAAATTTATGGTCATTTTGTTGTATGTTTAAAACATATGGTTATGGCGAACAATATAATAGTAATAAATAGTAATTTTAGTGAACAACTCATTTAGTTTTGGTATAAATATTCATAATTTTAAATAGAGATAAAAGATAAATCCAATCAATATAATTTTCGATTTGCCACGAATTTTGTAATACCTAACCAGTAACCACAAATTCACGACATTTATTGTGAAATTGGTCCCCTCATATTCATGAAATTTTTAGACTTCTTTCCTTATGTTTATATCAATATTTTTTTAGAATCTCTCTCAATCTAACAAAACTTATTTTTGCTACGAAAATGGATTTTTAAGATCCCATAAGAGAAAACCTTTTCAATTTTTTTGATACATAATTACAATTTTCGCACTAAAATGAATAATTCTGCAATGAATAAACAAAAATTTCACAGTATAAAACGTTTTATTGATTTTATAATATTTTTTGCGTGCACCATAGGAAAACAAGTTTCACAGAAAAGAGTAAGTTTGTAGTGGGTCAATACGAAATTATTAGTTTTGTGTTAAAGAAAAAAAATCTATTCTGTGGCAAATCATAAGTAACTGTTATTAAATTGTCTTTATTTTTCTTCTAGGATTATCATTTAAAATGAATCTCACTATTTAATTTAAATAAAAATCTTTCACCTAAATCATACATCAATCCGAACCTTGTACATATCTTAGTACCATATCTTCTTATCACATAAAAATATTATGATTTATCTTAACATGTAACTAAAAGATGTGATAATAGCCTTCAATTTTCCAAAATATCTACATATCAATTCAAACCTTCTATATATCTCAGTATTATATCTTCTTATCACATAAAAAATAATATAATTTATCTAACATGTAACTAAAAGATGTGATAACAATCACCAAATTTTAAAAATATCAAATAAATCATAATTATCAATAGAATTCGTTAATCGAACCACCATCATTATATTCAATACCGATTAACCAGTCTTATAAGATCATTACATGTTTTCATTAAACACCCTTTTAGTCTTTTACGTCCAAACTTGTGGCCATTAACTGAAAGCACACAAATATTTGAAGGGCAATATTGTAAATTCACGCCCTTTGACTTCTCAAGTCGCGTAGTAGTCATCGGAGAAGGGAAGTACTTGTGTTGGGTACAAATAGCTTCTCCGCGTCACATCCCGACGTTTTCGGTTACAGAGACGATAAAAAACCATAACAATGGCGGTGGAGGTCACCTAGATACTCACATTGCACCTTCATCGCATGACCTCCAAATTCATCTCTCCGCTTCTCTGATTCGAAAGCTTTCATCGAAGCATCAATTACGCAGGTATTCGAATTCAAATGTTCAAAATTCTGTTGATTTTAATATCGCATCGCGCTTTACGCTTGTAAATATGATAGAACCTAGTAATCGATCAAGTTCTAGTACGTTCTCATCGCGTTTTTGCATGATCGTCCGAGGTTTAAATTTAGGCGGGAGTTTAAAGTTCAGTTCATCATGATTTTTGTTCTGATTTGCTAGTTTCATAATTAACGCGTCAAAGTTGTAGATTTTAATGTTCAGGAACGAATTTCTGGTTGAAATTTTACTTATAAGGTTTAGTTTGTGTTGAATTGATAGATGCATTATCAACGTGTACGATCAGAGCATATATATAGACCTGAAATTGTTAATGATTCGTGTTTGATGTACGAAAAATTGACTCCTGCTTTTTTGATTCTGTAAAATTAACTATAGATGGATAATATCTATGGTATTAGCGACTCAAAACCTTCTAAACACAGCAGCATGTCACCTATACACAACTTTGGGACGCAGAATCCTTACTACCAGTACCAAGGTTCAATGATCGATCAATATGCATCACCTGATGGCCACACGGCCGCTCTAAAGAATCCAAACTCTCAATTCTTCAGATATCTGCAATCTTCTAGGTCACATTTGGCTTCACCTTCACCAATTGGGGATCATCAGCCTTCAATTGGATACAAGTATCATCACGGAAGTATTACTCAGGCCTCTGAAAACTCATCAAGAATGGAGCCATCACATCGGCCAAGGTCACCTTTACTTTTTAGGAACACTGCAGTGAAGGTGGAGGAAGATGTGTTGGTTATGGATGGTGTTGTTGTGAAGAATTCACCAGTTGATCGGGCTAGATCTTCATCATCTTCTTTGACAGATTCTGGTGGCTCATCTCCATCATTATCCTCTGGTGGTAAGAACTATAAGATGGATCTTTGTATGTCTTACTTGGAGAATTGTGGTTACTGCCGCTATGGAACAAAATGCCAGGTTTCTCTCTCTCTCTCTCTCTCTCTCTGTCTTACTCTCTCTCTGTCCTTGAATTACTAACATGAAAGTAAGATTATGCGAGTCTTGAATTCCAATAGAACCATGTTATTCTAGTTTAAAAACTGTTAAAATATTCTGTGATCTGTTGTGACTTCTCTGTGACCAAAAATATGTTAACTGTTAAGTTGCATAAGCAATCTGAATTTATAATATAACATCACCACTTCATTTGTCACAGTTTGCCCATGGAAATAAGGAGCTGCGGGCATCAAAATTTCCTTACAAGAGCATGTTTGAGGTATAATTAAGGGTAATCTTGAAAAAAAACCCCCTTGATAGGACATATGTGTGAGAAGTCAACCACACACACACACATACACATATGTAACATCAAGAGGGGTTTTTTTAAAACCACCCATAATTAAACTGCAATCTTGACTCTATTCATGCCTGATGTAAAATCTATCAGGCAATAATTAATTATAGGTTTAAATGCTAGAAAAAGCAATGTACTTTCTTGATTTCTTTATTATAGCATCCTACTTTCGTTCCTTCCCATTACAACCATTGTACCTTGAAAAAATAAAAAATGATATTTTCATTTATATAATAAGAATAAAAGCTGAAAGTACAATGCTATAATTGAGTAGATTTTCCAAAGTACATTGATTTGTTTATTATAGCATCCTACTTTCATTCTTCCTATTACAACAATTTACTTTGAAAGAACTAACTTATAGCAATGTCATCTTTTTTTTTTTGAAAAGCTATAGCAATGTCATCTTAATACAAAGCAAATTTCACTGCTATAATAAGAAAAAAAATCGAAAGTACAATGCTATAAAAATATAGATTTTCCAAAGTATACTGCCTTAATAAGAAAGAACCAAAAAAAAAAGAAAAAAGAAATCAAAGTACAATGCTATAATTGGATAAATTTCCAACGTACAAAGCTTTAATAAGAAAAAAAAAGTACATTGATGTGTTCATTATATTATCCTACTTCCATTCTTCCTACTACACATTCCACTTTGAAAAATATAAACAAATTCTAGCAATCTCATCTAACTACAAAAACCAATATTTACTGCTAGAAAAAGAAAAATATAAACAAATTCTTGTATTTAAGTATTTAACCATAATTATTATCATACCACCACCCTAACTTTTTATCTGTTTCACATTTTTAGACCCCTTGCAAAAGCTACAACATCAATGGCTCAAAACCCACTTCAACAACTCAAACCATGTCACCTACCAAAATAGACGAACTCACCACCACCATTTCAAACCTTAAAACCACTGATTGGTCTCCTTTAGATGATGGCATTGACATTCGGTCAGAAACCGGTGAGACCCTTTCAAAAGAAGAAATTGATGCTCGTATATACAAGGTTCTTAACGGTCCCAAAAAGTCAAAGAGACTGCCCGTATTCGTTGACATTTGCCCGGAATAGAGAGGGGTATTCTTACTAGAGGTAAAACATTCCTACAATCGTACTCTTCTATTCTTTTTGTGAATGATTTGGATAAAACAGACTTAGGTTTGAACATTTTGGTAGAATTGTGTGCGGACTAGTAAATTTTGCGTATGTTGGTTGATTGGTATATGCTAATATTAGGAACGTAATTCGTGGAAAAAGTTTTTAAGTACAGCAATTTATTGTGCGATTTAATAAGCATGTTTGTTTTGATAATTTACAAACGCGAAGGCCGAAGTGTTTTCTAATCTAAAAAAATTGTATGATTTTGTGAGATTTTTTATTATTATAGAAAATGATTGTTTAAGTCGAGGCTAATAATATGAGATTGGATGTTGTTGCGTTGGGATAAGCGTTGTCATTGGAATTTTGATTGATTTGTGAGATTTCGAAGGATAATGGAGTGAATGGAGAAGAGAAATTTCATTGAAGTTATGTAGGATTTGTATATTATTGAATTTATCTATGTATGAATTAGGTGGCATTTTAATACTAAACATTTTAATCTATGTATGAATTAGGTGGCATTTATAACTTATCTTGAAAAAGTTTTAGGACCTACGTTATTGTTGATTTTTTTCGTTTTTATCAACTTTACTTGATTAGGGAACCATATAATTTTCTATTTTAGATTCGCCAAATATAATACGCAAAATGACACTGTAGCCCAACAAAGTTTACAACATTGGTTTAAAAGGTCCCTCAACTATTTTTATTGCTTTCTAAGGGAACAAACTAAAGTTTTATGTGTTTAAATAGTCCCTAAAGCGAAATTGAAGGGGTAAACCGGTTACCCCTTTGCCTAGTCACCAATATTATGCCATCTTGATGCTGATGTGGACTTTGATAATGAAAAAAAGTCAAAGTTTTGCTGATGTAGGCATTGCCACGTGTACCATAATCACTAGTACTGATCTCCTGAAAGGTGAGACTCTAGCAGATATGATTTTGCTTCTCCCGTTCTCAATTGCTTCGTCTTTCTTGCTTCAGTCTTCATGCTAACCATTAAAGCTGTAAGGCTCCCGTTTTTTCCCATCAGTAAACACAAAACAAATTCAATCGATCTTCAAATTCAGTCTAACTCAAAACACATACTTAATCTTCTGAAACCTTTTGGATTACTCAATCTTCAATTCAAATTCAATCCAACTCAAAATACATACTTACAGTCGAATCATTGTGCGTTTTGTCTCAATGCCTCGCGTGATGAACATGATGATTCTTAACACAACAACTTCACCTCTTTGCAATTTATGTTCGAACTAGCGAACCGGATTTCAATTTCTAAACTCTGCAATGAAGCTTCAATGTTTCAAACTTTTGAATGGGAGGAGTCCGACTAAGACTATCGTTGCTGGCTTACTTTGTTCTCGCTGCTGACTTCCTTCAATCTCATCGACGCTTGAGAGGTGGGTTACACAACAACTTCACCTCTTTGCGATTCATCATAAAAATTGAAATTCGGATATAGTGGATTGAAATTCGTGTTGGTTGAGTAAAGCTCAAGCGCTGGAATGGGTGAATTGGATATTAGAATTAGGCGAATCTAGGTTTTGACTACTTTTCACATTTTGCTGGCTTGGATGAGTAAAACTGGAGAGGTGGAATGGGCTGATTGGGACGCATCATTAGGGCTAACTTCACGTCTCCTTTATTGTCCAGCTAGCACAATGTAACCGGGTAAATACATGTGGTGACTTAATGGTCAGTTCAATCTAAAGTTTATATCCTTAAAACGCAAGAAAAACAATTGAGGGACCATTTAAAACAGGAGATGAAAGTTGATTGGGCTACAACGTTATTTTGCCAATATAATACACAAAATATTTATGTATACAGTTTACACTGTTTTGGGGAAACGAAGTATAATGGTTGTCTTTAACGCATCAATATACAAATTTTATTACATCAATATGTAATGTTTTAAAACCTGAGTTTTTAGTTGACCGTGTATGGTGATCGGGCCACGGGTCAACCGGTTCAATCGCCGAGTCAACCCGCTTTTTACAATTTTCATATATTTTATATTTTTCAGCATAATTATATATTTATAAAACATAAACAATGTAATTTTACATTTTTAGTACCAAAAAAGATATTTTATCAAGTTTTTATAGAAAATTTTACTAAACTTGATGAAGTAATGGTGGACTAATTTTAAAAGTTTAAGCATTGAACTCTTTAACCTTGGTTTTAAAGCCCAATTTTTTTTTGTTTTAACCGTCAAATCAGCTAGAGGTGCATAAAAACCGGTTTTTTAAAGAACCGGTTTTTGAAAAAACCGGTTTGGGTCCAACCGGTTTCGGTTATAACCGGTTCGGTTCGGTTAACCGAAACAAAAACCGGGATAAAAAACCGGTTTGGTTTGGGAACCGGTTATTAAAAAACCTGCTCCGATTATTTTTCCGGTTTTTAAAAAAACCGGTTGTTGATGTGCGCCTCTACAGCGGTCCAACCGGTTTTTTGAGAAACCGGCCGATTCAATTCGAGTCGAAAATTCGCAAAAAACCAATCATAATTGACCCGCTTTTCACCGAGCCACGGTCCAACCGGTTCGACCGACCGGTTCAACCCGAGTTTTAAAACATTGGTAAAAAGTGGGAATCTACAAGGGAGGTTTTTAGGTTCAAATGTGGTCGTCACGTTCCTAAATTCAGGGATGATTTAGGCATTTAGCCTTTCCTAGGTGATACTAGGGCCTACCGGTGTTGCATACCCTTTTCACATTCAAAGATAAATTCCACACAATCATCCATGGATCACACTTATGTGATTATCGATTGAGTATTTAGCATTTTTGTAAATGGTTGAATTCGTATGAGTAATTCACTAGCTTCGTGTTAAAAAGCTTCAAGAATATCTTTTAAGTTTAAACATTCAAGTTGTTTGTACCATGGTTTCTTGCCTATCATAAAGATGTAAACCCTCCAAATATCAAGTAGCCAAGGTCCACATAATGCATCATTATTGTGTTCAGTTTTGCATTCCGACGCAAAACGGAAGTAAGCAAATATGAATTGTTCAAGAATCACAATAAGGAGAAAGTAAGTTAATAAAAGTTGTATTCACCCATCTTATAGAGTGGTTCTAAATTTGGCACGAGTTGCCATATTTCAAAAAATTAAAAACTGAAAACATATTATTGAAATTAAATGGTTAATCGATCATGTAATTGACGCAAATATAGGATTTTACGGGATAAATAGTTAATATTTGAACATAAAATAACATTGGAAAGTAAAGCAAAATTGGGGGCATTTTGAAATTTGGTGCCAAAATGGCACAATTCATGGGGAAAGTCGCCCATGGCTCGACATCTCTCCATCCGTATGTGGTTAGCCTGTTGATCGGGTATAACTTTCGGGTTTCGGTTTATTCGGATCGGACTTTCGGGAATCTGTTTACTCGGATCGGGTGATTCGGGTAAATCGTATTTAAGAATCTAACTGAAACCCGACCTAAATTGCAAATGGGTATCCGGGTATTAGGTTGTTTGGGTATTGGGTTGGGTCGGGTACCTAAATAGATACCTGAATTGTTAAAGTTGTGTATTTACATTTCCGTTTTTTTATATTCCCCGTATTTTTGATAATTAACAGGGACTACTTACTTTACAACAAAAAATAATAATAAATAAAAAAATACCATCGACATAATTCTATCAGTGGTTTCTTTTGAAAGTCACCTTTTATTATATGACTTAAAATATTCTTTTAACATTCTTACTTTTGACTATGTAACTTAAAATATTCATTTGGAATTAATACGACATTCTTACGTTTTGACTTTTGAGGCAACAGGAAGATCCACCACCCTAACCAAAACAAACTATATGTATTTTTTTTTGTTACCACATGTTTTAAACTTGAAAAACTCAATAATCCACAAAATATAATCAAAATAAAAAGATATCAAGATCCAAAACACATTTAAAAAATATATCAATTCTTCTTGCCAGGGGCGGAACTGATAGGGTGCCTAAAGTGGCACGGGTCCCTACTCAAAATTTCACTAGAACTAGCCCAGTAAAGGTAAGCCCAAATATTATGCAATTAATCCAGCCCAATTGAGGAGAAAATTAGAGATGTAATTGATGTTGGACTCTCTCATTCGTTGATCACGATTTCACGACTCAAAGTCTCAAACACTCTCATTGTCTCCTGTTGTGTTGTTCGGAAATTCAGTCAACAAAATCGAGATCAACTACCTGTACATACTAGGTAAGAATACACAAGTTCCACCTACATATCTCAATTGAATAAGATATTTGGTTTATGAGTACGATAACTTTATTGTTCTATCCCAAATCAATTTGATTTTTTACAAACATTGATTATTAGTTGTTCGATTGAGTTTGTTGGTTGTTTATAAGCCTTCTGCTGGTGCTGGATGTCTCAAGGATAGACGCAGGTGCTGGAAATTTAGTTTGGACCAAAATACCCCCAAGTGGAAACAAGATAAAGCTTAGGCTGTTGCCTCAGTTGCAAGTCATTAGATGCTGATATATTGAAGATCGATTGAGTTTGCTGGCTACTTATATGTCTTCTGTTGTTGTTGGATGTCTCAAGATACAGGTGCTGGAAATTTAGTTTGGACCAAAATACCCTCAAGTGGAAACAAGATAAAGCTTATGTGGTGCTCATTGATCGACGGATGCCATTATTGGGGTGGTTATTCTGATGGATCGTCTTCCATGGTGTATGTTTGATTCCCACAATACTTTGTTGGGTTGTGCTTGTTTAGGCTGGGTGTTGTTATGTAAAGGTAGTTTTTGGTGGGTGTTTTTTGTGCTACGTGCTTTCTATTTAGTCTTTAGGGATCAACACATGTTGGCTTCTCTTTTAATAAATATGTTGCCGTTCCAAATAAAAAACTTAATAATTTTCATTGGTGCCTGTTAGGAAATAGACCTAAATCTATAGCCTATTGTCCAGGAATAATAACGAAAATATAAATGCGGAAATATAAACACAAAGTAACGACACAGAGATTTACGTGGTTCGGTCCAAGGTGACCTACGTCCACGGGCCAGGAGAGAGTATTCTTTATTCCAGAGCTAAATACAGGTGTTACAGAGCGTACCTAGATTGCTAGTAAATCGGCCTCTTCTGGCTACTGACTTCTGACTTTGACGACTCGACAGCACTAAACCCTAATGACCAGCCTTTATATTTATAGGCATTACAAGAAACCCTAGTCGTACCCTAGCTGTTCACGGCCCACGCGACGCGGACACTTAATGGGCCGCGGCGCGCGTGTTTACAATTCATATGGGTTTTAATTCTCAATTCACTATTTAACAATCTCCACCTTGAATTGCGAATTCAACATAGCTCCACCTCGCTCTAGAAACCAAAAAACTTCCTCTCGTCTCCTGCCAGCTTGCCCCGTAGGGACTTACCTCTTGCGAACATCAACCAAGTTCAAGCATAGCTCAAACTTCTCCTTGGGTAATGACTTCGTCAACATATCTGCCGGATTCACCTTGGTATCGATCTTCAAGATTGAGAACTTGTCTTCTTCAACTATGTCACGAATGAAATTTAACCGGATATCAATATGCTTTGTCTTTTCATGATAAACCGGATTCCTTGCTAGACACAAAGCGCTTTCACTATCACAGTTCAAGACAGGCTTCTCCACCTTCAACCCCAGACTCTCCATCAAACCATGTAGTCAGATACACTCCTTTATACCTTCAGTCATTGACATGTATTCCGCTTCAGTTGTAGACAAGGCAACTGTAGATTGTAAAGTTGACTTCCAACTGACTGCACATCCAAACAAAGTGAAAATATAACACGTGAGCGGTCTCCTTTTCACCAAGTCGCCACCATAGTCTGAGTCTGCATATCCCACCAAGTTACAATGAGTATTACCATCATAGACCAGACAAATATCCTTAGTCACCTTCAAGTATCGCAAGATCCACTTGACCGCTTCCCAGTGAGCTTTCCCAGGATTACTCATAAACCTACTAACCACACTAACTGCATGTGCTAAATCAGGTCTAGTACAGACCATAACATACATAAGGCTTCCAACTGCACTTGAGTACGGAACTCTACTCATATAGTCTTTTTCCTCATCCGTAGTTGGTATAGTACTTCTGTTTAATTAAAAATGCGCTGCCAAAGGAGTTCCAACTGGTTTTGACTGATCCATACCGAAAGACTGCAAGACTTTCTCAATATATTTCTGCTGAGAAACATATAACAACCCCGCTTTCCTGTCTTTCTGAATCTCCATCCCCAATATCTTCTTTGCTGCACCCAAATCCTTCATTTCAAACTCACTTGCCAAAAGCTTCTTCAAGTTATTAATTCCAGCCATCTCCTTGGCTGCAATGAGCATATCATCAACATATAGCAACAGATAAACAAAGGACCCATTGGACAACTGCTTCAAGTAGACACAATTATCAAACTGATTCTGTATGTAGCCATGCGAAGACATAAATGAATCAAATCTCTTATACCACTGTCTAGGAGACTGCTTCAAACCATAAAGAGACTTCTTCAACAGACACACATGATCCTTATTAGAACCCGGAAAACCCTCAGGCTGTGACATATATATCGTCTCCTCCAAGTTCCATGAAGAAATGCAGTTTTGACATCGAGCTGCTCAAGCTCCAGATTAAACGCACTCACCATAGCCAAAAGAACCCGAATTGACTAGTGCTTCACGACCGGTGAGAAAACCTCGTGATAGTCGATTCCTTCCTTTTGAGAAAACCCCTTCGCCACTAACCGTGCCTTGAACCTTGCGGGTTCAACCCCTGGAATTCCTTCTTTCTTCTTAAAGACCCATTTGCATCCAACCGGTTTGACTCCTTTCGGTAATGGAGCAAGATCCCATGTTTCATTCTTCTCAAGAGATTGCATCTCTTCATTCATCGCCATCAACCAGCTTGATCCTTCTTTACTTGCCACCGCCTCTTTGTAGGACCGAGGCTCATCAGTACCAATGTTTTCACCAACAGCTAATGCATATGCAACAGAACCAATATCACCATTGGTGACACATGCAGCATATCTAGCTGGTTTCTTCGTGTTCCTTTTCTCTCTTCTCCTTGCTATAGATTCATCTTAATCGTTCTCATCATCGGCCTCAGCATCATCAGACTGATCATTATTGGGCTGTTCATGAGTTTCATCACGTCTATGCTGATCATCACCGACATGCTGTTCTTCATTTATCACCATTCTGTCTGGAATTTGTGTGACAAACTCCACCTTCTGGTTGGCACCCTGATCTTTCCCTACATGACTTGTATCACCTCCTCTTTAGTTCACCATAGCATATTCCTTAAAGGTCACATCTCTGCTATTAATAAATTTTGGAGTTCTCCCTTCTTCTGTACACCACAGACGATAACCTTTCACTCCATGTGCATACCCTAGAAATATGCACTTCATTGCCCTCGCCTCAAGTTTACCATCATTAACATGAGCATAAGCCGGACAACCAAATATACGTAAACCAGAATAATCAGAGGGTTTTCCAGACCATATCTCTTGAGGAGTCTTAAAGTCGATTGCAGTTGATGGTGATCTGTTCACCAGATAGCAAGCAGTATTAACCGCTTCCGCCCAGAATTTCTTCGATAAATCAGCATATAACCGCATGCTCCTAGCACACGCTAATAGTGTTTGGTTCATCCGTTCTGCCACTCCGTTCTGCTGTGGTGTGTGCCGTATAGTGTGGTGCCGTACTATACCTTCCGTCTTGCAGAAGTTGTCAAACGGGGCATTGCAGAACTCCAACCCATTGTCAGTTCTAAGTGTCTTGACAGATTTTCCGGTCCGTTTTTCAATCATCGTCTTCCACTCCTTGAACTTCCCAAACACTTCGTCTTTAGTCTTCAGAAAAAATATCCAAACCTTCCTTGAGTAGTCATCAATGAAAGTCACAAAGTATCGATGACCTTTATGAGACTCGACCGGAGAGGGACCCCACAAATCTGAATGAATGTACTCCAGGATTTCCTTGCTTGTGTGTTTACCCGAACTAAACTTCACCCTGCGTTGCTTGCCTTTGACACAAGCTTCACAAAACTTGAGTTTTCCCGTTAGCTCACCACCAAACAACCCCTGTTTGCTCAGAATTGACATACCCTTCTCACTCATATGTCCTAACCTTCTATGCCACAACTTTGTCTTATCATTACTACTCTCTAATGATTGAGTAATCGCCACTGTTCCCCTAACCAAATTTCCTTCTAAGACAGGAACCCCACTCTTCTGCACTTTTCCTTTCATAACTACTAGAGAGCCCTTGGTGACCTTCACCCAGTCATCTTCACCAGAGTATTTCAACCCATTCTTTGCTAAAGTAGTAAGAGAAATTAAGTTCTTACGAAGATCCGGAACATACCAGCAATCAAGCTTTCTGACCATACCATCGTGCATCATAATCTGTACCGTACCGCTTCCTTTGACCTGAGCAACCCAATCATCACCCAACTTCACCGTTCCTTTCAAGTCTCTAAAAGATTCGAACCAGTCACGATGGAAAGTCATATGATAAGATGCCCCAGTATCCAAGACCCAAGCATCAACAGAACTAGATGTACAAACAGTCAACACATCGCCTATGTCTTCTTCTTCAGAACCATCCTGAACAATAGCCGCACTGCCATTGTTGATATTTTCTCCCTTCCCCTCTTTCAGCAATGGAAAATTTCTCTTGAAGTGACCATTCTCCTTGCAGTTATAACACTTGACTTTTGCAGAAACTTTCGATTTCGAACGTGACTTACTCCGATTTCCACCATCTTTCTTATCCGATGTCCTTCCTCTGCCAACGAACAGACCTGAACCGGATGTCTCCTCATTCCCAGAAACTCTACGTTTGAGTTCCTTGGACAGCAGAGAATCTTTCACATCATTCACAGTAATTGTTGTTCTTCCATACAACATAGTATCAACAAAATTCTCATGTGAATTCGGCAGTGAACATAACAAAATAAGGGCTTGATCCTCATCATCAATCTTTACTTCTACTCCTTGAAGATCTAGAATAATACGATTGAAAGAATCAAGATGGTCTTTTACTTGTGTACCTTCTGCCATCCGGAAAGTGTACAACCGTTGCTTTTGATACAGCCTATTTGTCAAAGAACTGTTCTGATACGTATCACAGAGCTTCTTACAAATACCGGAAGCAGTGGGTTGATCAACAACTTCCCTCAACACCTCATCCGTCAAGCTCAAAAGAATAGCACTATGTGCTTTCCCCTCGATCTCCTTCTTCACAGCATCTGTCGTGTCCTTTGCATATTCTCCTTCCACTGCAACTGCGCATCCTTGTTGAACCAGAAGAGCCTTCATCTTAACCTTCCACAAAGTGAAATCATTCGAGCCATTGAACTTCTCCAAATCGAACTTGTGAGATGACATCTTCAATCAACCGATCCTTGTAGTCTTTGACAAGCAAGTAAATCCGAAACTGCTTGCTGCTCGTCGTCGCCACGGCGCGGACTCCAACAGGGCGCGACGCGGTATTGAATAGATGCGATCTTCAACAGACACGATACTTCAACAAGCGCGACGCGGTTTTTCAACAGACGCGACGCGGCGAGGCCGTAAACCCTAGATCTACTACCGACTTCAATCAACCAGAACTACGACCAGATCTAAAACACGCAGACCTAAAACTGTTAATAACCACAGATCTATAACACTACAGATCTGAAACCGCGGCTCTGATACCACTTGTTAGGAAATAGACCTAAATCTATAGCCTATTGCCCAGGAATAATAACGAGAATATAAATGCGGAAATATAAACATAAAGTAACGACACAGAGATTTACGTGGTTCGGTCTAAGGTGACCTACGTCCACGGGCAGGAGAGAGTATTCTTTATTCCAGAGCTAAGTACAGGTGTTACAGAGCGTACCTAGATTGCTAGTAAATCGGCCTCTTCTGGCTACTGACTTCTGACTTTGACGACTCGACAACACTAAACCCTAATGACCAGCCTTTATATTTATAGGCATTACAAGAAACCCTAGCCGTACCCTAGCTGTTCACGGCCCACGCGACACGGACACTTAATGGGCTGCGGCACGCGTGTTTACAATTCATACGGGTTTTAATTCTCAATTCACTATTTAACAGTGCCATTACTGCTCCAAGTTTCTAGTTCTGCCACTACTTCTTGCACCTCCTCCCTGCCAATGTCACCTTCATGTTCGTATTCAATCCGAGCTCTAATTGGATGTACCAACTTGGCTCAATTATATAGAAAATAAAATAAAATAATGTAAGTAATAAAAACATAAGATATAATATTTACAAACATTAAACTTTTTAACAACAACCAACTATCTTTATCAATTTGTTGTATTGCTTCACAATCATCTTCAAAGTCGACTTTGTCACTTATGCTACCCCGAAGCCAATCTTGGATGCAAGTTAAACTTTCATTAATCTTACGAGTCAAAGAACTCCTAAACAGATCCAAAATCCTCCCACTGGTACAAAAAACCGATTCCGAAGCCATTGTTTACAGGAATGACAAACAAATCTCTTAACCATCAATGATAGATCGGGAATCTTGGACTATTCACTTTCCACCAATCTTAAACATTAAGCATTGACGAATCCTCTTCAACACTTTCTTTCAAGCACTTTTCTAACTCGTCAATTGATTCAACTATGTTTGTTTTCATCTTTTCCCTAAAATGGACGATGGAGTAGTAGACTCGGTAGTACTAGAAATAGAACTTGGAGCATGAATTCCAATATAATCATTATATAATTCATACATAGAATCCATAATATATTTCTTTTTCGCCTCCACCCTATTTTCTCTATAATGGTACTCAAGTAGTATAATTTTTCCGCTTATTTTAAGGTGGCTCTATGTTACCTTTTATCATTTTCCGCTTAGAATTTTGCTAAACTAGTCAAATATGCTTGACACTATTTCCTCTTACTAGGAACTTGACCTCGAGTTTTCAGGGTAAACAACCTCCTCTTTCGGGTCATAGTTATAAATATGAGCTAAGTTGAATGTTTTAGAAATGGATGTGATTTTAGGAAGGTCAACAACATATGCATTGTCATTGATCTTTCATAGTATCTAGTAGGGACCGTGTTTCCGTTGCCTCAGAGTGTCGTATGTTGCCACCAGAAAACATTTTTTTTTCATAGGTACACCATGATATCATCCTTTATTTCGAATATTTTAACTACTATGCTTGTCCATTGTTATCTGATACTTGTATTGACATGTGAAATTTTCATCCTTACATCTTCATGTGGCTTTGCTTGTTATCAACATGTCTTTTGGCTATGGTGTTTTTATTATAGATTACTCTACCAAATTCACCACCATTTGTGGAGGACTCTTGTAGACTACTTCAAATGTTAGAGACCCTTTTTAAGCTTTAAATTGTACTATTCTACGCAAATTCGCTTGGTGTAGAACGGCATCCCACATGGTTGATTTCAGTCCACATAAACAAAGAATCATATTCCCTAAAGCATGAACAATGAGCAAGTATCACCCCATGAAAGAAATATATCAGATAATCATCAAAAATCAATAAAATAAAACTAAAAAAAAAATAAATAAGTATACATACACATAAAGAGTCTTAAACACAAATAACTTTGTTAAAATGTTTTGTTTGATTAAAAAAAATATATCCAAAAATAAACTCGAATTGTAACCTGCATACATGCTAAAAAAAGAAAGGATAAGTCTCTTCAACAAAACCAGAGCATACGTGCCACTCAATCAAGATGACATAATGACAATCGCCACTCTCTCTTTTACTTCCCCCTCAAACCTCTCCTTCACTCCTCGCCACACCTTCCACCACCGTCGCCGTCGTCACAACCTACTCAAACCCACAACCAAAATATCAGCACAGGTTTCGCTATCAACTCCTCCATCGATAACTTCCCAACCAAACCTCAAAAAGACCGGAGTAATCGTCGTCGGCGCCGGTCTAGCGGGCTTAGCCGCCGCTATACGTCTCCACTCCGACAACATTCCCTTCCTCCTCGTCGAAGCCTCTGATGGCGTCGGAGGTCGTGTACGTACTGACAGCGTCGACGGTTTCCTACTCGACCGTGGATTCCAAATCTTCATCACCGGTTACCCGGAAGCCCGAAAAATACTCGACTACGAAGCCTTAGATCTTCAAAAATTCTACTCCGGAGCTAAAGTTTACTACGGCGGTGGCTTCCATACTGTAGCCGATCCATTACGCCACCTGGCGGATGCCATCCAATCTCTAACGAACCCAATCGGAACAATTGTTGACAAATCTCTCATCGCATTGACTAGAATTAGGGTTTTGACTCAATCCGATGATCAGATATTCTCCGCTGAAGAGACCTCCACTATCGATTTGCTCAAACGAATTGGATTTTCCGACTCCATTGTTGATAGATTTTTCCGACCATTTTTCGGTGGAATTTTTTTCGACAGAGACCTCGAAACGACTTCCCGGCTTTTCAATTTCATCTTCAAGTGTTTAGCTCTCGGTGACAACACTCTCCCGGCGAAAGGAATATCCGCAATTCCCGAACAATTAGCTTCAAAATTGCCCTCCAATTCCATTATTCTAAACTCACCAGTAGCTTCCATCGATTCAGAATCAGAATCAGAATCAAGTTACACTGTGAGAATGAATAACGGCGAGATATTGAGGGCTGAACATGGAGTCATCATCGCAGTCGAAGAACCAGAAGCCGTTAAGCTTCTAGCCGGAAAATCAAACGATTTCCCAGTTCAAATCAAGCCACCCCGAAGCACCATCTGCCTGTATTTCTCCGCCGATCGAACCCAAGTTCCGGTCGACGACCCAGTTCTGTTCATCAATGGGTCTGGCAAAGGAATCGTGAACAACATGTTCTTCGCCACTAACGTGGCTCCTTCGTACGGCCCGCCGGGGAAAGTTCTGGTGTCGGTTTCCCTCATCGGATTGTATGAGGATGCTTCCGATGAGGACCTGAAAACGAAGGTGGTGGAGGAGCTTAGTAGTTGGTTCGGGAAGGAAGTGGCATGCTCCTGGACGTATCTTAGGACTTATCGTGTTAAATTCGCACAACCAAACCAGAGCCCGCCGACGGATTTAAGGAAGAACCCTAAGCTCGGGTTAGGGTTGTATGTGTGCGGGGATTACCGGACAAGTGCGACGTTCGATGGAGCTCTGGTATCCGGGAGGAAGGCGGCGGAGGCTTTACTGAAAGATCGATCTTTGGTTCAGGCTTCATAAGGGGTTCTTTGTGCTTGCACAGTTACACTTTGTGAATGAATATACATTTGTAAATTGAGGTTCAACATGACAACATCGATGCTTTTTACGTATTTTCAGTGTAAATTGGTTTTTTTGGGTGTGGTTATAATGTATATTTTAAAACTAAATTTTATATGACCGTAATTTAACTGTTTATTTTGTATCAGTCTTTGGATTACGCGGGATGAGGGTTGACAATTTCAAATCTTTTTTTGTTTGAATATTTGGTTGTTGGTTTTTTTTATCAAGGTACCGGGCATCACGTCGCTGATAAACAAATATTTTGAAGTGTTATGTTCACATCCACCTGATAATGATAGAATTTTTTTTCCAGAAGGGGGTCGAAATTCGGCCTTTTGTAGTGGTATCAATGTTGCGTCTGCGGTCACGCCCAAAGCTATAAGCCGAAGTGCAGTTGTTAACTTTTGATACTTAGAAAATCCCTTTTTGCCTCTAGCATTCCATCTCAACTGAAAAAATTTGTAATTCTAAGACAAATCGTTAGCTAAACGAAGGAAAAGTGATTTACTCAAACAGAACCGTCTTTTGAAAGCGTTATCATGGTACAAGCAATTATCAGCAATGTAATTGCATACTAGACGGTTATGTGCAGTCTTCCGATCTCTATTTATAGATCTTCTAGTCCTTCAGACGACAACTACGTTGTGCCTTGGTTGACGAAAAAATTGAGATTCTACAGTCATAAACGTATCATAAGACATTTCATCGTCTAACGATGAAGAAGAAGAAAACTACTCTATATTGTCGTACATCTTTGTGAGAAATTTGTTTGTGAATGAAATGTTTTTAAATTGTGAATATGTTGAGTTATGATTGATATTTTCTAGGTAAGTGAAATAAATTTCATTAATATTGTAAATTTTTTATCTTCAACTGTCTAATTCCAACGATTAAGAGAGGGAGAGATGATGTTGAGTGGCGTTGCTCCATTCACGACAGTCCACGTAGGCATGGTCCACACCCTGGGAGCGGTATTCCACATTGTGGCTTGGTGCCACATCACCCCAGCACCGATGGCATGGTTCCATACCCATTAGCCTAATGAACAAAATGAAATGACCACAAAAATATCATATTTTTATTAATTTTAATTTCCTAATATTTTTATAAATTTGTATTCGTGTTATCTTTTTCCTTTTGGTTATCTATATATCAAATAAAATACAAACATATAGTTAATTAATTGCTGCAAATTCTTTCATTGTATTAATTTAAAAAAAAAAAACCAAAAAAATCGGATAACCAGCTTTTTGGATCCAGTCTACGACCGACCATACCAATTTGATTATTTTATACAAAAACTAAATTAAACCAAACTGGTTTCGAGAAAACCCATATTGTACCTAAACCTAAAGTCCAACAAGCATAAAATGGATTAAAATCCGGTTTGCTCGCCTCTATTTGCCAAGTCAATATGTTTGGATTTATATACCCTAATGACCTATAATACGTTTGCTTTTACCTAAATCATCATGAAATTTATTTACCAACTATGTTTTACTTATATACCCATATGACTTATAATGAGTTTCCTTTAACTAAATCATCATGAAATTTATTTACCAACCATGTTTTACTTATATACCCTTATAAGTTATAATGCGTTTGCTTTTAACAAAATCATCAGGAAATTTATTTACCTACCATCCCAATTCCCACATCGGCTTAGAATACATTATAATGTTGGTTATATTGGCCCACAGTTATCGTCACTTACATGAAGGTTAATGGACGACGTGATTGGGCTCGACTACCATTTAACATGGTTGAAGGTCCAGGAAAGTCCCCGGGCCTATTAGCGTAGAGATACGAACTCGTAAACCGAGATTAGCTTCCATTACCGATGATCTGCAGGCTGAGACACATGTTGAGCCATTTGATCTCTTTGTGGAAGCGAATTTGGCCGATTATATCAGTTACTAGTTTATTAACCCGTGTACTACACGGGCCATTTGATCTCTTTGTGGAAGCGAATTTGGCCGATTATATCAGTTACTAGTTTATTAACCCGTGTACTACACGGGTTGACATTGTTATAATCAGTAAAGAACCAAGAACGTTGTTATCATTGGTGAGGAAATTTCAAAATATAACACTATAGTTTATAGACGATGACAATTTCCAACATTGGTGGATGGTGGTCGCAGCATATCAACGATAAACGAGGAAGGGTTGGGGGTGCAAATCAGCGGCCGAGAAATTCTAAAAATAATGCTTTATTGATTCTCTTTTTCATAGGAGGGGTGTTGTTAGGTGATAATGATGACAATCATGAAGATGATAATAATAAAATATTTGTGAAATTGTTATTTGGCATTGTCTTATTCGGAATAAAGTAATGCGGAGAACCTAACTTGGGATAAAGTCCTGACATTAAGGATTTTTATTGAAAAAAGAGTTTCATTTTTAAAATGAATCGAACAAAAAACACATGTTCATCAATTTACAACTACACCATTGTTTACTTTTTATGAACGGCAAATTATTTATGTATTAAAAATAAACCATCGGGGAGCTGGCTCAAAAAACATTTACAACAACAAAAAATAGAGATTTGGCCTAAAACGAAAGAATGTGTGAGAACATATTGCAAATAAGTCACAACACCATATGTATAAACTCCTATAGTCTAAATACCAGCAACCCAATGAATCAGTACCACCCAATGAAGCTTAAACTTGAAACAATCGTGTTGATAACATCATTGCAACTTAAAAGACCCAAGGCCAAAATACCTTCTATTTCATCACCCAAAACTTGCTTGGATCTCTAGGGGCAAAAGCGTCCAACTGATCCAAACATTGAAAGAATGATCTATAACAATCCAAAACTATAGAGAATTGCATATCAAAGAACCAAAAAACCCAGAAAGTTCTCAAGGTAATAATCTCTTAATCGCCAGGGACGATATCATCCAATGCACCATAAACAATCCAAAGGACCTTCTGTTGGATTAGGTGTCTAAGCCATGACTAATAATTAGTATTTACCTAATTAATAGTAGCATAGTCCATTTGGGTTGCCCTCATAGTAGGAGGTTTGGTAGAAAGTTCATTAGAGAGAGATTGATTTATTATGTGATTAATAAATCAATAGAAGTTAAATATATGGTTTATTAATATATTAAAGTGATAATATATTAATTAGAAACTATATTAATTAATTAGAAATTAATCTGGAATTAATTGGAATTAATTTGGTGATTAAATTAATTAATTAAAGGTGCAGGGACTGAAACTGTAATTATTCGATAGTTGAGTAAGTGACAGTTTGAGTGAGTGAGGTGGTCAGCGAAATATATATATATATATATATATATATATATATATATATATATATATATATATATATATATATATATATATATATATATATATATATATATATATATATATATATATATATATATATATATATATATATATATATATATATATATATATATAGTTTGAATTAATAAGATAAAGGTTTATCTTAATTTGAATTCAAAAAGGCTTATCTCTTAAGGTTTATCTGGTCATCTGCTGAAGGCTATAAATAGGGAGCCTCAGACCCTCATAACCTGCAATTTTAATACCTTTACTCTCTCTAGAATTTGACCAACTCCTGCTCCCTGGGTGTGACTACATTTGAGGCAAGATCCATTTGTTGCTTCGCTTCCAAGAAACACTAAAAGGTTAGTTTTTCTAATTTTCTTCTTTTAGTTTATTTTCTGGCCTTTAGGATTTTGTTATATGTTTAATTAGAAGAAAACATAGATCCTCCTAGGTTGCATGTGAACTTAGGATTTAGTTCATTGATTTGCATAAAACTCTTCATTGGTATCAGAGCTTTTTTGGTTGTTTTCTTGTTAAACTGTTATAACTGTTTTCATAAAAATTAGGGTTTAAAGCTTATAAACCCTAATGTGGCCTAAATCGATCAAGGGTTAGGGTTTTGAAAACCCTAGTCCCTCCCCTCTCCTTTTGGCGATTTTGGCAATAGGTTTTAGAAGGTATTCTATTTTTGGTAACTTTAATTATTTAAATGGATAAACCTTAAATCCATTATTTGTTAAAATCGAAAATTAGAGGGTTTAAGAAAGGTTTAAATTAATTTGTGATACCTATCTAAATTTAATTAATTTAATTAATTGTTTAATTAAAAGATAATTAAGGATTTAATTTAATTTAAATTTAATAGGATTAAATTTCGAAAAATTAAAGGATAAATCTAGGAATATTTTAAAAGTCTAAAATATCAAAATTTAATTAATTGTTTAATTAAAAGACAATTTAAAGGTTTAATTTAAGTTTAAATTTAATAGTTTAAATTCCAATAAATTAAAAGATAAACCTAAAACATTTTAAAAGGTTTAAAAGTCATCTTATATATATTATAATTAAAAGTTAATATTATATTATTATATGTATAAGATTAAATGGTTAGTCAAATCAATAGTAGGACTCATTCACGAAGCTGGTCTATAAAGAGGGTATAAGGAGACTGCCTATAAAATGGCGGTCTAATGGGTGTCCACTCTCACCCACCGCTCTCCTGACCAGTGGAGGGTCGTTAGCCGAACGGGTTTGATAGGACCGCCTAATCTCATTAAAAATATAATGATATTATTCAAAGTACTAGAACAACTTAATAAAACCTCAATCTAGTTACTTTAGGAAAAATGTGAATTGGTGCTAATCCATGAAATTGCACATTGCACTTTATGAAACATTGGTGGAGCGTGTGTGGTTTACCGGCACACCAATAGGGGTTCATAAAGAGCTGCAATGGGTTTCTCGGGTGTTATCATTGTTGATGGAGCGTGTGTGGTTTACCGGCACATCAATTAGAGATGGTAACTGACCCCGAGAGTACCAAGCTAATTTGCATGGTTATTCACACCCGGTTTGTGATCCTCGGTATCCTAGTCACAAACAGTGGGGCACATCCGAGATTAAAACATGCTATTGAACAGTTCAATAAATCTCAAAAGAAACTAGGAATTCCATTATAATATGATTATTTTTCCACGGTGGAATTTGCTGAATCGTCATTCGCCTACCTTTATAAAGTTTACAATTAGACTACGACATCCCTCTTCTATATTGTAAATTGTTATAGTTGGGTCCTAGCCTTATATTTATTATTGGGTTATTATAAGGATTACTATATATATCTAATTAAAACTATCTTCTTTTATAGATGTCTTCTGCTGATCAATCCTCCCCCACTCTAACTCCAGCAATGTCACATCTATCCTATCATTGTGTTCCAAAGTTATATTGGACGACACTAACTACAATGATTGGATCCACAACATTAAGATGGCTCTAAGGTTTGAACATAAAGAGTATGTTCTGGAAACCAAGCTTATTGACATTGACCCTGATACTGCTACTCCCGAGGAACTCGCCTCGTACACAAAACACTCTGATGATGCAACCAAGATTACTTGCATCATGATTGATACAATGAACCCAGAATTGCAAAGAATATATGAAGACTACTGGCCCTATGAGATGCACAAAGAGCTCGCAGAAAAGTTCCGCAAGCAGGAGCGCATCGAGAGGCGCGAGGTGGTCAAATCCTTCACCAACGGGGAAGCCAAGGGATGGAGAGTCCATCTGCAACCATGTGCAAAGGATGCAGGGATATGTGAAAAGGCTTAGGAAGCTTGAGATGCCAGTCCATGAGGATTTAGCTGTAGACATAGTGCTAAATTCCTTACCAAGTTCATATGACCAGTTAATGCTGGCGTATCATTAGAACAACTCTCAGGCCACTCTGGCCGAGTTGCATCGCATGCTCGGTAATGTTGAAGACGGGATGAAGGGTAAAAGTGTACCCTCAGTTAGCCAGTCCGTCTTGGCAATTGGTGGTGGAAAGGGGAAGAAGAGAAAGGGCCCTCCAAATCAGAATTGGAGGGAAAAGGTCCATGTTGGATCATCCAGCAGTGGCTCGAGATCCAAGTCTAATGGCATTCCTCACAATGCCAACCCCAAGGAAGCTGACTGCTTCTTTTGCAAGGAAAAGGGTCATTGGAAGAGAAGCTGCCCGAGATACTTGCAAGACTTGAAAGATGGCAAAGTGAAGCCGTCTACAGCAGGTATATGCACTATCTCTAAAAACTCACCATCTTCCAGTTCTTGGGTCCTTGATACAGGATGTGGTTTTTACATTTGTTCTAATTTGCAGGGCCTAAAGGAAAGCAGGGAGGTGGAGCACGGTAGATTGAACCTGATCATGGGGAATAGGAGATCGTCGCCTGTTACCAATATCAGAATCTATAGTTTAGTGCTTAGTAGTGGTGTTTCTTTAGAACTTATAAATTGTTGCTATTCGCCAGAAATGGCAAGAAACATTATTTCCTTTCATGCATTGTTTAGACAAGGTTTTCGGTTTTCTTTTGATAATATTAATGGTTCAATTTTTTTTCTTTCAAAATGGTACTTCTATTTTTACTGCTTTACCTTGTGATGGTGTGTATGAAACGGTACAATATGTTGACAATTTAGGACATAGTGTAAAGTATATTGATTCTTCTAGTGGTGTAGAAAAGGCGTGCTTGTGGCACTGTCGTCTTGGGCACATTAACAAGAAACGCATCGCCCAACTTCAAAAGGATGGAGTGTTGGAATCATTCGACCTCAAATCGGATGATGTATGCGAATCTTGTCTTTTGGGCAAGATGACTAAATCACCTTTCAAATGGTCTTTTGAAAGAGGTGAAGGTCTGTTGGACATCATACACACAGATGTGTGTGTGGTCCCTTCAGATCAACCACAAAGGATGGCACACGGTTCTACGTGACCTTTACTGACGATTTTAGTAGATACGGGTATATCTACTTAATCAAACACAAGTCAGACATCTTTGAAAAGTTCAAAGAATTCAAAAACGAAGTTGAGAATCAATTGGGCAGGAAGATAAAGATGCTCAGATCCGACAGAGGCGGTAAGTATCTTAGTATCGAGTTCCTAGACTATCTGAAGGAATGTGGAATAGTTTCATAGTTATCACCTCCTCGGACACCACAGTTGAACGGTGTTGCCGAGAGGCGTAACCGAACCCTGTTAGACATGGTTCGTTCCATGATGAGTCGACCTTCACTTCCCATCCACTTCTGGGGGTATGCCTTAGAGACTGCCGCAATATCCTCAATCTTGTCCCAACTAAGAAGGTTGCTAAAACACCTCATGAGACGTGGACGGGGAAAGTTCCCTCGTTAGCACATATCAAAGTCTGGGGTTGTGAGGCTTTCGTTAGACGAGAAACTCACGACAAACTCGCAGAGAGAAGCGAGAGGTGTATCTTCATTGGATACCCCAAACAGTCTTTTGGATACTTGTTCTACAGACCAAGCGAGGACGTGGTCTTTGTAGCTAGACGAGGAGTCTTTCGAGAGAGAGAACTTATATTCAAAGAGGACAGTGCGAGTACCATTGATCTTGAAGAAATTCAAGAGACTCCAGATAATGCAACCATAGGAGAAACTAGCAACCAACAAGAGGAAGAAGTTCCTGTTGGTCCGACTGATATATCCTTACCTCTTAGGCGCTCCAGTAGAGTTAGCATGCCACCCGAGTTTTATGGATTCCATATAACTACGGATGGAGATACATTTGTCAGTGATAGGACACTGATAAATTTGGATGAACCAGCTAACTACTGGCAAGCGATGGTGGGCCCTGAGTCTACAAAATGGAAAGAGGCGATGGACAGCGAGATCAAGTCCATGTATGATAATCAAGTTTGGAACTTGGATGACAATGTACCGGGTCGAAAGACAGTCGGGTGCAAGTGGATCTTCAAGAAGAAGACCGACATGGATGGAAAGGTACACACTTTCAAGGCAAGACTGGTTGCGAAGGGCTTTACTCAAACCCCAGGGGTTGACTATGACGAGACCTTCTCACCAGTGGCCAAGATAAAGTCTATTAGGATTATGCTGGCCATAGCTGCATTTCATGACTATAAAATTTGACAGATGGACGTCAAAACCGCTTTCCTTAATGGATATTTGTAGGCCTCTCGATGAATTTGGAGTTGACTGAAAGGGTTGGCCAACCAGGACTAAATTGATATGCTCAATTAGTAGTCTTAAAGTCATATGCAATTCAGAAATCGGGAAACAGAGAATCAGACCAGGATTGATTTTAATCTATGTCTTGAGTATGAAAAGTATATTGTTGGACGGAGGATCATCTGATCACTTATCTATGGACAGAACTGACTAGGTCAGAGTTCGGCAGCGGTTTCTAGGAAGCTACAGTTGCTAATTAATTAGAGGTTAAATTGGTAATTATAGTCATAGACTTATCCAAGTGGGAGACTGTTGGATTAGGTGTCTAAGCCATGACTAATAATTAGTATTTACCTAATTAATAGTAGCATAGTCCATTTGGGTTGCCCTCATAGTAGGAGGTTTGGTTGGAAGTTCATTAGAGAGAGAGATTGATTTATTATGTGATTTATAAATCAATAGAAATTAAATATATGGTTTATTAATATATTAAAGTGATCATATATTAATTAGAAACTATATTAATTAATTAGAAATTAATCTGGAATTATTTGGAATTAATTTCGTGATTAAATTAATTAATTAAAGGTGCAGGGACTGAAACTGTAATTATTCGATAGTTGAGTGAGTGACAATTATGGTAATATATAATTGGCGAAATATATATATATATATATATATATATATATATATATATATATATATATATATATATATATATATATATATATATATATATATATATATATATATATATATATATATATATATATATATATAATTTCGACTTTATATATATAAGGATAAACAGGTTTGAATTGTAAGATAAAGACTTATATTATTTGAATTCAAAAAGGCTTATCTTTAAAGGTTTATCTGATCATCTGTTGGAGACTATAAATAGAGTACCCCAGAGACCAGAAACCTGCGCCAATTATAACCCTAATCTCTCTGGAATTCGTGACCTGCTCCTGCTCCCTGGGTGTGACTTCATTTGAGGCAAGTTCTGTAAGACCCATTTTCATTTTAATATGCTTACTAAGGTAAGTAGAGTTATTACCTTTGAGTTATGAGTTGTTTGATTAGTGAGAAGAGGTTAAAACCTTTCTTATGCACTAATCTTGGTGTGATTAAGATTAGTTAAGTTGATGTATGAGTTTGGGTGATTAGAAACCCATTTGGAAGAAGTTTGAGCCTTAAAAATTGCTAAAATAGAGTACACGGGTCGTGTAAAGGATTGTTAGGGCTGTTTTGGGCTTTTAGTAGCTGACACGGGCCGTGTTCTACTAACACGGGCCGTGTTTCCTGCAAATCAACTTCAGAAAGCATTTAGTAGGATAAACACGAGCCGTGTTCTATGAACCCGGACCGTGTTGTGTCAACAGAGGATTTTTATTGTGGAAAAACCCGGGCCGGGTTTATCCAACCCGGGCCGTGTTACGCGTGCAGAACCCTTTAAATGTGCAGCAAACCCATTTCGAGGAAAAACATTTCATTTTCGATTTTGAGAGCTTCAAATGGTGATTTTGAGTGAAATGAAGCCTAGAGGTTCATGGGGAAACATATTGAAGCATGAATCTAACCCCGTAAACGTGTTCTTGCTTCCTAATTCGTTCAGGTGAGTATCTCTCGGTTTTGGGGGTTTTAAACCCTAGTTTTTAATTTCATGATTTTGCTGTATATTGTTATATATGTTGCTAGTAGATTGTTAGTAGATACCTTTAGAGTAATTGGTGTGATTATTGTTGAGTTTCTACGGTTGAATGAGTAGAACCGTGGATTTGGGGGTTTCGGTAAATATAGAGTTGATATTTACCGTTTATACTCTTTTTTTCCTCTTTTGATTGATACATCTTTGAGATAGATGTTATTGAGATGATTGTGGATGTTGGAGAATGGAATTAGCCTATGGTAATATAACCAAGTCTAGCGAACAGGAGCCCGGTACGTGTAAATTGAGGGTTTCACATACTAAATCGATATCAGGTGAGTACTTCCGGATAATTGAGTAAGAGTTATACCTTGTTGTATATATATATGTTATACATATATGTGTGTGTTGTGTTGATATTGATGTGGCTTAGAGTTATAGTAGTTCTGTTATTTGTGGATAACAAGAGACGAGTTACAACTTAAATTTGAGTATAAGAGTAGAGTATATGCTAGAGGGAGTGAGTTAAAGAGTCTTTGAGTTTGACTACTACAATCACGAGGATTGTTATAATTGAGTATAACTGATTGTGAAATGAGTATAACTGATTGTGAAATGAGTATATACGAGTGTGTTTGCTTGAGTTTATGAGTAGTGTCAATCGTGATACTTATAATTGAGTTGATGATACTAACAGTTAGCTGGTGTTTGTTAAGCTAATATGTTTACAGGTTTCTGAATTAAGAGAAGATGGATCTTGCTAATGAGAATAGCAAGAGAGGAAGATGAGGATGGTTATTGAGAAAGATTGTGAAAGTTAATTGAGATTACTCACTAAGCTTTATAAGCTTACACTTGAGTGTTATGTTGTTTTGCAGGTATCTGTAGCTGTGATAGGGGAAGGCATGTGATAAAGAGAGACGGACAAGCTTAGAGTCTGTCCTTTATTTGTGTTAGGTTTATTTGTAATTCATGGTCAAATTTGTAAGGACCTTTTGTGTAATTAATGTTTGATAACATCTTGTTTTCCTGGGTTGAGTGCAAGTATACCCATTTTAATGTATAATTGTAGGATAAAATTTTGGGTGTACTTTTCATGAGAAACCGGGTGTTACAAGTTGGTATCAGAGCAGGGTTTAAGTGAACTAGGTCTTTGAGTATAGAGTTCTAGACTTGAACCAAGGAGGAGAGAGCCCCTATCACATGCTTGGAAAAGATACTGCTGCAGATGTTAGAGTATGAGTTGAGTATAACTCTTATGTTATATTTATTATTTGTTATATGCTGTGTGTGAATACAAGTATTAAGTCAGATGAAGAATGAGTTAAGAAATTGGTCACATTCGGTTGGACCTACAGAGGATGATGAGGCAAGATTTTGGTTGATATGAGATGTCAGCTAACGAGGAGACAAGAATTTCAATTGATAATGAGATGTCAACTGAATATGAGATGAGATACTAATTGAGGTGAGATTCCAGCTGATGGCGAGATTCTACCTGATGGAGAGATTCCAGCTGATGATGAAACGAGTTTCTGGTTGATGGTGAAATTCCAGTTGAAGATGAAATGAGATCCCGGTTGAGGCGAAATTCCAACCAATGATGAGGAAGAGTGTGAGTATAAGCTGAGCATGAGCTATGAGTTGAGATATGTGAGTGTAGTCGAGTACACTCGAGAGTTGAGATCCGAAGTATGCAGGTTTCAGCTAATGAGAAAATAAGATTATGTTGCTATGAGGTATGTAAGTAATTTACTTAAAATGTTAAATGTAACGAGTATATGTGTTTAAATTGTTGATAATACATGTGTTAGAGAACTGTTATTATAAGGTGTAGTAACCGATATCGAGATGAGAATCTCGTGTCCACTTGAGGTAAGATTTACATATCACATAACGAGTGTTTTGTGATTATATATAATTGAGAATATATGTGGTTGATTAACGAGTATTTAACAACCATGGAGAAGTGTGTATAATGAGAATATACACGGTGAAAAATATATAAATCTTTTGATATTGTATATATATATATATATATGTATATATATATTGCTAGTTGTTTCATAGATATGACGAGATTTCTGTATACGAGTACTTTGTGGTTGAGACCACATATTTTGTGGGACCACATAACTAGTACTTATGATTGATCACAATGAATGGCTGAGATAGCCAAAAGAGTAGAGTTGAGAAAGACGATGAGTGTGTAGTTGATTGCACACCATAGCTGATTATGAGTTGACATGTTTAGTGTTGAATTTTATGATTTGGAGTTGTCACATAATGAGATATTTGTGACAGAGATGTCAGAGGACATTTGAGTAACCACATAAAGAGTACTTTGTGGTATAATTGAGAGGACCTAGAGTGATTCATATAGACCTTATTGGCCTAGAGATTGAGTTAATTACCGAGTAAAGTGGTTGAGACCACATATTCTGTGGGGCCACATAATGAGTAAATGTGATCGAGACCACATATTCGGTGGGGTCACATATTGAGTAAATGTGATCGAGACCACATATTCGGTGGCGTCACATATTGAGTAAGTGTGATTGAGACCACATATTTGGTGGGGTCACATAATGAGTAAAGGTGGTTGAGACCACATATGCTGTGGGACCACATATCGAGTAAAGTGGTTGAGACCACATATTTTGTGGGGCCACATAATGAGTAAATGTGGTTGAGACCACATATGCTATGGGACCATATATCGAGTAAAGTGGTTGAGACCACATATTTTGTGGGGACACATAATGAGTAATTGTAATTGAGACCACATGTTATGTGGGGTTACATATTGAGTAATTGAGATTGAGACCACATATTTCTATGGAACCACATAACGAGTACTTTGTGGTTTGAGTAGTGAGGACCTTGGTGACTCAAACCGAAGAAGGAGTGATGGTGAGTCTTTATGGCTCGATACCGAGAGGGAGATCTGCTAGAGTCAAAGAGGAGATGAATTGAAATCAGAAAATAGTACGAGGTACCATGATTTGATCAAAGGACGGTATGAGATACCGTAACACAGTGTTGATTGGTGAAACCAGAGGATGGTACGGGGTACCATGAGCTGAGGCATGATGGTGTCGAGTGTTGTGCTTGCATGTAGACATGCATGTACTTTATGATGATGTGGAATAATGAGACATGTACTATCCTTACATGTGGATAGATATGAACACAGCGGTAAGCTTACATAGCTTGAAACCTTGTGGGTTGAGAAGAGGACAAATTAGAGGCTAAGTAGCAGTATAGAGGTACTGTGAGATAATACAGTGAGTAATACTGTTAAGAAGTGTTGCTGTGAGTAAGTACGTTTGTCACGTACTTGTGTTAAAATGTGTGAGATTTCTTGTGTGTTGAACGAGATAGAGTTTTATAAATACGTCATGAAAAGATGTGAGTTAAAAGGAGGAGAAAAGTAATTGTGTTTGTGATTGATATGATTCGTTCCTTAGCAATCAAACCAATTACTGCCAATGAAATAAACGTATGAGTGTCGAGATGACAAAACTATTTATTCGTATGAGACGATGGATAGTAGATTTTGCTATAATAATCTTGAATTATTTTATTGAGATTAATGAGTTAGTCGAGTGATGAGATATGATTTCACCGTAGAGATTGCGGTGTTAAATGTTATTATTTTATTTATAAGTTGTGTGTGTAGAGATTTCGATGAGTCGTATGTATGACCTATTTTGTGTCAATCGGATGAATTGAATATTGAGATGATAATGACGGAGAATTTATTTAATAATAAATTATCGAATTTAATAGAGCTAATAATTTAGTGAGAATGTGATGTGGATTATCCACATAAGAGAGGATATAATAAGTGAGTACATCGAGAGAAACAACATGAGGTATGTTGTTGAACTGAGATAAAGAGGAGCCATTTGGTTGAGGATTATGAGTTATGTATTGAGTAAAAACCTAATATGTGTGCTGAGGTGGGAACGGAGATAAATAAGCTTTTGGAAAAGTTGTAATCGGTTGTAGAGATAAGACAACTGAGACGGGATATGTGTGACCAAAGTGTTAAGAGTTAAATAACAAATTCAGAGGAGGCGTGAGTGAAACTCGAGATAGTTTCTAATATTTTGTTATTTATGGATTTTTTTATTTTATCCTAGTATTTGTGAGCTGTGTTAGTAGGAGAAATCGTAACTGGTATGTTGGGATTGCGGGAACGAATTGAGAGAGTATGAGTTGTAAACGGTAAGACCGTTTTTCTTATTGAGTTAGAATAAATCATTTCAATGAGATTTGAAATGGAAGTTGAATCCTAAATAGTTAATTGAAATTAATGTTACAAATGGAATGGATGGTCTGCTGAGAATGTGGCTCGATGTGAGCCATAAATATGAGTGTATATAAATGAGAATAGTGATTGGAGTATCACTTGAGGAGTAAGGTGAGACACCTGGTTGTCAACAAAGCTAAAACGAAAGGTGTGTTCTAAAAAGAGTAAGTAATTGCCTACGTGGCAATGATGATAATCAATATGACTATAGAGATCATCTTATGAGGATGATATATTATGAGTAAATGAGGTGTGACAGTGTGTATATGTCATGTGAGATGACGAGATGATAATGTCATTGTTGTATGCGATGTGTGTTTGCAGTGGTGAGGTGGTTATAGAGGCCACACCTATTCTAAGAGATTCCGAGGACGGAATCTTTTGAAGGAGGAGAGAACTTGTAAGACCCATTTTCATTTTAAGATGCTTACTAAGGTAAGTAGAGTTATTACCTTTGAGTTATGAGTTGTTTGATTAGTGAGAAGAGCTTAAAACCTTTCTTATGCACTAATCTTGGTGTGATTAAGATTAGTTAAGTTGATGTATGAGTTTGGGTGATTAGAAACCCATTTGGAAGAAGTTTGAGCCTTAAAAATTGCTAAAATAGAGTACACGGGTCGTGTCCAAGTCACACGGGTCGTGTAAAGGATTGTTAGGGCTGTTTTGGGCTTTTCGTAGCTGACACGGGCCGTGTTTCCTGCAGATCAACTTCAGAAAGCATTTAGTAGGATAAACACGGGCCGTGTTCTATGAACCCGGACCGTGTTGTGTCAATAGAGGATTTTTATTGTGGAAAAACCAGGGCCGGGTTTATCCAACCCGGGCCGTGTTACACGTGCAGAACCCTTTAAATGTGCAGCAAACCCATTTCGAGGAAAACATTTCATTTTCGATTTTGAGAGCTTCAAATGGAGATTTTGAGTGAAATGAAGCCTAGAGGTTCATGGGGAAACATATTGAAGCATGAATCTAACCCCGTAAACGTGTTCTTGCTTCCTAATTCGTTCAGGTGAGTATCTCTCGGTTTTGGGGGTTTTAAACCCTAGTTTTTAATTTCATGATTTTGCTGTATATTGTTATATATGTTGCTAGTAGATTGTTAGTAGATACCTTTAGAGTAATTGGTGTGATTATTGTTGAGTTTCTACGGTTGAATGAGTAGAACCGTGGATTTGGGGGTTTCGGTAAATATAGAGTTGATATTTACCGTTTATACTCTTTTTTTCCTCTTTTGATTGATACATCTTTGAGATAGATGTTATTGAGATGATTGTGGATGTTGGAGAATGGAATTAGCCTATGGTAATATAACCAAGTCTAGCGAACAGGAGCCCGGTACGTGTAAATTGAGGGTTTCACATACTAAATCGATATCAGGTGAGTACTTCCGGATAATTGAGTAAGAGTTATACCTTGTTTTATATATATATATATATATATATATATATATATATATATATATATATATATATATATATATATATATATATATATATATATGTTATACATATATGTGTGTGTTGTGTTGATATTGATGTGGCTTAGAGTTATAGTAGTTATGTTATTTGTGGATAACAAGAGACGAGTTACAAGTTAAATTTGAGTATAAGAGTAGAGTATATGCTAGAGGGAGTGAGTTAAAGAGTCTTTGAGTTTGACTACTACAATCATGAGGATTGTTATAATTGAGTATAACTGATTGTGAAATGAGTATAACTGATTGTGAAATGAGTATATACGAGTGTGTTTGCTTGAGTTTATGAGTAGTGTCAATCGTGATACTTATAATTGAGTTGATGATACTAACAATTAGCTGGTGTTTGTTAAGCTAATATGTTTACAGGTTTCTGAATTAAGAGAAGATGGATCTTGCTAATGAGAATAACAAGAGAGGAAGATGAGGATGGTTATTGAGAAAGATTGTGAAAGTTAATTGAGATTACTCACTAAGCTTTATAAGCTTACACTTGAGTGTTATGTTGTTTTGCAGGTATCTGTAGCTGTGATAGGGGAAGGCATGTGATAAAGAGAGATGGACAAGCTTAGAGCCTGTCCTTTAGTTGTGTTAGGTTTATTTGTAATTCCTGGTCAAATTTGTAAGGACCTTTTGTGTAATTAATGTTTGATAACATCTTTTTTTCCTGGGTTGAGTGCAAGTATACCCATTTTTAATGTATAATTGTAGGATAAAATTTTGGGTGTACTTTTCATGAGAAACCGGGTGTTACAAGATCCATTTGTTGCTTTGCTTCCAAGAAACACTAAAAGGTTAGTTTTTATGTTTTTATTCTTTTAGTTTATTTCTTCTGGCCTTTAGGATTTTGTTATATGTTTAATTAGAAGAAAACATAGATCCTCATAGGTTGCATGTGAACTTATGGATTTAGTTCATAGATTTGCAGAAAACCCTTCAAAAACCATGCACTCCTGATTGCGAAAAGATAATTGCCAAACTTCGCGAACACAACGATAATTTAGTTAGAGAGATATTTGAACTTGAAAATCTTGTCTATAAACATAAAAAGAAATTAAAACCTTTACAAGAAAAATTGGACGCAAAAATAAGCGATTTTAAAAAATTACAGGACGAATACAGCATAAAGAGTTGTCATCTCAAGTTTGGTAAGGAGGATATCGTCAACTTGACTGCCGATCGTGACTCTTTGAATTCTAAACTTCAAGAAAAGGATTTCATTTTCAAAAAATTTGAAGGGTCATGCGAGATAGTTGAGTCGATGATTGAAACTCAGCTTAAATGAGATGAAAACAAGGGTCTTGGGTACAAAAATGTTCCACCTCCATTTAATTATAATTGTACGCCACCCCTTGATTTAAAAGATATATTTGTAGCTGAACAACCCAGCCAGGCTGAGAAGGTTTAGGAGAATAATGCTAATGTTTTTGTTCAGTGTGCAGATGAAACTGAGAAAGATGATGACAAGTACAGTCCTGAAAAGAAGTCTTCAAACACTTCATCTATAGTTACTTCTGATGACCATGTGGACCAAGGCACTGAAGCTGATGGCTGTTCAAAGAAAAGTGATGGTGATGCTACAAGCTCTACTGACCGTTCAAAAACTTGTGGTGTTGCTTTGAATTCTAAGAATCAAAATGCTAAAAAATTTAAACCACAAAAGTTGGTAAAAGAGGGTGACATAAACTATGGACCAAGACCTAGTCCCAATAACATGTGGTTGTGCTTGTACTTGTGGAAACTCCTTGAAAAACTCAAAAGGACAAGGACCAAGTCACAATATCATTTATCTGAAAAGACAAACGTGTTTCAATTGTGGGATTGCAGGTCACATCGCTTGAAATTGTCCATATAGTCCATACGTTCCCTACTACGCACGGAACTGGCAGAATGTGCCAAAGGGAAGGTTTTCCAAAAGAAAGCCCTCAAGATCACGTTCAAGAGATGGTGATTGGAACGCAGCAAAGGCTAAGAAGCAGGTCCCCAAGGACAAAAGGACCGACTCGAGAGATGACTCTATCAAATCGAAATCGGTAAGGTCGAGTTCATCTCAAGGGTCGTCCTCGAGTTCACACTGGCAACAGAAGCACAAGTCAAAGGGGGTCCTGTTTCGAGATCAATTGTTGATACACCCATCCGGTTAAACAACAAGCGACAAAAACCAAACTTACCGATGAGTTCCTAAAGGCCTTATTTCTAAATCATCTAATTGTCCTACTAATTCTTCATTATTATCTAATAAGAAGGATATGTCATGGGAAAGAGTAGAGAGCGTGGATGATAACGATAAACCCAGTTTCAAAATGGACTGGGTTCCCAAGACCAATTGATACCGCATCCTGCGCAGGAGCAACTATGGAGGAATATCAGCAGACCCAGGTTTGTTGATAGTAGCTGTTCCAGGCACATGACTGGAGACATCTCTCAACCGCACAACATTCAAATCTTTGATGGAGAGTATGTGTCCGTTGCGGGAAAGGTGAAAGGAAATATCACGTTGGGTTCGTATCTAATGATGTGTTGAAGATTGAAAAGGTAACTTCGTTCCAAACTGGATTTGTTTCGTTTTGATGACTAAAAAGTTCAAATTTTTGTATATTTGTACAATTTTGTTTCTGGTTAAATTTGTTCATGTTTTATTTTCCTGCTTCTCCTCCATGCACAAATTTAGGGGGTGAATTAAACCAAACAAAAATCAAACAAAAATTATAAAATTTAAAATCTAAAAATATGTTTTTCCTTTATGGTTTTCATTTTCAAAAATTTAAAACAACAAAATTCATAATATTCAAAAATACAAAAATATGTCTTTTACTTTTATGTCTTTTCTTTTCAGAAAACTTAAAAATCCAAAAATATGTTTTTTGTTTCATGTCTTTCCTTTCAGAAAATTACAAAAACTCAAAAATATTAATATTGTTCTTTTACATATTTTACACGATCGTCAATGTTCCTGATCAACACCAATCAGGAATACAGATCAAAACTTCCTGTCAAAGATGTAACTCATTATTACCGTGACTCGCTAAGACATTCGTTACCTACCAACGACGTACCGAGTAATACCACTCACTGCTGTGGTAACACTTAAGTGCTAGTGAATCTTACAGTTACACCATAGTAAGTATGAAGCACTGACAACCGTTTCTCTAACCAACCTCAAAGTCTTTCTGCAACACGAACTTCTAGACACTTAGAGCAAAGCCACTCGAAGTTGAGAGTTACAAATTCTATGCTGATGGTTAGATTGCATACCGTAATCTATCACACGCACCAATTAATTCTCAAACACCTCTATCTTTCTGTTGCAAGATATAGACGACTCACCATTCAAAAACAAGTGGTGATGATATTTCGAAACTCTATGCCAGTGATCTCTGCTACAACACCAGTAGTATATGTGATGCATCAACAACCATTCTTACCTACAAAGCTTCTAAATTCAAAGAGTTGGATGACTCAGTTAATAAACCATACACTGATGACAATTCGAAAGTCTAGCCGATGGATATGTCTACTAACCAAGACATATTACACGCTCATACCATTCTTGAACCAAATCATCTTCTAATACAGATATTCGTGACTTAATGTGATTTTACCTCACATTAATGAAATATAGAAACTCTGGGTCGGTGATCGTTGTTGTTTACCACAATAGCTGTGAGACCCCAACAACTTCACCAGATTCGTTTTGGCACTAGGATGGTACACTCCGTAGAGTTTGGATACCATTGAACGTCTCGCCAAGAGCCAAGTCAACTTGTTGACTTGATAACTGCATTGAGATCTTTGATCAAGGATATGCAGGGGCCAAAATCAAACCGGCCACGAGTAGTTCTCTGATACTCAAACAATCGCAGTGCGTTCCTCCAGGTGCACACAGATACTGCGAGAAGTCTCCTCCTGAGCCAATGTTGGGTCCTTGAACAAATATGGTGAGAGTTTTATGACTCTATGACCCACAGGATTTTTGGTCATCATTGCGCACTGGTTATAGTCGAAGACAATCCAGTGAAGTCTTTCAAGTGATGGAGCCAAAAGTGAAGTTTGGAGTTTTCAACACAATCATTTCAACCCCAGAGAAAGGTGAAGCATAATTCCATGCTACAAGCTGTGTTTAATTCCTCCTCAAACAGTCTATGTTGCTACATTCACACCTGTACGTGATCAAGAAGAGAAGTAAAGATTCAGACTCCAATCAAAGTCAAAGTCAAATCAGAAGCTGGACCTGCTGATTCAAGACCTATGCTGAAGTCTGTTCATCCAATGTGCATTCAAAGCTAAATCTGAAGACAGTCCAATCCGAGGATGAAGTTGTCTCTGTAACGTATCTGTAACGTGCTGAAAGATATTAACATCTACACCCAGAACTCAGTTAAGGGGGAGATTGTTTGAATGTTGCTGCAGTGTATAGCCGAAGGCCTTAATCCAGATAGAGCTTGAAGACAAATGAAAGCATTAAATCAAGGGGGAGATTGTTGGGCCATAATTATGTGGTTTAATCTTTTTTACATTTGTATGGGCTTTAAAGGCATAAATCAAGATTAATTGGGCTGTATGGAGTTTTCGGTCAGAGACCGAAAACCCCATGTTTTCGGTGGTGATGTGACCGAAATCCATGGGCTTGATGGGATTTTGGCTGGGCTTAATTGTTGGGCTAGGATTTGTATTTGGCTAGTATATATAGTGAATTGTTTGTCATTTGTTATGGTTGGTCGAATAGAGGAGCTTATGCGATAGAGAGAATTTGTCTTTCGATCAAGAACCTTATGTACCCATCTGTTAATCTTAATAGAGTGCATTGAAGGTTTGTAGTAATCTGTGTTCTTGATTCTTATTTGTTTCGGATTGATTACTCGTTGGGATTCTGCACCAATCGAGTGATTTCATTGATACCAAGTAGATCTAGGATTGTTTGGGACTAACAGATAATTATCCATCATCTTCCATTTTATTATTTCCACTTCCTTCCGTAAAAAAAAACTCACAAACATAAAAAAATTTCTTTTTCCTCTCAATTCCATCCACTTCTCTCCCTTTCTCTCTTTAAATGAGACTCGGGAACACAACGTAAACATCGATTCTGGAAGCCGTGAACTATCCTCTTTCTATTCGTTTTTTTCCTGCCGCTGTGAGATGTAAAGGGTGAAGGGTGGGCTGCTGCAAAGTTGTGAGGAGAAGGATTGCTTAGTGGGTCTCGTGTTTTGTTGAAGCAAGGAAGTAGAGAATTCTAGGCTCAAACACATCTTGGGGTAAACATCTCATTTTGTTATTCTCCTCTTAAACTTGACTTTCATCACCACCCTCACCATGCCTCTCTCATAAGGTAGGTATAGGTGTGTGGATGGTGTTTCTGTTGGATTAGGTGTCTAACCATGACTTATAATTGTATTTATCTTATGAATAAAAGCAAAGTCCATTTGGGTTGCCCTCATAGATGGAGGATATATATATATAGTTTAGTAGAGAGAATAGTTGATTTATTAATTGTATAATAAATCAATAGAATATATATATATGGTTTATTAATATATTTAAGTGTTAATATATTAATTAGAAACTATGATAATCAATGTTGCAAAAGGCGCTAGGCGCTACCAGGTCGGCGGACTAGCGAGTTGCGAGTAATCGGCTAGGCGGGGAGTAATCGGTGAGTACTCGGTGAACACTGTTCATGACTATATATATATATATATATATATATATATATATATATATATATATATATATATATATATATATATATATATATATATATATATATATATATATATATATATATATATATATTAAAACAAAGACAACGATCGGAATACATTCACACATTTATGCGAACACATGGTGGGCATACTCAAAAGCTTGAAACAAAGACAATGATATATAAATCGATAACAACAAACAATTTCGATTGCTTCATGCTTCATGTAATCAATTTAATGAATTCAGGAAACCTATTTTAATTCACTTCATTTAATCGAACACTTTGTATGCGTAATAAAATATACCAAATTAATCGCACAACATATCACAAATACATCCGATCAAGTCACGATTAAAGCTGCGGGAAACAATTCAAGCATTCAACTTTATATCTACATATATACAAGTCACGATTAAAGCGTGAAAACGGTCGAGAATCAAGATGTTGAATTCGTGAAAAAGGTGAATGGGAGTTTTGACGAAAACGAGATTCAAGCTATCAGCAATTTGATGAAAACGGCAATTTGACGAAAACGGGATTCTGCAATCAAACGACTTCAATCCTTGGTGCAATGGTGCAGTGAAAATTTGATGAAACCGATTGGCACCTGAGATCGTAAACAAATCGAATTTCAAGTCGGAATGAAATCGTGAAATCAACAACTGATTGCCACAGTAAACAACTTGGAAACCGACGGAATGAAATCGTGAATTACAAACTTGATTGGTTTACACTTGAAGTCGTAGGTGTGATTGGTGATACCGATGGAAGCAGTCGATTGGGAGAGATGACGCTGAAATCGTATTTGCGTAATATTGGTCTACACTTGAAGTCGTAGCTGGTTTTGTTCTATATCCCACATAGGCTGAACATAGAAAGATGAGGGCATCCTTTGCATTATAAATAACCAGCTTTGTTCCATAAGAAATTCACACCTTAAACCCATTCAACCGGGTTACTCTTGGACCTATTTTGGCTTAATTTGGACCTATTTTGGACCGAAATTAAGCTGAATTTGGATTGAGTTTTTAAGATTTGGGCCGATTTTATCCGATTTGGGCCGAGTTAGTCGGATTGTTGACCGAGGTTGACCGAGTCCGACTTTTTGGACCGAGTTGGCTAAACTCGCCAAGGTCAAGGACCGAGTCTGAGTCCAAGGCCGAGTACTCGGCCGAGTTGGCCGAGTTTTGCAACACTGATGATAATTAATTAAGATTTAATCTAGAATTAATTGGAATTAATTTAGTGATTAAATGAATTAATTAAAAGGTGCACGGACTGGTTTGACATTTATTCAATAGTTGAATAACTGGCCAGGTAAAAACCTGGGGCAAAGTTGGCGCCACCCTGGAGGAGCCTCCAGGGTTTTGGCGAAACCCTATTAGGGTTTTGGGGAGTCTGGTCCAAGTGTCCAAAAGCCTTGTCCACTTGGAGGCTTTCTAGGGTTTCAGGTGTAACCCTAGGAGGCTATATAAGGAACCCCCTGGGTGCCCTAAATCCCACGCCTCCATCTCTCTGGAATTACTCTGCTGGACTGATTCTTCCATCACTTGGGTGTGACTTGCATTTGAGGCAGGATTCGTTTGCTGCTTGCTTGAAGGATCATAAGATCAAAGGTTGGTTTTCTTAATTCTTCTTTAGAATTGAATTGTATCCTTTAGGTTGTTAGTTCTAATATTCATAGAAGAAAACATAGATCTTATTAGGGTTGCATGTGAACCTTAGGAATATTTTGTGTTCATTGATTGCATAAAAACCCTTCAGTTTCATGTACTCCTTCCTAATGGCGATGATAGGTGCCTTTTCTCAAAGTTCCCACCTCAACACTTTGAACCTTTCAATTGTTACACAATTGTATATCTTGGTGTGTTTGTTTATGTTGTGTTTTGTATGGTTCAAGTAATCATGTACTACTTCAAGTTTTCTATTGTTGGAATGTTTTTGAACTTAATTCAGACTCTAGAGGTCTTAATCTAGGTCTTAATGGGTTTGGGAGTTGAAACCCTAAACCCTAGTGTTGATTATGACCTTTTTCTATTTTCACGGTTTTGAACTTATTCTTAGAAAATTCATATTAATTCGTATGAGTGTCCATTTGGGTTGAACTTTATATCCCTGGAATTTTTGTTGTGTCTATTTTCTTGTTCCAGAAGGCCTTGGCCTAATTCGAACCCTAGGTCGGGTGAAAGGCCAGTGGAAAAAAGTTTAATTTGATAGTCTAGTTAGTTCAAACCAAAAATCAGAACCTAACTCCTTGTCAATTTTGTTCTTTGTTTGTATCTTTGAAGTGTGGTCCTGTGAGTGAACTGATTAGGTTAGGAAACTTTATGAATTTATTATTTGTTCTTGGAGAATGAAAATGACATGCGGTCAGCCCATGTAATCTTTTCCTTGGGTCTCATGTATGCATGATTTTTCTCAGATTTTATTTTGAACCCCTGATTAGTTGAAAGTTGCAAACATTGCAACCGGGTCAAAAATAAGCTTTGCTGTCAAATTCTTTTTTTGTGGTAATTGTTTTGGTTAATGGTTTTTGGGGGGTTATAGCAAGTGTTTGGGCTTACCTAACCAAACTAAAGAATCTACTAACTACATTGTTGGGTAAATGAGAAGGGGGGGGGGGGGGTGCATGGTGGGACACGGTGCGTGTCGGAAGTATATAACTATAAGTAATTATTTATAAAATATTAAATCCGTTCTAAATAGTGATAAATGGGATGTAGGTCAGTGGAAGAAGGAGGGTTGTTGAGTGCTACGTTGCTGGTGTAATACTTACTGCTATCTATTAGGTGAGTTACTCACTACATTGCGTGAAGGTTATATATGCTTTACTGTAGCTCGTCTGTGCTTATAAGATGCGTGTGGATAGTACTGGCATTTTGGATATCTAGTGTGGGTAGTGCTAGGCTATTTTCATTGGATGTCTTGTGTGTGCTGTTATATGTACCTTGTTGTAGTTGTGTGTGTTGAAATGATGTAATGTTATATTTATTATGGTATGTTGGATGTCTAGTGTGTGTTGGTGTGTACTGTTAGACTGATGTTAGGTTTAGTAGGGGTTATATAGGGATGGGGTGTACAGAGCAAGATTTACATGCATGGCTAAGGGTGCTGAGCGAACGACAAGACGTACTGAGGGTGCTGAGCAGATGACAAGATACACCAAGACAACTGAGTAGACTGCAAGATGTGCTGAGGGTGCTGAGCAGATGGCAAGATGCACCAAGAGTACTGAGTAGATCGCAAGATACCCTGGGCTGATTTGCATGTACAACTCAATGCATAGGGTAGAGTAGACTAAGGTTATTGCGATGTGATGTTGTATTTTTCTGATAGGGGTAAAGTATGTGTGGTTGATACGCTTTGTACGTGTTGGAACTCACTAAACTGTGTGCTTACCATTTCCCCATTAAATCACTATTTTAGGTTTGTAGGTGAGGGTGATGGCAAGGCGTGACAAGTATACATTGTCCTGCTTCCTTGGTGTTTATGTTTTGGATTTGACTTTAATTGGATTTTTGACTTTCGCTGGTTTGTAACTTGTGTTGACAATGGAATGTTTTAAAAGATTTGATTTATGTTTATGCTGGAAAAATAATAAATAATATGACGTGTTTCTGGTTGAAAATGTGTTATTAAAATTTTTAAATTTACCTTAAAAACTGAGATGTTACACCTTAAAGAAGAAGAACTAGGAGAGCAACTGAACCACCAACCAAAAGTCCACTATTGCTAATGGAGCAAAGGAAATCAACAACATGCTTCTAGGTGGTGTAGATCCTGTTCATGAAATGTTCTACCGAGATGGGAACAAAGTCATGCATTTTATAAGGATCAATGACATTCCATAGTCTTCCACTGGTTATCTTTTCAACTTGAGGAATCACTCCAAGTGTAAACCAACTTCAAATTGTTTTCACTGGAAATAGATAAGAGAAAGGAAGAATTGAGACAGCATGAATTTATCTATATCAAGCAAGAAATCATTGATAAAGCTGAAGAAGTCAAGGCCTGCTCGGATTTTGTTATTTCAAGATTTTTTACATACATGTATATTTGTAACAGAAATATACCTGAATGTATAAAGAGAGTTTCTTAATATACATTAGAGTTAGTTTTGACATAATCAAATTGCCGGGAAGATTGTTGAGTCAAACTATATGATTTGATGATTGCAATTTTACGCTGAAAGTTTTGGTGCTGATGGTATTAACTCGTGCTGTCGCTGATAACTCAGCAGGCGCTGAAAATATGGTGATTCAAATCTATGAAGATAGAGATGACAAAGATAACTGAAGACTCCCTGATATTCAGGCTTGGAATTACTACGATGTACCTACTCTTTATGTAAAACTAGGATTCTAAGTCTTCAGTTATATACATATGATACCATCCTATGCGAACGATATCTAAGAGTGTGTTCTATAATCATTTTGTTCTCTAAATATCTCTTGTACTACGAAGCTAGTTCTGATCAATAAAAATTTAGTTTCAAAGTAATCACCTCCGTTCTATATCGTTGCTTGATTGAATGTGTATTACGGGACCAACCCAAAGCTTCTATGGTAACTTGAAAGTTTGTTTTTTTTTTCTATTGATGGCACAATAAATATCGTCACTCGGAAACAAAAACCACCTATCAATCGACGGAAGTATGCATTTATTTAAATGATTACTTGAGTGACATAGAGTAAATCCAAAACATTGTCTCACTTAAAGATGAAATTAAATATTATGAACCCGAAATACATGACATAATATTTAGGGATATCACACCCACAAAGGGTTCTTTTAAATCCGGTTTATGGCTGAATATACAAGTTTGTTATCTTACATAGAATGAAGTTTTTTTATCGGCTACTCCTACGTCGGCAAGAATAGGTTATATAGGCCAAATAATGACAGCCAATCACGTTAAAGTTAATGGACAACCTGATTGGGCTTGAATACCATTAATGTGGGCTAAGTTGCAGGAAAGACCCTGGGCCCATTACCGACTATTTTAACGGGGCGTACGACTCATTAACCTTCACACTTCTAAAAATTATAATCATATTCCCGTTGACAAAAACTGTCCCCTTAAAAAGCATTCATTTTAGTTGAAGGGTTAGTTGAATTGAATTGAACGATATTTATGTATCTTGATTTTTTCTCTGGCTCATTAAAGTTTTAATTATAAATATAATTATCTAATTTTATCTCATTATGGCTAACTTTTTAGATCTTTAACGTTTTAACCTTGCGATGCGTCTGCATAATATAAATAATAAATATTTATATTTTATTTAAAAAACATTAGAATATCGATAATATATAAAATTAGTTATAGCAATAAGAATTCACATTCCACCAAGTAGGATTAAAATAGAACAAAATCTTAAAGAATCCGGCAAAAAGCTCATACCAACACCATTTAGCGACAAAAATTCAAACCAAAACCTTTATCTTCAACTTCAACATCAACCAACGTGTTCATCTTCAAAATGAAAATGATCTTCAAACATAAATGTAAGATAAAACCTATTCCAAATTTTTGAAAACCCAGGTAAAAAAGTCCTTAATCTCAAACTGCACAAACATCAACAAGAATAATGATGAAAAGCTTCACACATACTCACATAGGTCCAATCCATTGTCAAAATTGCATTTAGATCGAGTTAGTTGGAAATTGGAAATTTTATACCAAACGTTTACAATCCCAAAGTAATTCCACCCGTAATGAGTGCGGAAAACAAATACGATTGAAGTAAGAGTCAACATGGTACCAACGAACTATATTTAAAATTAATATAAACAATCAATTGAAACAAAGAAGCTAATAGACGAAAAAAGAGAATTTAATGTGGTTCCGCTATCAAGATAACAATGTACATTCACACGAAAAATGAGATATTTTATTCATACAGATAATCAATTCCCAAACAATTACAAAAAAAAAAAAAAAAAAAACTTAACAAAATAGCATCGAAGTGTTATAGTGTAACAACTTAATGCTTCTCCTCTCTAGGCGTGCCTTAGGACAATTTGTTTTGCTCCAAAATCATCATCAAATTCTGTTGGACTGATGATAAAAGAACAAAGCAATGCAACCTCTAAGGCCACCTAGTTATTATCGCACAATAGTGTAATATAACTAGAGGATGAGTAACGAATCTCTCTTGAACAACATATGCTAAAAACATTGTTATAAATCAAATCGCCCAAATTCCCTTAGGTGGCGTTTGGTTCGCAGAAAGTTTTTGAAGGAATTGAAATCTGTCAAGGAATTGGAATCTATCAGGAATTGGAATCCAATTCCATATTGTGTTTGGTTGGCAGGAAATGGAATTTGAATCCAATTCCATTTTCTGTTTGGTTTTCAGTAAATGGAATTGGAATCCATGAAAATGACAAATTTGCCCTTAATGTTTTTTGCATAATATTTACTTTTTATATAACTTATTGCTAGTGGTGGATGGTAGCGGTGGGTGGTGGTGGTGGGTGACGGTGGGTGGTGGTGGTGGGTGATGGTAATGGGCAGTAGTGGTGGTGGTGGTGGTTGGCGACGGTAGTGGTGGTGGCGGTGTATGGCGGTGATGGTGAGTAGTGGTGCTGGTGGCAGTGGTAGTGGTGTGTGGTGGCGGTGGCGGTGGCGGTGGCGGTGGGTGACGGTGGTGGGTGATAGCGGTAGGTGGTGGTGGTGGTGGTGGTGGGTGATGGTAACGGGCATTGGTGGTGGTAGGTAGTGGTGGTGGGTGACGGTGGTTCGTGGTGGCGGTAGGTGGTGGTGGTGATGGATGATGGTAATGGGCATTAGCGGTGGTGGGCAGTGGTGATGGTGGCGGCGGTGGTAGTGGTGTGTGGTGGTGGTGGTTGGTGGTGGCGGTGGTGATGGTTGGTCACGTTGGTGGTGGTGGTAGATGGCGGTGGTGACGGTGGGTAGTGGTGGTGGTGGTGATGGTGGTGGTGGGTGGCGGTGGTGGTGGCGGCGACGGTGGGTGGTGGTGGCGACGGCGGTGGTTGGTGGCGGTGGTGGTGGGTGGTGGTGGTCGGTGCATGGTGGTGGTGGTGGTGGGTGAGGGTAGAGGGTTTCAATTTGTGAGGTAACAAAAGGGGTATAATGGTAATCTTGCACATTCCCTCTTCCAAGGGAATTAAATCCTTCCATTCACTGAAGGAATTCATTCCCTCCATTTCAATGGAATTGGAATCCAATTCCTTCACACAAAGCTTGAACCAAACGCAGGAATTTGAAGGAATTGGATTCCAATTCCCTCGAATTCCCTCGAATTCCAACGAACCAAACGCCACCTTAGTGTATAGCATATTTTTGGAAGTGATATTATTGTATAGAAGGTAATCGAGAAACGTTTTTATAAAAGTTACAGTTTTCACAGATGTCACATATACCAAAGTAGACTCTTATAGAAAGCATTGATACACAAAAACATATAAAAGTCTCTATATGCTTCTATAAGAAGACCAAAGAATGACAAATGTTAGATAGAGAGCGTCAGTTAAATATGTTACATGTTTGAATTTTCTTATCTTAGTGTAACTACTGAAGTAACAAGTGCATGTTTTTATTAACAAAGATTTAATCGAGTTACTTAAATTGTTCTATGAATTTATTTCTTTGTTAGTTATTTTAGTAGTTTCCTTTTTCAAAATTGTTGTATTTTCTCTCGCTATGCGATGTCATCCCAGTCTTCTTGGTGTTCTTTATCTGATACGGCTCCTCGGAGGTGGATGTTGAATCTATTATCACAAGAGAAAAACTGTCAACCGTCCTCCAAGAGGAGATCCCGAGAGAACGGTCTGACACATAAGTTAGCGGGAGTGATATGAGTTGTTAGAGAGCATGGCCCTTACCGTTAAGGTTATCGGTCCTTTTATAGTAAAGGGGGGGGGGGGGGGGGGAGGTGGGGATCGCGGTAGGATCCATGATGATACCTTTTCCATGTGTCATTCCTTATTGGTAAGTTGGAGCCTCTTCCTCAGTCTGAGCATTCAAGTGACAGTGCAACAATCACTACGATTGCCGCCTGTGCGAGCATGGCCCTTACCGTGAAGGTTGTCGGTCCTTTTATAGCAAGGGGGTGCGGATCGTGATAGGGATCCGGACCGATACCTTTTCCACGTGTCGTTCCTTATTGGTGTGTCGAGGTCTCTTTTCTCAGTCCGAGCATTGAATTCACTGGAGACCAATTCAAGTTATAGTGGGACAGTCACTACAGTTGTCGCTTGTGCGAGCAAGCGAACCCATGTATCTTGTCTACTGGGGCACAATCCTGGTTGCTATATGGGGGCATCGTCGTGCTGCCGTTTATAAAGTTATATTGATAGAGAGACCTCTACCTAGATAGATAGTTATGACGAGGTTGTTGTCGTCGCAGGGATATGTCATCAAGCATGTCTAGTCCACTAATGATGGAGTATAGCTTCTTAGCCATTATGACTTGGACTGTTAGCGCCAGGTGTTCACCTAGGGGTTTTCTTCTGTCTTGTTAGTTGTTGTTGATGCGCCACCTTATCCGGTGGTGCATCAGTTTGATTTGAAGATTTTTGTATTTTCCCGCCTGATAGGTTCCATATATGTCCAATCTCTTTCCTTTTTTCACCATTTCCTCTTATTCTTTTTTTTATCTTTATTGGTTTTCTCCTCTAGTTTTTTTTGTGATGATGGCCTTGGCGACAGGAGTTGATCCAACTCCTAAGGAATTTCAGGCTCTTGAAACCGATATGGATTCTAGCCTGAAGACGTTGTGCATTTTCTCATCAAGTAGTCACTTATCTTTCTTCCTCTTGATGGTTAGACTGGCGTTTATACAAAGACCTTTGACGTTAGGCTTCGTCTCCCTACCTCCAATTTCATCTTGGAGGTGCTCCGTCATTATCGTCTACATATCATACAATTCATTCCTAATGTTGTGAACAAAGTGGTGGTGTTTGAAATGCTTTGTCATGCTCGGGGCATCATTTTGAACGTTGTCATTTTCCATCATTACTTCATAGCGTTGTCTATTAGTGAAAATTACATGGTTTATGTCCAACAGAATAGTCACAACATGGTGGTCTAACAGAAGAATTTTGCCAAGTCTGGGAAGAGTTCTTAGCTATAGGCGAATACGGGGCAGTTAGGTTCTTTGAGATACTGTTCATCTCCCATTTCTGACACGACCCCTACTTTGTATAACGCATATGATCAGATTTCCCGAGAGTTAAATGGTTTTACTATTGTTTCTGAAGATTTCCCCTAATTTATTCTTGCTGAGGCTGGGATGAGTACTTCTTAGAGACTGAGGAATAAAATGTAAGAGTTCTACACTCTTGTTAAAGGCGCGTTGGTTGTTTTCTTCTCCCATTCCTTTTTGGCTTTTCTTTCCTCTTGGTTTCCTGAAGTCTAACTATTTTTCCTTCGGTTTGTGATATGTGTCCCCAAGCAGGTGATTTACTGATCATAGAAAAGCATTACAAGGGAGAATTAAGTATCCAGAAGTGAACTTGGTTGATAGGGTTGTGCCACCTTTTGCCTTCTGTAATCCTGATACAATTGTGAGGGCTCAAGAAGTGCAAGCTAAGGAGGTGTAGGAAGCAAGAGTGAGAAAGAGGGGAGATTGTTGAGGTCTTCTTTGAAGGGTGTTTCTGCGAAAATGGGTCCTGCTGTTGGGGCATTACTAGAGGAGATGGTTGAGGATAACAAGGACGATATGATGGACAATAAAGTTTGGGTGTCTAGAAAAAGGAAAGCTGTGTAGGGGAGTTTTGAGGATAAGCCTGAGGTTGGGGAGAGTATGGTAGTAGGGCGCCATTTGCGTCACCACAAGTGGCTACCCGCTAGTAGCAGCATTTCTGTCATCAGAGAAGCGGGTGCTGGTGTGATCATGATCTAGGATGATGTTGACCTTGTGAAGGGGATGGAAAATATGGAATGTGGTGATGTTAAAATAGCAAAAACAGAAGTCGTGGTCCAAAATCTGGTGGTCAGGGGGGAGCCGCTGTTCTAGGTGTTGTTCAGCCAGTTAGTGAATGAAGAGAGGTAAAGGGGAAAGAAGTAGCTAGTTTGGAAGCGATGTTGCTGGTTGGCGTGTTTGAAGATCCTGAGGTTGTGGTTGAAGGTGGTTCCAAAGGGGTTGTGCCAACATTGGATGCTTCTGAAGGATTATGGTGGAATTTCTATGCGGTCGTGTTTAAGCCTGATTGGTAACTAAGGAATAACTCTAACTTATCGGTCATGGATAAGGTTCTTGATTTTTCTTGGAATGCTTTTCCCCTGGCACCGATATGGCATCAGATTGTGGTCAATTCATGTACGCTTCCTTCGAGCAATGTCATCTATGTTCCCATCAGAGGTATTTTGTATCGACTCCTTCGATCATTTCCATCAAAGTGTTATCAATACCTGTACGAGACCTTCGTCGAGTGGCATCAACTTCTGATCAGTTCATGTGCGCCCCCTTGGTCCGGTTCCATCAGCGTTTTTATCAACGTCAGTATTGTTGGATTAGGTGTCTAAGCCATGACTTATAATTTGTATTTATCTTGTTAATTGAAGCAAAGTCCATTTGGGTTGCCCTCATAGCTGGAGGATTGATGTAGAGTTAAGAAGAGAGAAAGGTTGATTTATTAATTGTTTAATAAATCAATAGAAATAAAATAAATAGTTTATTAATATATTAAAGTGATAATATATTAATTAGAAACTATATTAGTTAATTAGAAATTAATCTAGAATTAATTGGATTTAATTTGGTGATTAATTTATTAATTGAAAGTGCAGAGACTGGTTAGTATTTATTCAATAGTTGAATAACTGGCTGGCCAGTGGCAAGGGGCTAAGTTGGCGAAATTGTGGAGGCCACCTCCATAATTTCGAAACCCTAATTAGGGTTTAGAAGGCTTGGTCCAAATGGTCAACATGCTTGTCCATTAAGGAGGCTTCTCTAGGGTTTTGACTGTAGCCCTTGGAGGCTATAAAAGGAACCTCCTGGCCACCCTTATGTCGGCGCCATTTACTGTATCTCTCTGGAACTCTGCTGTTTTCTCCATTGCTTGGGCGTGACTTCATTTGAGGCAAGACAATTGTGCTGCTAGCTTCTGGATCAAGAATCAAAGGTTGGTTTTTCTTATCCAAATTCTTTAGAAAATTTACTGTTGGGCTTAGGATAATATTATATATTCATTAGAAGAAAAACATAGATCCTCATTATTAGGTTGCATGTGAACTTAGGATTTCTAGTTCATAGTTTGCTTAAAACCTTTTAGTGGTATTAGAGCCTGCCTGTTTTTCTTGTGAATTGCTATAATTGATTATCTGTTCAAGGGTTATTTTCGAAAAAATATGAACCCTTGAAGGCCTCATCGATTTTGGTGGCTAGGGTTTTGAAAACCCTAGCCTCCACCCCTTGTTTTGGCGATTTGCATGATAGATGGAAAGTAGGTTGTTATTTTTGGTAACTAAGATCTTTTAAATAACCGGAAACCTTAATCCCATTGATTGCAATTTTCGAAATATATGGGGATTAAGATAGGTAAATTAATTTGATTAATTTTGTGATACCTATCTTAGATTTAATTAATTTAATTAATTTTTTTAATTAAAAGATAAATTAAATCATTTAAAGGTTTAAATTTAATTTTAAATTAAAGAGTTAATTTTAGAAAATTAAAAGATTAAACCAGAAATATTATAAAAGGTTTAAAATACATCTTATATATTTTATGATTAATAGTTAATATTTTATATATAAGATAAAATTGGTTAGTCTTACCGTTAGTAGGCCTCATTTACAAAACTGTCTTATAAAGAGGGTATAAGGCGACTGCCTATAAAATGGTAGTCTAATGGGTGTCCACTCTCACCCACCGCTCTCCTGGTCAGTCAAGTGTCGTTAGTCGAACGGGTTTGATGGGACCGCTTAATTCTCATTAAAAGTATAATGCTGTAATTGAAAGTACTAGAACAATTCTTAATAAATCCCAAATCTAGTTTCTTTAGGAAAAATGTGAATTGATGCTAATCCATGAAGTTGCACATTGCATTTTGTGAAACATTGGTGGAGCGTGTGTGGTTAACTGGCACACCAATAGGGGTTTCACAAAGAGTTGCAATGGGTTTCTCGATATTACCATTGTTGATGGAGCGTGTGTGGTTAACTGGCACGTCAATTAAAGATGGTAATTGACTTCGAGAGTACCAAGCTAATTTGCATGGTTATTCACACCCGGTTTGTGATCCTCGGCATCCCAGTCACAAACAGTGGGGCATATCCGAGATTAACCATGCCATTGAACAGTTCAATGAATCTCATAGATCTAGGAATTTCATTGGACTGAAATTGATAAGTGTCTATCTACCTTAATGGCCATTATGTTGTGATTACGACATCACTCTTCACACCATAGTTGGGGCATTTTGGGTCCTAGCCTTATTAAATAATAAATTGGGTAATTATTTAAAAGAATTAAAACTAAACTTATAAATTATGTTTCTTGTAGATGTCTAAATCAAGTGTCTATTCTCCTCCCTCTCCTCCTTCACCCATATCTGAGAGCCTCAGAATTCACCTGCCAAATATGGAAAGGCTGACTGGCTGAATTGTAAGGAATGGCTTCGCAATTGGAGACTGATTCTCGTTATTGCTGGCAAGCTACATCTCATTGAGTATCCGATCCCGGTTCCACCAAAACATGTCATCATAAAAGATCTTTATGATGAGCATGACCCCTTAATTGATGAATCCAAAGATATTTGTGACCTCATGCTATTGACCATTGACCCCGAGTTCTGCAGGGATTTTGAATCCCTGGGGCCATATGAGTTAATACAATTGGTTGAGAAAAAGTTCCAAGAACCAGTTGAAGAGGAACGAGCTAGGATCTTCAAAAGACTTGCAGAGTGCAAGCTAAAAGAAGGAAGTAGCATCGATTCGCATGTTCTCCAGATTGAAGCATACATAGGCGAATTGTACAAACTTGGTTATTCCATGAGTCAGGAGATGAGTGTTAACATCCTACTCGCTTCGCTGACTAGTAGGTACGATCTGTTCATTCAGACGTATATAAAGGAAGACCGGAAAAAACCTTCATGGAAATGCGTCCACTGTTGACTTTATACGAGTCACTCTTGGATAGGCATAGCTCCAATGATTCGGCTACTTCTGGATTTAGTCCAGTGAAGAGACGCAGCAAGAAACGATCCAGATCGTCTGGACATGTCTCAAACTGGGAATCCATAGGATCGGATACAATCACGAAAAGATTGGAAGACGCTCCAAGGTCAAAATCTTTTGAAAGCTCAGGTACATCTAAAAACCTCAAAACTCCTGATCCATAATTCCTTGATGCATAATGTGATAGTCACATTTTGGTTTGTATGCAGGGAATCAGTAGGGTACGAGACTTTGGCGCATAGGAGCACATTTGGATTGGATTTCCAGCTCATGCAGTTTTGAAGTTTAGTTAGATATTAAAATCTTGTTATTAGCTTATTAAATGCGTGCGACATTGTCTATCATATAATACATTGTTCAAGGATTTTTTGTTTTAATAAAATTGCTGATTTTCTTTTAACACATGGTTGTTTGAATTATCCTTGAAATATTGTATGAGTGTGTTAAATGCATGAATAGTAATAACTTGAATGCATACAAAGTGTTTGGATTCAGGAATTGTGTCCTTTATGATTATTAATGTAAATGTCATAAGAATCAATTCAACCAAAGGTCCAGTTGGATAGGACTTTGGAATCATTTGACTTAGAGTCACATGATGAATTGAGTTCTTAATGTGGCAAGAAATGAATCACCCAAAGATCCAGTTGGACAGGACTTTGGAATCATTTGACTTAGAGTCAGATGATGATTAAGTTCTTTATACAGCACATGTGGCAAGAAATGAATCACCCAAAGATCCAGAGGATAGGATTTTGGAATCAGTTGACTTAGAGTCAAGTGATGATTGCAAGTCTTGAACAGAATTAACAAAGTCATAAATTTACATAGAGATGTAAAAGACGTCAAGATCATGAGCAACGGACACATCTATTGATGTGTATTGCCCGAATCTTCAAATAGAACACAATTGTTTATACTTCACGATATTTGTCAATCAGTATGACGAATATGGCTTCGCTTATCAGAATAAGCGACTGAATTGTAACCTTGAACAGTTCAAAGACTTCAAAGGAAGTATAAGATCCACAGAGTGACAACATAAACTGAGAAAATTATTTCATAGTCTATTCTCTTCCAAGAACGTTAATGGTTATAATGTATATTAAGGAAGATAATGGAGCATTAATCGAAATAGTTCGATCCTCGATGTATGAGATACATCGTCAATTAGTTTCCGATAAATTGAATACTAAACCAGTCAGACCATATAAACCATATTCCGACCACATCCTAGACTAAGTAGATTTTTACAGACACTGTCTGAAATGTAAAGCTGGGATTGTCTCACTTGCACAAAGAAAGTTCAGGGTCGTGTAGCCTTCGTCCGAACCTCATGACTAGCATGAACCTGATCAGCAATGTCGTTTCATTGGCTATCCCGTTGTACCTGTAAAAGAAGAGCTCTTTTAGAAAGAACTCATGTTCTAAGGAAACAATGGGAGTTGGGACAGTCCTGAATGAGTTCAGGATTAGCCAAGTGAAAGAACCTTTAGTCATCACTAGGCTTGGAGCAGAAATCAGATTTCTGTTTTAAAACTGACATAATCTCCTCTTGACCAGTAGTATTGATCACCATCATAAGTAGTTATGATCAGGGTGACATACCGATTGGTGGTAAAACACTGTAGTTGGTACGAATTAATAATCCGACTACTTGGAAGCATTGGTGAGCCCGGTTGCTGCCAAACAAGAGAACCTTAGGGCGAGACACAGTCTATGTGAAAATTTGATTGATTCTTACATCTGGTCTAAAAACCAGTGGGAGTAATTGAATCATCAAAAGAAAGCAACATGGACAGAAACGTACCTTCAGAACATCTGGTTGAGTGAGACGATACTCAGAGTCATGTAATTGATTACGGGAGAACCACTCTCAATAGAAGATGAAATCCGAAAGGATACTGCATGGCACATTGTGAGTCGTTAGTGGAGCGCGTGTGGATCACCGGCACACTAATAGGGACTCACAAAGAGTGTCCCAATACAAAGGTACATGGGCCCGGGATTACCCCACTGGCATCTCGCAAGAAAGGATATTCAGATTCTCAAAATATGCCAAAGGATTGGATTTTGAGAAAGGGCTGAAAGATTTCCATTAAGATGTTAGAAAGGTTAGGATTCTCAAAATGTGCCAAAAGTTCTGGATTTTGTGAATAGTCCATAACCGTGTCAAAGCCAGTGGGAGTGTCGCTGTTATCTACTATCTCCATATGTGGGTTACATACTGTTTCTAGGAAACGTCTATTTTCATTACAAAGTGTAATGACTTGGTGTTAAGAGATGGATCGCTATGAAAGACTTAATAGAGATACGGCATACTCAGGTGGTTGTGAACATCTATGAGATAGATCAAGACACTGCCAATATGATCTTGATGAGATTCAAGATGCATAACCTAAGGAAGTGTCATGAACATGTCCTGATGACTTAATGCTTAAAGCATAGTAAGTCAGATTCAGGATATGACCTGGCTGGGAATACTTAATGGATTCTGTACATACGTGAGAAATCATTGGGAAATGATTGGGGTGAATGTTAATAGTAATTTGAAAAAGAGTTTCAAATAAGTTCATGTACGAGACCTTCGCCGAGTGGCATCAACTTCTGATCAGTTCATGTGCGCCCCCTTGGTCCGGTTCCATCAACGTTTTTATCAACGTCAGTATTGTTGGATTAGGTGTCTAAGCCATGACTTATAATTTGTATTTATCTTGTTAATTGAAGCAAAGTTTATTTGGGTTGCCCTCATAGCTGGAGGATTGATGTAGAGTTAAGAAGAGAGAAAGGTTGATTTATTAATTGTTTAATAAATCAATAGAAATAAAATAAATAGTTTATTAATATATTAAAGTGATAATATATTAATTAGAAACTATATTTGTTAATTAGAAATTAATCTAGAATTAATTGGATTTAATTTGGTGATTAATTTAATTAATTGGAAGTGCAGGGACTGGTTAGTATTTATTCAATAGTTGAATAACTGGCTGGCCAGTGGCAAGGGGCTAAGTTGGCGAAATTGTGGAGGCCACCTCCATAATTTCGAAACCCTAATTAGGGTTTAGAAGGCTTGGTCCAAATGGTCAACATGCTTGTCCATTAAGGAGGCTTCTCTAGGGTTTTGACTGTAACCCTTGGAGGCTATAAAAGGAACCTCCTGGCCACCCTTATGTCTGCGCCATTTACTGTATCTCTCTGGAACTCTGCTGTTTTCTCCATTGCTTGGGTGTGACTTTATTTGAGGCAGGACAATTGTGCTAGCTTCTGGATCAAGAATCAAAGGTTGGTTTTTCTTATCCAAATTCTTTAGAAAATTTACTGTTGGCCTTAGGATAATATTATATGTTCATTAGAAGAAAAACATAGATCGTCATTATTAGGTTGCATGTGAAGTTAGGATTTCTAGTTCATAGTTTGCTTAAAACCTTTCAAGTACATGCTGAACCTGATGTTGCTTTGTGGTTACGTGCCTCTGGTTATTGGTTTGTAGGAATTTCTGGTCGGAAATGTGTTTGCGGCATGACAGTTACTTGGCGGTTATCAGCTGTCCCCTTAATCAAAAGTTCTCATTTGAAGTTCTATTGAATATCGGTGTGAAATGTACTTTTATCGTGACCGTTATTTTGGCGGTTATGGTATATCCCCTTAAATTTTCTCAGATGGTACATGTTATTTGGCCATAAGCTTTGTTATATTTTTATGTTTCTGCACATGATGAAAGCCCTTGTACATGTCAAAATTTTCAAAAAGGGAGTCAGGTTTCGATGAGCCTATGATGATACAAATTATGTCTAAGTGTTGTTTAAGGACATATGTTCCGATTCGTTCTGCAAGTAAAGAGATGCATCAATTATCTTATGACTCGGATGTTGTCGAACTACATAAGCAACGTATCGTGATGTTTTTTGGCTTAATTATCTAACACAACCGATTTCCTTCCTTTGTGAATTGGATTTTTTCACCGTCAAGGTACTCAAAGTTCATTAAACTTGACTTCTTTTTTCCACCAGCCTCTAAAATTGTAGCTTCATCAAAACAAGGAATTTTAGTCGTAGAATGCCTTCATGACCGTTTTTTATGAAATAGTTACTATATTGTTTGTTAAGAATCAACGAGACAGTTCAGGGAGATTCCCTGTCTATATACTCGGTACTTTCTCTCATTTATGCTATTTTGTTTATTGGTGAGTATCCTTTGCGTTATAGGATAATCTGACTGTCATTCCCTAAGATAAGGTACGTAACTGTTTTCATTGTTTTACTTACTATCTTCATTGATTTAAATTATTTTTTAGTTTATTGCTTCGTATGTAATGTAGACTTTTTATTCTTTTAGTGAAATCATAAAGGGCGGTATTCAATATGCCACACATAATTTGAAGTATTTGACTCACAATCATGGGCATGACATCAACTTCAGCGGATTAGGCTGCCCTTCTTTTGTTCTCCGACCAATGATGAAGCAGTTGTTGTAAGAGGTTGCGGTTACATCCTCTTAGATAGTGGCAATATTTTGAAGGTTGATGCATATGTGGATGATTGGGTAATTATTGATTCACCCCGACGAGTTTCTATTGATGTGTTGTATAGTTCAAGAAAACTGTTGAAACAACACGAGAAACTTGTATTTGCTTCTCCTTATTTTGATGGTCAATGGGATGCGTGGGTGTTAACACGTGAGGGTTTGTGGGTGCAGTTTACTTATCATGGTGATTTCATGTGGAGACTTTCACCTCTGATGCTTTGGATGCTGTAAGCACTCTTGAATCATATCAAATGTTTAGAATTCGGTCTGATTTTGAGCCAGTCAACGTGATGGGTAGATGAATGTTTTGTTCCACACTTAGTATTTCTAATATTAGGAACATTTATGACAGTGTCTTTTCAATATCATTTGTTCTTTATATTATGTTGTTTATAGTTTGTTTATATGATTCGATGTTTGTAGCTAATTTGTGTTTGTTAGTCGTCTTTTGAAGAGTGTATACAAAAGTTCTCATGCTTGCAATTGTGGTTTTTAAGTGTACATTACATGTTCTAAACCATATGCAAACCCATTTTATTAAGACATTTACTTTGATTATTCTAAATATATTGTAGTTATAGTAAAAAATTTTGGAAGTATAATCCTATAATTGGAAATGTATAAAATGTTTGTATCGAAAACATATGATTAAGTAATTAATTAACATGTTGATTATTGTTAAGCTGTTTCAAAATTGTGGATTGAGAAATGTATTATGTACCTACTAACCGAAAATTTTACGAAGTAAAATAAGTTATTTTGATTAATTTCCTGATCGTATCTACCCGATCTACCACGGTTAAGATGCTATTTTTTACATACGCCAAAGAATATTAATAGCGGTTACCTAAGAATATTGGCATGTTTGAAACTCCTGTTATTTTAGGTAGCGGACCACAAATTTCGCATTAACCAATGACTTTAATTGGTTGAGAATGATGGTTTTTCTAATATTATTGTAGTGGTTATGTATAAATGGTATCCAACACTTATAGTACAGTTTTTTTTTCTTATAAATGCTATAATGAGTATTAATACTAAACTCAAAATAGATTTTGCTTCAATTATACATTATGACGTAAATGGTATGTTGTTCTTAATGCTTCTGTGAAGAACTTAATGCTTCCTTGAAGAACTTACGGATTAATTAATATGTGCGAATTTATATTTAATTAAAATTTCCAATTTTCTGTCGCCATGTAAATATTATTGTAATGTATACAAATATTTATAGATTACTCTGTTTCATATAACAATATAACTTGATACGTAGTTGGAGACTAGAGATCTAAACAAATGATTTAATGCCAATAAAAAAACTAAAGGTTATTGTCACTGTGCACAACAAAGTTTTGTAATTTTTCCGGATTGGTCACTACAGGTTTTTTTTTTTTTTTTTTTTTTTTGCGCAATAGGTTATGAAAGTTAAATTTTACATCCTAAATAGGTTATCGACATTAAAACTAACTGGTTTTCACGTTAGTGTAAAGACCTATTTAACATATATATATATATATATATATATATATATATATATATATATATATATATATATATATATATATATATATATATATATATATATATATATATATATATATATATATATATATATATATATATATATATATATATATATATATATATATATATATATATATATATATATATATATATATTCAACTTTAGTGACCTATTACGTAAAAAAAAGAGTAAATTACAGAAACACTCCCTGAAGTATCCCAAACCTAACAAAGAGAACCCAAGTATCTGATTTTCACTATATGAGTCACTAAGGTTTGCAAAATACAACAAATCGGTCCCTGAGTAAAGTAAAAAGACTAAAATACCCTTTTTATTTTTTTTTCGTTTTCTTTGAATTTATTGTTTATTTTATTAATAAAAAAAAAAGAAAATACTCCACCCACCCCCACCCCCACGTCTCTCTCTCTCTCTCTCTCTCTTTCTCCAAGAAAACCCACCCCTAGTTTAACCAGGAAACAATCGACTTCCCATTGATTTCCTCCCATATTAACGTGAATCAAGTTTCTTCAAACATTTTACAGTTTAATTATGTGCACATTTTGTAATGCTAGAACTGAATCAGAGTCCCGAAGAACAGACCAATTGCATTCACAATTCTATCCTTAAATTAGTTACACGAAATTTGCAGAAATTCAATGCTTTGTGCAAACAAATCAAATGATAGAGCCGTAAAAGGATAAAAAACCGATGCTTCTATCTCGTTCCATCCGACCTGAAAAAGGATAAAAAACCGATGCAAACCTCGATCTCGTTTCATCTTCAAATCATAATTATGGATCTGATTCCAAAGGGAGGGGTTGTGTACATCTTTTGCTTAAAACAGACGCTCGATTACCTGAAAAGATTGGGAATTAATCTCGTACATCTGCTCAAGTGTCGAACAGAACTCCCCAATTTCAGAAAGATGAGCGGAGAAGGGAAGGTGGTTTGTATTACAGGGGCTTCAGGAAATTGGGGCCGCCAAATCACCATTTTTTGACTCTAAAACTAATTTCAATCCTATTTTTGTTACTAAGCTAATGCATACGAGCAGTGAACTGGAGTTGACTATAGTGAGGAAGTGATCGCCAATTTGAAGGGGAGAACGCTAAAAAGAATCATGAATCAGAAAACTATGCACATGTGGTTGCAGGTTTCTAAAGGAGTATTTTCAATTTCTCACAGCCCAATTACCGTCATCGACGGGATTGAGGATCCATCCTCAGATCGAAGAAGCTTTGACAACGAATTACAGGATTCGATGGAGCAGTCTGAGGAACGAATCTGTCAATCACTATTCCTGATTCCATCGCTTGATCCATATCATCAGATTCGATGGAGCAGTCTGAGGAACGAATATGTCGAGTGAGAATCAACATCAGGCTCCATCGCTTGATACATATGCAGGCGGGAAGGACCCACCGCCGGAGAAGAAGACCAGAGAAGGGCTCGCCATAGATTTGTTTATCGACCAGTCCGTTGAAGACGATAAAGATGCAGAACGACACTTTAGAGAGAGAGAGAGAGAGAGAGAGAGAGAGAGAGAGAGAGAGAGAGAGACGTGGGGGTGGGGGTGGGGTGGGTGGGGTATTTTTTATTAATAAAATAAATAATAAATTTAAAGAAAAAGAAAAAAGAATTTAGAAAGGGTATTTTAGTCTTTTTACTTTACTCAGGGACCGATTTGTTGTATTTTGCAAACCTTAGTGACTTATATAGTAAAAATCGGATACTTGGGTTTTCTTTGTTAGTTTTGGGATACTTTAGGGAGTGTTTCTGTAATTTACTAAAAAAAAAAACACTTCAGGGACCAATTCGGAAAAAAAACTTCAGTGACCTATCACAACCACAAAGACCATAGTCAGTCTCAATTTCTCCCTCTCCGTCTCGAATCTCTCTTCTATGTTCCTCTCTCTCCCGCCCTCTCTCAATCTCTTTTTCTGGTATTGATCACGAATCACAGGTACCGCCGGTGCGGTGCGATTTTTATTTTTATAAAAACCGAAAATTTTCGGTGCGGTATGATTTTTAGTTTTATAAAAACCGCAAAAAACCAAACCGCGACGATTGTAAGAACCAAACCACAAATTGCAATATAAACCGAACGACACCGCGTATCTTATATTAAAACAAAAAAAAATGCAAGAAAAACCGGAAAAATACATCGCATTAAAAAACCACACTGTTCGGTTGACGAAAAACCGCATCGCATTAAAAAACCACAATGTTCTGTTAAAACCAAAAAACCGCATCGCATTAAAAAACCACACTGTTTGGTAATTTTGTAGGAAAAATCGCATTTGCGGTTTGCAACGCGATTATTATCAAAAACTGCATCGTGCTCACCTCTACTTTTTATAATTAGGGGGCTTTCTTATATGTATATAGTGCTCATTTCATTCAAACCGATTTATAGACTCGTAGATGTCAACAGTTGGATCTCCATCATCATCACACTGGTGTTATAGTTGCAATCGATTTATTAGGGTTCAAATACATCTTTATATTGTCCGAATTGCAACGGAGGTTTCATAGAGGAATTTGATAGCCCGAATACATTAAATGGGCCCGTCATCTCAGAGTTTCATCGGAGTTGATTTCCTGCTGCGAATATGTACATGGTTGGAAACATGCAAAACAATCCGGCACCGAGTCTTAGCCCTCCGTTACTTTGGCGAGCTAGAAGAAATGCTGGTAAATGACCACCGTTTAACCCGATTATCCTTCTCCGTGGACCCACAAGTACACCGGAAGAACCCAATAGTGGTACAAAGGAATACAACACTGGCAGCGGCTGTGATTCGCGATCAATACGAGAAAAAGAGATCGAGAGAGGACGAGAGAGAGCGGAACAGAGAAGAGAGATTCGAGACAGAGAGGACGAGATTGAGACCAACTATGGTCTTTGTGGTTGCGATAGGTCACTGAAGTTTTTTTTTTCCGAATTGGTCACTGATTTTTTTTTTTGCGCAATAGGTCAATAAAGTTGAATATACATGTTAAATAGGTCCCTACACAAACGTGAAAACCAGTTAGTTTTAACGTCGATGACCTATTTAGGATGTAAAATTTAAGTTTTGTGACCTATTGCGCAAAAAAAAAAAAACTTCAATAACCAATCCGAAAAAATCAACAAACTTTGTTGTGCTACAGTGACAATAACCATTTTTTTATATCATGAAAATTGTTACTTTTAAACACACATATCAAATGAAATCGTGATCACAAAATACTTATGATTACAATTTTTTGCTTTTACCATGTGGCTATATAATAAATTATACTTTTTGGTCACATAAAATAATTTACCTGACTATAAATTAACTTTTTGCCACATTTTTTTAATGTGATTAATTCAACCATATGATTTAGTCACATAAATTAGACATCATGTTTTAAATTTCAGTTTATAACCATCACAACAAAAAGGTACATATTGAAGAAAAAAATATAACAAATATTGATATTTGGTCACAATGTTCAGCCGTCGCAAGTAATTGTCACAATTATTATTTAAAAGTGTGGCTAAAAGTGTAAGTTTGATTTGCAATTAATGGTCACGGTTTTGAGCTACATTGTGGCTAAAAGAATATTGGAACTTCGTTACTAACCTTGTGCATGAAAAATAAAAATAAAAATTGTGACCATCCTGTTTTGACAAAACTGCAGTAACCAAAAGTTTTTTTCGTACTGTCATGAGATCGATGATTGTTGATGCCCCATGAAAAAGTAAGGAAATTTCATTTTTTTTTAAATGGCTTTCGTGTTGATTCCCAGGTCCATTGATTATATAACTAATCTTTTACAACAGCAAAAATTTTCATTCCACAAAAGCTAGCTAAAGGCTAGTAGTCTTTGACATTGCCCAAATCGGTAAGTATACACCAATCTTTCCAATATGATTATATAACTATTAATTTCGCAACTTTAATATGGAGTGCACACTCCTTTGGATTTTATATATTCATCGAACATCCCACAAAATCTCTCATGATTTGCTGCGAGTGGTATCCTACACAGGCCATCAGCTTCTTTGGAGTTCTAGTGTCCCTTTTCTCTTATTCCTGTGGAGGTGATGCCAGTCCTTTATACCGGGACTTCTTCAATTTGTTTGAATATACATAAGTTCTCTTACGAAACAATAATACAACTCAGTTCCAATCACACAGATAATAGCACAAGCTATGTCTTCCTAGATCCTATTACTTACCGTAAATTAACTTAATGCATGCTCTTGGTATCACATCCTACTTTGCATGACCTAAGTCTGTCTTTGTTATTAAAAAATAAAAGATGAGAGATACGTTCTGTATTAGTGCATTATCACAGTAGTGCAGTCTATATGCCACGGGTAGAAGTTCAAATATTTAACCAAAAGGGAAAATGTTTAGGAACAATACATATGTGACGCCGAAGCATGCTGTCAAAGGGTGTAATTTCAGGGATAATTTGTGTAAGATAAAAAGATAACTTTGGTTAGTTTTTGTAAGCATAAGTCGCAGCCTTAAAGGCATGAGGCTAGAATACTCATTTTTTCTTTTTCATCACCTAAAAGTTCGTCTTTATTAGTTACCATTTCAAATTTCCTTATCGTCCTTGGTCTCTATAAATATCCTCTAGAGGGTAACAATTTTTCCACAAGCCAGGTTTAGTTCATTCTCGTAAATCCTCATTCATCCTTTGTGTATAGTATTATCTTTCCACTTTCACCTTCATGGCTACAAATCAAAATGATATCTGTGTTTCAGTTCCTGAAGACCAATCCGATCCAATGCAATTCCAAGAGTCCACAGAGGAAGTCTTTGATTACTCCCAAAGGGGACAATGGCTTCGTGCAGCTCTCTTGGGAGCCAATGATGGCTTGGTTTCTGTTGCATCTCTAATGATGGGTGTTGGAGCCGTGAAACAAGACGCCAAAGCCATGATTCTTTCAGGCTTCGCAGGTCTAGTTGCAGGTTCATGCAGTATGGCAATAGGAGAATTCGTTTCAGTATACTCTCAGCTAGATGTAGAAGTGGCTCAAATGAAGAGACAGCAGAGAATAGTGGGAAATCAGGAAGAAAAAGAAAAGGAACAGCTGCCAAAACCTATGCAAGCCGCTGTAGCATCGGCTCTTGCATTTACGTTAGGAGCGATTGTTCCTTTACTTTCTGCTTCCTTCGTAGAGGACCATAAGGTGAGATTGGGTATAGTGGTAGCAACAGTGTCCTTGGCGTTAGTGGTTTTCGGATGGGTTGGATCTATACTTGGAGGCACTCCTGTCGTTAAGTCTTGTTTTAGGGTTTTGTTGGGAGGTTTGACGGCTATGACAATCACTTTTGGACTAACCAAGCTGATTGGCTCTACTGTAATTTAACTCGAAAACAATCATTTTCTATTTTACTACATCGTTATGTTGTAAAATGTCTCTTTTTAACGTCAAAAATGTGCCAAAGGTCAGTGATTGGAATCTAAATCTATGTAATAAAACTAAACGAATATTCGTGAGTTATACAGAATACAATAATATAATTAAAATAATGATATATGTTATTAATAATCATGTCATTGTTATTAATTTTGAATAATTATAATTTTTATATTACATTGATTTACCTTGAAAAGAATCTCATATCATGTATATACATGACCATAGGGATGAGAATCGGTCCGGACTCGGATCGAATCGGACCGAGAACCGAAGAACCGAGAACCGATTTTATAGGAAACGAAGAACCGGGAACCGAACCGAATACCCCGGTTCCAGTTCCTACCGGTTCGGTTATACAAGTAGTGTGGTGTGTTCGGTTCCGGACCCGGCCGGAACCGGACCGAGAACCGAAGAACCGAGAACCGATTTTGTGGGAAATGGAGAACCGAGAACCGAACCGAATACACGGTTCCGGTTCCTATTCGGTTGCGGTTCCGGTTCGGTTCCCGGTCCGGTCTGGTTCTCCGGGTCAAAAGCTCATCCCTACATGACCATGTCTTCAACTTTGACAATAAAGATAAATAATATGATGAAATGATCTAATTGTTGGTTATCCCCATTCAATTTACATATACAATATGTTTTCCAAATTAGAAATCTTAAACCCATCCTTACTCTCTAATTTAAGCTTGGATTATGAAATTATAAAGATAAAAGAGTTTTTCATATAATAAACAAACATCACTAGTACACGAAACGGATATAGCCACGTAAAAAACCGTGACTATGTCTTTAGATATACCATATTTTTTCATCCGAAGTGTGACCAAAGATCACGTCATTTTAGATACCATACGACTACATTAGTTTTGTGTGGTTGTATCAACCGAAAAACAGTGGCCCTATCTAAAAAGCGTGACTAATTGGTATGGATATTTGTCAACTTAATGAAGCATTTCGGTTAAAAGTGTGGCTAAAATTTTTTTATAGACACACAACTGGTTTTTGATGGTGGCTATTTTGAATCGAATGGCGACATGAATCAATTTAATATGTGGCATTTACTATTGTTTAGTCACACTAAACTCAATTATTGAGCCTTTAGTCACATACAATTATCCAAACCGAGGCCAAAAGCATTGTTGTATCAAGTATTTTCTTCAATAACCGTGATCATAAATTTTTTACAGACACACATATAAATGTCGATAATGACTAGCGTTCATGATTGGACACATGAACTTCATATGACCGTGGTTGTTGCTTTGGTTTAGACACATTATTTAACACGTTAGACACATGAAATTAACGAATGCGTGGTCCAAAGTGTTGTAATAAAGCAGTTTGTCAATTAAGTGTGGCCATAAAGTTTTTCCTAATACACATTTAAATATTTCTAGTGACTATAATAAACCCAATTGTTACATGAAGTTCTTTCAACCGTGGTCTTTACTATTCTTTAGTCATGAAACGACTACTTGTATGAAACTTTAGCCACAGGTAATTAAGCAAACCGTGTAATCAAGCACTATTTCGAATGACTGTGCCCATAACCTCTTTGTAGACACATAAGTATTTTTAGATAGTGACTATTGGTCATTCAATGGTAAATTTAAATTATTGTTAATGTCATGTTTGGTAATATTTAGTCACATAAACGTTTATTAGCATGACTGTTGTTTGTCTTTTTGACACACAATTAGCTAGAATGTGTAATTGTATTTACCCTTTAGTCACGTATGTTAAATTAAGACATGACTACAATGCCCTTATAGTCACACGAATCATATTCGAGGTGGCTATTCTGGTATATTTAGTCACATAAATTTATGTTAACCATAACATGTGTTATCCTTTAAACACACAAAATTATGAACTATTGATTATAATATTCGAATGGCGAAGTTATATCGACATACAATATCGTTCAACGTGACTATCAATAGTCCAATTGTCACATGCATTTGTATTAACGGACAATTTTTTTCATAAACCGTGACTAATGTTTGTGTATAGCCACTGTTTTTTATTATTACCATGACGTTTGCTATCATTCAGACACATAAACTAAAAATAAATGTGACTACTGTTAATCTATAGTGACATAAAATTTTGTATATTTTGCAGTGACGGGTATGAATGGATAGCCATAGTTATAAATGTATATATTTAACCACATATTTCTAATAAATGTTATGAATAAATATTAAAGCAAACATGATAAAAGAGAATTGTTTTATTATTAATATACATTGTATAAATTTACAATAATGTTTCAATTTAGATACATCAAATTTACAATACATGATCAATGGGCAATGTTGTGAAATGGTTAATTTGTATTTTTCACGTTGCTCCTTGTGACATTCTTATTCTTCAGCATGGCATCTGCAGTTGTATAAACTTTTTTTTGGCTTCTTACAGCTTTGTGTATCTTTAAGTTGAGGGGGTATGGAATCAGGTACCTGCATGTTCCAAGAAATTAGAAGTTTTATGTATAAATAAAATATCAACAATTAAGTAATTTGATAATTAATTAAAGAACAAACATTTGAGTCCAATAAGACAATGTATTTTGGCCAAGACATAAAAGTATTATTTGCATCCCCAACAGTTTTGTGTTCAGGGGTTTCTACTGTCAAAAAAGTTGCTCCCTTTATCACTTCATCAATGGAAACTCTATGGAATTCCATGAATGGTTTGTTTGCCCATTACGATATGAAAGGTACCACGTGCCACAACATTTGTAACATTAAGGGTACACAGTCTAAACTTTATTGTATACGAATATTCATGGCAATTTAACATCATAAACCTTAACTCATAAAATATGCAGATGCCAAAATACATACCTGTGGGAGTTTTGAGGACTCCGTGGGAGATATCTTCTCAATATTTGGAGTCTGAAATCCAAGACTTTTTTTAATACTTTTAGTCACTGTAACCTAGAAAATAATAAAAAGGTAAATTGCCACAAATGGTTATAATTTAAAAAGAATGAAATTGTCATTTACTTACGGGTGTTACGACATTATTTGGACTATCATTGGGAGAGTTATTCTTTGAGCCACCGCTAATCATTATAGAAGGGGACTGCAAATTGTAATGAGAAATGAACAACTTAAGTATTAGTTTATGCATTGATATTTTAATAAAAACAATCTGACCTTTTTTGGTACCTCCATTCCATGGGATAAAGATGACCAAATACTTGATCAAGTGTCTCTTTTTGGGATGCCATCTCAGCGGTCAGCTCCAGAACTTGTTTATCTTTTTCTCAAGTTCATGTTCCAGTTCTGCAATTCGCTCTTTTGATGACCCTTTTATGCGCGGAATGCTCCAATACCTCTCGGGTGTCACTCAACTACCAACACTTTTATGGATCCTTTATCCTTACCCAATACGAGTGTGTGGGCATCCATGCCAGGATCAAGCTTCACCTCTCCATCTTGTATCTTTTTTTTCACTGTCAATCCTTACAATATAATGGCAAATTAATCACACAATTCTTTTATTGATTAAAGGAAAAAAAAGAAATAGTTACACTTATTGTTTTCTCCGCCACTTCTTTAACATTTTCATTTACAATATCTTCATTCCTTCCTTATCTTGCTTTCCTCCTCATTAAAGAACGTGCAGGATTTTCATTAGGAGCATTTACCTTATCTTTTACGTTGTAAAAATTTCCACAAAGATTTACATCAAAAACTGTGATAAAAAAATATATTGCAAAGTATGATAAAATAATTGAAACAGAAGTATATTGCATACCAATTTTTTCTCTTAAGGTTGTATATCGTCTTCGTCCCAACCGATGCTGATAGGGAGACTTGTCATGTGCAAGTTTTCCTAAGTTTGATACATCCTTCAAACACAAATTAAAATTGATGCCAAAATATATTTAAAGTATAAAATTTAGAAATAAAACTATAAGGTTAACAAATAATACATAAAACCTTGAACTTCTCTGATTTTGTATATGCCACAAAATTGTCCCATTCCTCTTTCTTTATAAATGTTCGATATTGCCTAGGTATTCTACCAAGTTTTGCTGGTCTACCTAGGTTGGGAAGAATAAAGTTGGCGTACACCTTTCTTCTGAAATTACGAAGGAGGGTACCAAGCTTAATCATTACCCCCTTTTCCTACAATCTTCAATTTTATAAAATCTCTACAATAAATACTGAAAGTAAGTTAGTCATATGGAATGGAAATGAAACTTAATGTAATATGTACATAAGGTTTACCGTAATTTTTTCCCAAAGCATATCATAGTCTTCTTTCTTGAATGTATTCCATGAAAGACACATCAATCCAATGTGTTCCCTTACCAAATCTCCCAAAAAACTAGGAAATTCTGATTTATAATCACCGGTTAACCTCCCCAAATCATCAAAGTTTAATACTGTTGGATTAGGTGTCTAAGCCATGACTAATAATTAGTATTTGCCTAATTAATAGTAGCACAGTCCATTTGGGTTGCCCTCATGGCTGGAGGTTATTGGAAAGTTAAGTAGAGAGAAATAGTTGATTTATTATATGACTAATAAATCAAGATATTGTTTGTTAATATATTATGGAGATAATATATTAACTTGAAATAGTATTGCTTGATTAATAATTAATCAGAAATTAATTGGATTAATTTCTGTGACATTAATTGGATTAATCAGGAGGTCAGGGATTAAAGTCGTACGAATTCAATAGTTGAATTGCGGCGCGCGGCGCGCCAATGTAAAGGCTGCGACGCGCGTACATATCCGTACGAATTCAATATTTGAATTGGGGCGCGCGACGCGCAAATGTAAAGGCCGCGGCGCGCGTACACATAATCCGGAAAATGGGCTGCGGCTAGGGTTTCTAGCTTTACCCTTTGGTTCCCTATAAATAGGGACCCCTAGACCTCATTATCAGTTGCTCATTCTATTGTTTCTCTCTGGAATCCTGATCCATAATCCTCTCGGCTTGGGTGTGATCTCATTTGAGGCAGGATACTTTTGCTGCTCAGCTTCCAGAAAATTCTAAAAGGTTGGTTTCTCTAATTTTATTCTTTTAGTCAATTTTTCTTATGGCCTTTAGGATTTGTTATATGTTCAATTAGAAGAAAACATAGATCCTTATAGGTTGCATGTGAACTTAAGATATTTTTAGTTCATGGTTGCAGAAAACCTTTCAGTGGTATCAGAGCCTGTCTTGTTTTCTTGTTGAATTGATATAACTGGTTTAGGGTTTAAAGCTTATAAACCCTAATTTTTGATGCGGATCGATTTCTTGGATTAGGGTTTTGGAAACCCTAATTCCCCCCCCCCCCATATAAATTTCGATTTTGGCTTTTAGGGTTTTAGAAGGTTTTCTATTTTTGGTAACTTTATTTGTTAATTAAATGGATAACCTTAAACCCCATTAATCGAAATCGAAATCTAGGGGGTTTAGGATAAGTTTTAATTAATTTGATTAATTTGGATAAACCTATCTGCATTTGAATTAATTTAATTAATTGTTAATTAAAAGATAATTCAAAGGATTTAATTAATTTTAGAATTTGCGAAAATAAAGGATTAAATCCGGAAAAGTATTTTAAATGTTTAAAATATTAAGATTTAATTATTTTAATTAACTATTTAATTAAAGGATAATTAAATCGAGTTTTAAAGGTTTAATTTAATTTTAAATTTAATAGTTAAATTGGTAAAATTAAAAGATAAACCTGGAATATTTTAAAGAGTTTTAAAATACATCTTATATATATATTATTAATTGTTAATACTATATGTATAAGATAAAATTGGTCAGTCAATTCAATAGTAGGCCTCATTCACGAAGCTGGTCTATAAAGTGGGTATAAGGAGGCTGCCTATAAAATGGCAGTCTAATGGGTGAACACTCTCGCCCACCGCTCGCCTGATCAGTGGAGGGTCGTTAGCCGAACAGTTTTGATAGGACCACTTAATCATTAAAAGTATAATGATCAAAGTACTAGAACCTTTACACAAAATCCCAATCTAGTTACTTTAAGAAAAATGTGAATTTGATGCTACCCCATGAAATTGCACATTGCACTTTATGAAACGTTGGTGGAGCGTGTGTGGTTTACCGGCACACCAATGGGGGTTCATAAAGAGTGGCAATGGGTGTCTCGGGTGTTATCATTGTTGATGGAGCGTGTGTGGTTTACCGGCACATCAATTTGAGATGATAATGGACCCCGAGAGTACCAAGCTAATTTGCATGGTTATTCACACCCGGTTTGTGATCCTCGGCATCCCAGTCACAAACGGTGGGGCATATCCGAGATTAAACATGCTATTGAACAGTTCAATAAATCTCATAAGAAACTAGGAATTCCATTTATAATAAGATTATTTTTCCGCGGTGGAATTGGCTGAATCGTCATTCGCCTACCTTTATAAAAATTTGCTTATAGATTACGGCATCCCTCTTCTATGTTGCAAATTGTTATAGTTGGATCCTAGCCTTATTTTACATTGGGTTATTATAAGGACCGACAAGTATCTAATTAAACTTACCTTCTTTTATAGATGTTTTCTGCTGATCAATCCACTCCCCACTCAAACTCCAGTGTTCCCTCAATCCTCTCATTATGTTCCAAGGTTCAATTGAACGGGACAAACTACAATGACTGGATTAGAAATATCAAGATGGCTCTGAGGTACGAGAACAAAGAGTATGTCCTCGTGACCGAGCTTGTCGATATTGACCCTGAAACTGCTACTCCCGAGGAGATTTCCTTGTACCAAAAACATTCTGATGATGCGACCAAAGTGGCCTGCATCATGATCGCCACAATGAACCCCGAATTGCAGAGGATATACGAAGACTACTGGCCCTTTGAGATGCACAAGGAGCTTGCGGAAAAGTTCCGTAAGCAAGAGCGCATCGAGAGGTGCGAGGTGGTCAAGGACTTCACGAACAGCAAACCTAAAGATGGAGAGTCCATCTGCGCTCATGTGCAAAGAATGCAAGGTTACGTGGAGCGGCTTAGAAAGCTTGCGATGCCTGTACCGGAGGAGTTGGCCGTTGACATAGTGCTTAACTCCCTACCGAGTTCTTATGACCAGTTCAGGCTGGCTTATCATTTGAACAACAATCAGGCTAACCTGACTGAGTTGCATCGCATGCTTCGAGTTGCTGAGGACGGGATGAAGGGTAAAAGTATACCCTCGGTCAATCAGCCCGTCCTAGCCATTGGAAGTGGCAAAGGAAAGAAAAGGAAGGGCCCTCCTAAGCAAAATTGGAGGGAAAAGGTTCAGTTCGGGTCATCCAGTAATGGCTCGAGAACCAAGACTTCCCACATTCCTTGTGTGGCCAACCCCGATGAAGCCAACTGTTTTTATTGCAAAGAGAAGGGCCATTGGAAGAGAAGCTGCCCTAAATACTTGCAGGATGTCAAGGATGGGAAAGTAAAGCCATCGACAGCAGGTATATACACTATCTCTAAAAACTCACCATCTTCTAATTCTTGGGTCCTTGATACAGGATGTGGTTTTCACATTTGTTCTGATCTGCAGGGCTTAAAGGAAAGCAGGGAGGTGGAGCACGGTAGACTGAACCTGATCATGGGCAATAGGAGATCGTCCCCTGTTACCAAGATTGGAGTTTATAGTTTAGTGCTTAGTAGTGATGTTAGTTTAGAGTTATTCAATTGTTGCTATTCGCCAGAAATGGCAAGAAACATTATTTCATTTCACGCATTGTTCAGACAAGGATTTCAATTTTCTTTTGATAATAAAATTGGTTCGATTTCTGTTTTCAAAAATGGTATTTTGATTTTTACTGCTTATCCTTGTGATGGTGTGTATGAAACTGTTGAATGTGTTGACAATTTAGGATATAGTGTAAATTATATTGATTCTACTAGTGGTGTAGAAAAGGCATGTCTGTGGCATAGTCGGCTCGGGCACATCAGCAAGAAACGCATCGCCCAACTCCAAAAGGATGGAGTGTTGGAATCATTCGACCTCAGGTCGGATGATGTATGCGAATCTTGTCTGTTGGGCAAGATGACTAAATCACCCTTCAAAGGATCTTTTGAAAGAGGTGAAGGTCTGCTGGACATCATTCACACGGATGTGTGTGGTCCATTCAGATCAACAACAAAGGATGGCACGCGGTTCTACGTGACCTTTACCGATGATTTTAGTAGATACGGTTATATCTACTTGATCAAGCACAAGTCGGACACCTTTGAAAAGTTCAAAGAGTTTAAGAACGAGGTAGAGAATCAATTAGGCAGGAAGATAAAGATGCTCAGGTCCGACAGAGGCAGAGAGTATCTAAGTATCGAGTTCCTAGACTATCTAAAGGAATGCGGAATAGTTTCGCAGTTGACACCTCCCAGGACACCACAGTTGAATGGTGTTGCAGAGAGGCGCAACCGAACCTGTTGGACATGGTTCGTTCCATGATGAGTCGAGCTTCACTTCCCATTCACTTCTGGGGGTATGCCTTAGAGACTGCCGCCCATATCCTCAATCTTGTCCCTACTAAAAAGGTTGCCAAAACACCTCATGAAATGTGGACGGGGAAAGTTCCCTCGTTGGCACATATCAAAGTCTGGGGTTGTGAGGCTTTCGTTAGACGAGAGACTCAAGACAAACTCGCAGAAAGAAGCGAAAGGTGTTTCTTCCTTGGTTGTCCCAAACAGTCCTTTGGATATCTATTCTACAGACCGAGCGAGGACGTGGTCTTTGTAGCTAGACGAGCGGTCTTTCGAGAGAGAGAGAGCTCATATTCAAAGAGGACAGTGGGAGTACCATTGATCTGGAAGAAATTCAAGAGTCATCAGATGGCGCAACCTTAGGAGAAACTAGCAACCAACATGAGAAAGAAGTTCCTATTGGTCCGACAGATGTATCCTTACCTCTTAGGCGTTCCGGTAGGGTTAGCATGCCACCCGAGTTTTATGGGTTCCATATAACTTTGGATGGGGACACGTTTGTCAGTGATAGGACACTGATAAACCTGGATGAACCAGCTAACTACCAGGAAGCAGTGGCGGGCCCTGAGTCTGCCAAGTGGAAAGAGGCCATGGATAGCGAGATCAAGTCCATGTATGACAATCAAGTTTGGAACTTGGTTGACAACGTACCGGGTCGAAAGACAGTCGGGTGCAAATGGATCTTCAAGAAGAAGACCGACATGGACGGAAAGGTACACACTTTCAAGGCAAGACTGGTTGCGAAGGGCTTTACTCAAACCCCAGGGGTTGACTATGACGAGACCTTCTCACCAGTGGCCAAGATAAAGTCTATTAGGATTATGCTGGCCATAGCTGCATTTCATGACTATGAAATTTGGCAGATGGACGTCAAAACCGCTTTCCTTAATGGGAAGTTGACTGAGGATGTTTACATGAATCAGCCAGAGGGTTTTGTCGATGCAAAGTATCCTAATAAAGTGTGTAAGCTTGAGAGATCAATCTACGGATTAAAGCAAGCTTCTCGCAGCTGGAATCTTTGTTTCCATGAGAAAGTCAGAGAGTTTGGCTTCTCTAGGAGCGAGGATGAGTCCTGCGTATATGTCAAGGCTAGTGGGAGTATAGTCACTTTTCTGGTACTGTATGTCGATGACATACTGCTCATGGGAAACGATATCCCAACCTTGCAAGATGTCAAGGCTTGGCTTGGGAAATGTTTCGCCATGAAGGACCTAGGAGAGGCTGCCTATATTCTTGGGATAAGAATATTGAGAGATAGGAAGAAGAGACTAATTGGACTTAGTCAGGGTACATACTTGGAAAAGGTACTGAAAAGGTTCAGTATGGAAAATTCCAAGAAGGGAGAGCTACCTATCCAAAGTAATGCAAAATTGAGTAAGACTCAAAGTCCGAGTACAGACGAAGAAATAGCTGAAATGAGTCGGGTACCTTACGCTTCGGCCGTAGGATCGATCATGTACGCTATGACGTGTACTCGCCCTGACGTGGCCTTTGCCTTGAGCATGGTCAGTCGGTACCAGGGTAACCCTGGAAGGGCGCATTGGATAGCTGTAAAGAATATACTCAAGTATCTGCGAAGGACAAAGGACATGGTGTTGGTCCTTGGAGGCAGTGATACATTGAGAGGTGAAGGATATACGGATGCCAGTTTTCAGACGGATAGAGACAGTGGTCGGTCTCAGTCTGGCTGGGTATTCCTTCTGAACGGAGGAGCAGTAACTTGGAAAAGTTCCAAGCAAGATACGGTGGCTGATTCTACTTGTGAATCAGAGTATATAGCAGCAAGTGAAGCGTCTAAGGAAGCGGCTTGGCTGAAGAACTTCATCGGTGACCTTGGAGTAGTCCCGAGTATTCAGGAGCCCGTGGAACTGTTCTGCGATAACGAAGGTGCGGTCGCCTTAACAAAGGAACCGCGAGACCATGGAAAGTCCAGGCATATCGACAGAAAGTACCACTACATAAGGCATAAGGTAGAAGAAGGTCACCTCGTGGTAAAGAGGGTATCATCAGAAGATAATCCTGCAGATCCCTTGACAAAGGCTCTGAGTAGGATTAAGCACAATCAGCATGCTAGGAGCATTAGATTAAGAGATGATATAAAGTTTATGTAAATTAGATAGGTTTCGAAACTTGTAACAATGTATTGTATTTGACTCTTGTGATTTAATAATAGAGATTTATTAATGAGTAATGGTTTACTACTTTTGTCAATACTTTATCATTGTGTTTCATTTTGCATGTTTTACTTCCTGAATAATTGGATTATTCAAATATCCACAGTCGATTACACTTTTGGGAGTAAGTGTGAAGTAAGACTGTCATGAATTGGTAATAGATTGTCTAAGGAGTTAGACATTGCAATTGGATTGCTGCACCATTCGTGAGTACTTGGAAATGGAGATTTGAGTATTGGATAAACCCGCGCTCAATGGATTGCTTCATGGATTACATCACGAGCAGTATTGAGACGATAATATCTTTTGATCTTTAAGCTAAGACATATGAGTTATGATTTACTAGACGGTTGTTCATTGATAATACGAAAACGCATCGGTAACTCGGTGTTATAAAACGTATTGTTGTGAGTAATTTGTTTGGTAAAAGACATAAGTATATGAGTCGAAGTTTATTCGTCCCTCGACCCTAACGGGAAACAGATATCTGTAGGCCTCTCGATGATTTTGAAGTTGACTAAAATGGTTGGACAACCGGGACTAAATTGGTAGTCTAAGAGTCATATGCAAATCGGAAATCGAGGAACAGTGAATCAGACCAGATTGATTTTATCCATTTCTTGAGTCTGAAAATATCTTGTTGGACGGAGGATCATCTGATCACTTATCTATGGACAGAACTGATTAGATCAGAGTTTGGCAGTAGTTTCTAGGAAGCTATAAGTGCTGGTTAATTAGAGGTTAAATTGGTAATTATAGTCATAGACTTATCCAAGTGGGAGACTATTGGATTAGGTGTCTAAGCCATGACTAATAATTAGTATTTGCCTAATTAATAGTAGCACAGTCCATTTGGGTTGCCCTCATGGCTGGAGGTTATTGGAAAGTTAAGTAGAGAGAAAGAGTTGATTTATTATATGACTAATAAATCAAGATATTGTTTGTTAATATATTATGGAGATAATATATTAACTTGAAATAGTATTGCTTGATTAATAATTAATCAGAAATTAATTGGATTAATTTCTGTGACATTAATTGGATTAATCAGGAGGTCAGGGATTAAAGTCGTACGAATTCAATAGTTGAATTGCGGCGCGCGGCGCGCCAATGTAAAGGCTGCGACGCGCGTACATATCCGTACGAATTCAATATTTGAATTGGGGCGCGCGACGCGCAAATGTAAAGGCCGCGGCGCGCGTACACATAATCCGGAAAATGGGCTGCGGCTAGGGTTTCTAGCTTTACCCTTTGGTTCCCTATAAATAGGGACCCCTAGACCTCATTATCAGTTGCTCATTCTATTGTTTCTCTCTGGAATCCTGATCCATAATCCTCTCGGCTTGGGTGTGATCTCATTTGAGGCAGGATACTTTTGCTGCTCAGCTTCCAGAAAATTCTAAAAGGTTGGTTTCTCTAATTTTATTCTTTTAGTCAATTTTTCTTATGGCCTTTAGGATTTATTATATGTTCAATTAGAAGAAAACATAGATCCTTATAGGTTGCATGTGAACTTAAGATATTTTTAGTTCATGGTTGCAGAAAACCTTTCAAATACATGTTTTATTCCTCTAGAATTTGCAAATTTTGTTCTCAGCTTTGATAACCTAATCAACCCTCTTGTGTTTTTTGTTTTAATGATACCTATTGCATCAGTTGGTTGTGTAGTATGTTGATCCAAATTTCTATCAGAGTTAGATCCAACTGAACTGCTGTAATGTTTGTCTGTTTCTCCTTCCATGTATTGTTCAACAATTTCTGTAACATTCATGATTCTTGTACCATAAAAGAAAAGACAATAATGTAAGCCAATCACAACACAAACTTTAGTTAGTAATCATAGAAAGCTTAAATCGAAAAAATGAAATCTTTCAATTAATCATAGCGTTACATAAGTTTGTATTGGCGGTGATAGTCTTCACAAAACACGTTGAAGAGCCGTAGCAGTAGAGCAGCCTAGTGATTGACGAAGTGGATACTCGGTGCAGCCTGGTGATTGACGAAGGAGATACTCGTTGCAGACTGGTGATTAACGAAGGAAATACTTGGTGCAGCCTGATGATTGATGAAGGAGATACCCGGTTACGTTAAATCTCGTATCACCAATTTCAACACTTTCATAAATTACTATTGGCGGTGGTATTGATTCAGAAATCCCGCCAAGTTGTGTAGTCGAAATCTATTTTGAAATCAAGGAAATAGTTTCCATTTTTCCATGGATCTGCTAGGCACCAACAAAGTTTGTTATTCGACTCGATCCTCCCATCTTCGTAATGGTGGGATCCGTTTGAGAATTTCCATTGAATATTCCTGGTGATTGTGATTCCCGCCGAGTTATTCAATCCGGTCATCTAATCATGGAAGGTTTTTATTTATACTTATAACCAAATTTTGACTTTTAATAACAACTCAGCACATTTGACATTTTAGAAAAAAATTTACATTTTTAGTCCCATAAGGTTCCACATTATGTATATAGAACAGTTGAATTTATGAAAAATTTACATTTTTAGTCCCCAAAAAGGTTTTCATCAAACAATATTGTTATTGTTTGTAATATAAATTTTAAATGTTAAACATTGTGTGTATACAACAGTTACATGATCAACAACTTCAAAAAAATTAAGTAAAATAGATAGATGATTGTAATAGTGTTTTTTAACATAATGTAAAATGTTATTTCTCATAAAGTAATACTACACAATGTTAAATCATATTTTTTAATTGAAACATGACATTCCTTTAAAGGATCAATACATTACATTTACTTACCGACTAAAACAATTCATACAGTTTGAAAGTTTAAATGTATCAAACAAACATCGCATACAAGATTAAATAAATACCATAACAAAAAGATTTAATATAACCACATTTAAACAAAATTTACTAACTAAAACATTCTATTCGCATTCCATACAAAATAATGAAATTCTCTTAACCACCTACATATGTTGCAATTGTAAAGACCTTGATCAAATCTCACAAATGAAGAGCTAATATGATCATAGGTGTGTGATGTGCCATTACACTATAAATCTAAAATGTCTAATTTAATCTTGGTATTAACCTACAACTGGTGTAGAATTCCGGTGTAGCCTAAGTATTTATAGCCAACTCTTTCAACCACATTCATTGCTTTCAAAATCGATATCTCTCAGATGTTGATTCATTTGGATCTGCCATAAGAAATACTCCAAGAACATAAGAAGCCCCATTATGACCTTTACATGAAGATTTTCTAAATTTCTCTAAGGCTTCTATCTTTTCACCTAATTCGTAGAATTCATATTGTGAGAAAGAAACAATTTAGAATATTAACAAAATCAAACAATAATAAAGAAAGCTTAGTTGTTGTTAGATATACCATTCCTACTCTGTATACTGCTTCAGGGTTTCCAGTCTTTACACATTTACTCCAAAATCGTCGTTCCTCAACTTCGTGAGGGATGAATGGGGAAATTGCTAGGTTATGAAGTAATACTCTTTCAAAAATGTGCTTATCACACATATTTCAAGGAATTATATGCAACTTGTCGTATATGAAAAAAAGAAATTTACAGAGTATGAGGGTTTTTATTTCAACAAAAATACCTTTCTGATATGTTTAGCAGGTCTTGTAGGGAAGATGCTCCAACCCATGCAACGATTTCAACAAGAACTCCGTTAGGTAGAAGCAGAATGTTCGTAGTCATTCTTTTTGAAGCGACATTCTTCTAAAAACGTATGAAACAAGAAACAGAGCAAATGGGAGAGAAAATGGGGAAGCATGATGTTTCTAGACTGTAGCAGAGTAGAGTTATAAAGGTTATCAGCAATGACGGTCTGACGCGTAATCAGCGTTTCAGTTCTCTGTCGGTTTTATGATTGCGCTTATCCGCTTTCAAGTATTGAAGAATACATATTATTAATCAAGTATTATATCTTATTAAGTTTTAAAATAATCATTACATATCAATTAATATAACTAATACATTACATAATAATAATATAATTAATACGACAATTCTATTTTGATTATATTACATAACATTATTAATTTAATGTATACATAAAATCTACTTTTTCCTTATGATTGAATTAAAGTGGATACAGATGATAATAAAACAAAGTTTGTTGATTAGGGTTCTGAGTTATGATGGGTAATGGTCAAGTGAAACCCATACATGACCATAACCCATCACAACCCTTCATACTTGACCATAATCCTTCATACTTGACCATAACCCATCACAACCCTTCATATTTGACCATAACCATCACAACCCTTCATACTTAACCATAACCCATCACAACCCTTCATACCTGATCATAACCCAACACAACCCTTCATAATTGACCATAACCCATCACAACCCTTCATACATCACCATAACCCATCACAACCCTTCATACTTGACGATAACCCATCACAACCTTTCATACTTGACCACAACCCATCACAATCCTTCATACTTAACCATAACAAATCACAACCCTTTGTACTTGACCATAACTCATCACAACCATTCATACTTGACCATAACCCATCACAACTCTTCATACTTGACCATAACCCATCACAACCCTTCATACTTCACCATAACCTATCACAACCCTTCATGCTTGACCATAATGTTGGATATATGTCCAAGTCATCAATTATGTTGATGTTTTTAATAATAGCAATGTCCTATTTGGGTTGCCCTCACGACCCAATAAAAGCAATCAATAGCAGAAATAAAGAGGAATTGATCAGTTTATTAATTAATTGAGAAATTAATTAATCAGAAACTAGATCAAGAATTAATTGATAAATTAATTGGGAAATTAATTTATAAGAATTAATTAAAGGGTTGGATTGTAATTAATTAATAGTTTAATTAATAGAACAAGTCGAGGCGGTGCGGCCACTAAACGGCTCCTAAGTTTGAAACCGTAGGATCCCATGCACTATAAATAAAGGCCTCAGGGTGCAACCCTAAGGCATCCGAACCCCTTGAGTGTGCTTTCACCCTCAAGAAACCCTCCCCCTCTCCTCTTTGTCGATTTTCTTAAACCCTCCAAGGGTTTCTGGATCGATTTCCACAAGGCTTGGAAGTTTCTGTTTGCTTGTTCTTCAGGTGTCCTTCGGTGTGAATCAATAGAGGGATTCTAGTTTAGATCCTTAACATCCAACCACTAGGTATGGATCGATTTTCATGTTTTGTTGGTGCAACTGTTATGAACATGTTATGATCTTGCTCAGTTTATGGGATTAATCTGTTTTGTCTTCCGCTGCCTGTATGATTAATGTTAATCCGTAAAAATCCCAAAAGTTTTATCAGAGCCATTGTTCTTAGGTTGCATGCACATTAAATCAAAAACTTGAATGTGATTGTTTTTGCCTGCTGAAATTTTCGATAATCATAGGTTTATGCTAGAAAAATTATGAAAATTGCATGTTATGAATTTTGCCTGATTTGTATTCTTCATAACCTGTTCATCGAAATTTTGGAGGGTTTAGGAACCCTCCATAGGTTTTGGTGGCTAGAGTTTCACAAACCCTTGGTTGCATTGCAAGTTTCCTAACTTGCATAACTGCCTTATTTGCTAGTTGCCTTAAACTGCTTCTTTTAATTAAAGCTGTTTTAATTAATTGTTAAAGTGTTTTAATGAGATTAATTATGATAAAAATAGGTTTTAAATTGTTTAAAAATTGCCCTTAATATATTTAGAATAGTATATATATATATATATATATATATATATATATATATATATATATATATATATATATATATATATATATATATATATATATATATATATATATATATATATATATATATATAATTAGAACTTAAGTTAAAAACAAGAACATTGGTCAAACCATGACTAGGCTCACCCACTTAAAATGTGTTTGAAGGTTTGAAGGAGGATTCTTATGAATCCTAATGAGGTTGGTTTTTAAATGACATTTATCGTCTACCCCCTCACCGCCTGTCACATTTTCATAGTGGAGTTACCGAAAGGGTTTGATAGGGCAATGTTTATCAGTTAAAAAGTATTTAACTTAGAAGTATTTAAACAAAAGTCCCGTTTTAATGAAAAGAAAATGTGAATCATATGCTACCCATGAAAAACGCACATTTTCTTTATGATCTGCTGAGGGAGCTGTGTGGTTAACCGACACGTCAACCTAGGTCATAGTTGAGGATGATGTGGCACTCGTGATTCTTAAGCGTATCTTAAGCCGGGGATCACACGGTTTTGCATGGTCTGTTCACCATCTGATCTATGATCCACGACATCCCTGTCATGGATTTGAGATGAGCATAACCGAGATTAACATGCCATTGACCTCGATCAATGATTCTCACAGATCTAGGAATTTCATAGAGACTAAAATTGATAAATGTATATCTACCTTAATGATGATCATTATGTTGTGATTACAACATCTCTCTTCACATTATAACTGGGAGATTTTGGGTGCTAGTCTTGTTAAATAATAATTAGGTAATTATTTAATGTAGGTCCACAATAATCCTAGATCTAAATGATATCAATCCAATCACAAGAACAATAAGAACAAGGAGATTAAACTTCAATGCACACCTTTGATTAATCAAATGGTCTAGTACATAAGTTTCTATTGTTG
>CM042012.1:108507297-108509797 GCA_023525715.1 Cichorium intybus | reverse complement strand
ATAACTAACTCTAATTGATAATTAAAGAAAAAACTAAAAAGAATCACTTTTGTCTCTTGAAGAGTATCGTAGTATGAATTTTTATGAATTTGATATACATATAACACCATGCAAAAAAAAAAGTTCTCTATATTTCTCTTTTTCATCCGTTGAACACATAAATACCTAGAAAAAATATTGAGGTAAGTTAGTAAATAATAAAACTAAAGCACAAAATCTCAAGGGATGTTAGCAAAATATATAAATGTGTTTCAAGTCTTATTTTCCTTCATCTCATTCTTTAAGCCAAGCAAATTGATTTATCTCAATAAACTATATATACATCTATATTAACCATAATCACCGATTAAATATCATAAGTTAAAAAAACTCTTTAGTTGTAGTAATTAATTAGTTGAGAAATAAAAGGTTTTTATTTATGATTAACCAATATAAATTACTAACCAATTAATTAGATTAAGTTGAAGAGTTTGGTAGTTTCAAAAGAACATGGTTCAAGATAGATGACATATCTTGAACCATGTTGAATTGTAAGGTATTTATTATAATAATTATAAAGATTATAAAGATAAATATAAAAATAAAGAAAGATAAGGATTTAATCAATTATAATTAATTTAATTAAGTAAAAGTTTCAAAATTAATATATAAGAGATAATTATTTTTATCAAACCATATGCTTTTATTTCTATATACTACTTAAAAGTCAGAAAGTTTAATCAATATAATATATTTCAACTAAAAACATTTCATTAAGTGCTTAATTGATTAATTTAAAAAAAATTAAAACCTATTCAACTACCATCATTTAATTTGATATCCATAAATTATAACATCTTAAATAGATTACTTAATATTATTATTATGCAAGCCAAAAATCTTGAATGATTGTAACTAATTAGTTGAAAGTTGAAGAGTTTTAGAAGTTTCAAATGAATATGGTGCAAGTATGATTCATATCTTCAACCATATACCTTTGAACACCTATATTATATGATTTATAATGATAATGATGATAATGATAATGATAGTGAAAATGATAGTGATGGTGATGATAGTGATAACAATGATAGATGATAGATGATTTTGGTCATTTATTTTAGATAACATTTTATAACGAATTAGGTGTATAAAATAACTATAATTATATTTATATCATGTTTTATAAAGTTCTATTATTTTTCTATTATATTTTTATTAAGTTTTAGATTAATAGTTTTTTCTATTATATTATTACTATGTTTTAAATTAGTAGTTCTTTTTGCTCAATAATATTATCCATGCTTCATCATTTAATCTAAAAATATCAATCAAACATCATAAAAAATAAATATAAGATTAATGTTATAAATTTAACAATGATCACAATGAAAACAAATAAATTCATAACTGAAGAACGATCAAACAAAGCTAATAATTATTTGACCAACATGTTGGCAAATCAAGTCAATAGCTAATCTATTGATAATAATATCATTCTTCATTCAAATAAACCAACATGTTGCAATATTTCAAAAACTTAAAAATTCAACCCTTATCATATTAAGAATCAAGAGAGATGAAATAGATATAATACATTTTTCATCATATTGATTGTCAAACTAATAAGAAATACAATCCATCGTTATTTCAATCTCAAAAATAAAAATCTAAAAAAACGAGAATAAAATAGGTATTAATGTCATTTTTAGTTCAAATAAAACCAACACGTTGCAATATTTCAAAAACTTAAAAATCCAAATCTATCACATTAAGAATCAAGATAGATGAAATAGAGATAATACATACTTTCCATCATATTGATAGTCAAACTAATAAGATATACCATTCATCATTATTTAAATATCGAAAATAACAATATAAAAAGCGAGAATAAAATGCGTATTGTTACCAAGAGAATATTGAGAGTAAAAATTGATTAAGTTAATCCTGAAATAAGAAGAATACTGGGAGTACGATGTTAACTTTGGATTTGAACCAAAATGATTAAAAACAAAATATAATATTTTGTTAACTAAATACTTATGTTTGTATTGACATGGAACTCGTAAGGAATCTTCGGCGACTTTATGATCAAATGATATTGGATTATGAGAGCTTTTGAAACTTGAATAAACATATGTTTTATAAACTATAAAATGAGTTTTTGAAGGAATTTATAGTGAATGAAATATTAATTTAGGGGATATGAAAAGTTTGTAGGTTTTAAATCAATATGGTTTGAGATACCTACTTATCTCTAACCACATGATTTTGGATGGCCACTATTATAAGTATAGATAGATATAGATAGATAGATATAGACTAGACGAATGCTCGTGCATTGCATGGAATGCAGTTACATAATTAAAATATTGCAAATATATGTTATCCAAATTAACTACGTAAGTTTAGTAACTATGAAATAATAAATTTTATACTAAGCTGATGTAGTACATTGTAATTATTATGAACATGCGATAAAAGAAATATATTAGAACCGAATCGATTTAATGTGTTA